>VMOF01000024.1:50316310-50744259 GCA_011764245.1 Trialeurodes vaporariorum | reverse complement strand
TACCCAAACGGGGATGAAACAAGGCGGATTGCCGCGCCGCCGCGGCGGGGCTGAAGGTAAACGTTCAGCAAAAGAAATCCGTTAGTAAATTACTAACTAAGGATGACTAGAATAATTCAGGATTTTATAAAAACGAAGAGAACAAAAATTAACGACCGCTCACCACCCTCGGCATTTGGCTAATGATTTCGAGAACTCCACAGGTGGTGGGAGTAGAGTCCCTATATATGAAAGAGTCTCGCCATACGAGGTTCCATCTCTGATTGGCTGCTGAAATGTGAAGAAGAAGAAGGTGTCTATGAAGCCTGGAGGCGCGCCTCTTGTTTACATCTTCATGGAGCCACCTTCATTGCTGCCCTGCTTTGAGGAAACTTTCGGCATTTTTAGCTTGTACCGATGAAATTTGAATTAGAAATTGATGAAAATGTGTTCAGAACAGAATAAAATTCACGCATTACTTTAAAAACAGGTAGTGAAGCCAACGGGTATTGGAGGTTAGGTTGACCTAACAAAGATTACTTACACACGAATACATGTATTGGTAATCTTTGGCGGGTAGATCGTTGGATAAAAATTTAAACAAGAGGCGTGCCTCCAGGCTTCTCGGACACCGTCTTCTTCTTCACTTCTGTTCACGTGTCTTGACTCTTTCATATATAGGGACTCTAGGTGAGACTTGCTGCTGCCGAGCGGACCTGCGACAAACTTGAAACAAAACTTGGAACAAAACCCACTGGAACACGAAGTGGACTGCGCCACGCTGCGCGGCGCGAAATTCGATTTTGAAAGTTGCCCGCGTAACGAGCCGCAGTCTGAGGTCCGAAGCCTCAGAACGGCACAGCCAAATGTGAAAAAGCAAGTTCCTGGAGGGTGATTATGGAAAAAATCGTATCATATGATCGTATCGAGTGCATGTTATTGTTACAGGCAATTTATCTAACGAGTTATCACTCGGTTTGAAACCCTTACATCTCTGCGGACATTTACCGATGGCTATCGTGCAGACACCGCACCGTAGGGATTGAAGGGTTTTTATGGGAATGCCTATAATTAAAAGACACATTACTATTAATACAAAATACCTTTCATAAGCGTGTGTAACGTACTCGATAGTGACTCGATAAAATTACGATACGACATTCATAATCTCTCTTTTGGATGTCATTACTCACTTACCACTGGTGAATGAACAGCAATGACATTTCCAAGGCATAGAGAGTGCAGAAATCATGGCGTGGGTACGTTTCTTTTTTAATCTGTTCCAACCGCATGATTGATTGGGAATTTAATAGACTGTGTGTGTACGTACCGTACACCGATCTATAGAAGCGTTTTCATCAACTTTCGATTGTAAACAATTAAGAGTGGAGAGGAATTAGGAACTCTGTCATATGTAAAGAGAAGTAAACAAAGAAGCCTATATCTAATCGGTTCAATCCGTCCTCAGTAACTGCTGGATCGATAGGCATCGGATAGAATCCACTCAAAGGGCCGCTAGCGCAACCAGGATCTCTTCCATCTCTCTCATTTCCCATTTGAATGTACAAGTAGGAAAAGGACAGAAAGAGGGGTTTTTATCCCGTTGTCCATTCTTGTCTAACGTACGTTTTTCAATGGAGAAAAGAGAGAGATGAAGAAGCTCTCGGTGCGCTACTGTCAAGGGCCATATCGGAATTGAGAGAAATGTTTAGTATGGAATGCAAGACAATATCTGATCGATCCATCGATTTTTAGCTGGGTAAAGAAGCGGTTCTGTAGATATGTAAAATATGGTATTTTGTAACTTCCGGTCTTCGAAAGTAGACCTCCAAAGCTTATTTTCGCGACTTTCTTGAGTCATTTTGTGCAATCACTCGAAAGTTCATCTAATGTAATAAAAGTATTAAAAGTATTGTAAAGACTGTCTTTCTTGTCCCAACTTTGGTGCTAACCCAGCTTTTAGATCTAAAACAAGTTCCATTGCTATATAGGCCACTATTACCACGGCTAAATTAATTATGTTCGTCAAAAAAAGCTTCGTGAAGTGATAACCGGGCATTATCTAACGGACTGCTCCCACGTTACTATATAAGTTTTATTTTTTCTAAGAGAAATCCCCACTTATAATTATTGTGACTTATATACCGAAAGTTCCAGAGGAACCACGACGCAATATCATGACTTGCACAACCCGAAAATATAATTGCAATAAACCTTGAAAGAATAACCCTATTCTAAGAGATTCTCAGAATTATATGAGGTCTGCGCTAAAGCTGGCCTCTCGTCACCATACTCCACTTTATATTGATCAAGGTGGCTGTATGCTGTATAGTGTATAGTGAAGTTGTACTCTTACACCTATAACAAACCCGCCCAAGTCTTAAAAATAATGAATTAAGACTTATATGGAGGCCATGAAAATAAATGATGAAGATGGGCGAACGAACATAAATATATATATATAACTCGCTGGTGCCACGTTTGGCATTCGTCGTAGTTTATGAGATATTCTGACTTAACACGGACAACCAAGAATAGAAGTCGTGAAAATCTAATGGACGTGGAACGTATAAAGAGTTAGACGAGACAGAATGACTTTATTATTTGAAACGAATTGAGAATTTTTCCGTACGGATACAGTGGCAGAATTCCGACAAACTTTCCTGTATCTAAAACTTCGTTTTATCTCATTTTCAAGGAAAAAGTACAGCAATATGAGAAAAAAATGGAAGGGTTTCGGTGTTTATCTGCTTCCCTCTATTTCTTTCAAAAACCTTAATTTGAATTCTCTTTTTCTAAGACACAAAACAATGGAAAAAGGAAAATTCTGTCGGCATTTTTCCACGGTTAAATGTTTATCCATCGAATCCATCGAATTCCAAATTTTTTAACGACATTACAATACTTACATCGACAAAAAAAAATGGTAGTTCATGAAACTGAAGAAACAAATACATTTTTAATAAATTACCGTCATGTATGTATGGCAACAGAGAGAAAGTATGAAAGGAAATCATAAAATGATGTAGTCGTTGGCTATGCCGAAAGCACTGGTGGTGTCGAACAAGGCGCACAAAGGTTGAAAACAGATTGATTTTGTACTGGAAATTTTTAATTTCAGAATTTAGGAAAGTCATAGTATTGATAAGCACCATTCAGAACAATGAAATCTTATATTTTTTTTCAAGCTGTCGCATTGACATTTTTACTCTCATTTTCATAGTGACAAATGGCAATTGTTATAGTCGAGGGTCCATAAACATTCTCACATTTTTTTCTTTATCGCGATGTCCAAAACAATTTATGTTCGGGTCTACTGCGCGACGCGGCGTGCTCAATCGCCCATGTTCTCGCAGATTATTTTTACTCTTTGTGTCAGTGTGTTTGTAAGACACTCCTCCCAACCACCATTCCAGCATCATCACTGGGCAAGGTCATCCGGGCAGTTCGCGAATGATTCACTTTTGTTTTTATTGGTTTCGTGCCCCTCGGCCCCCAGTCACATCTGCCCCCCTCCCCCACGATACCGTCCCCCATCTTCACAACCTACATCCCACGCCCTTATCTTTAGTCCCCTTTGCGGTGCCCCTCACTTTGGAGCTGTATTCATCCCTCCCCCCTCAAAAAAAAACAAAAAAAAAAAAAAAACACACGCACACACTCACCTCCCGAATACATCGCGCATACAAACGCGATAGATAGTAATCAAGTACATAGATCTTGAAGCTTGTTTTGAAATCGAATAGTAAATTGAAGAATTTCCTTCAATTTATCGAGCGGCAACCACCCTAACTTCTGGGTGGGGATTTGTTTTTATAGCCACCCTGTATATGAATGTAATGCACGAACACACTTTTCTACCGTAAATGGAAGAATTTCCTTCGACTTCTTGAGCGGCAACCACCATATCTTCCGGATCGAGCATTTTGTTTTTATAGTCACCCTGTATATGACCAAAAAAATTACAAATACTTTGATGCTTTTAACGATGATTCCACCAATTGGGAAAATATCACAAATGCGGGCATTTTTGTGCATCACAGTTCTATTCGTTGAACTGAACTGTGTAACCTTTTGATGTTTTGATCAATCGCGGTGAAATCATCGATGGAAAATGTCATTGACTTTAAACACAAAACGGAAGCTCTGATTTACAAATCATGGATATTTTTTCAGTTTGTAATGTGATCCATTGAAGTTAGTATGTACACGTTATTCTAATTTCTTCTCGTATTTTTCTGTTTTTTAGATCTTGACCATCATCATCTTCTTCCTCCATTACAAAAGCTTCGAGAGCAATGACACCCACTCACTATTCCTTAGTACGGCCACCTTTGCCGGTTACTTTATTATAATGCTAGGGTCGTTTGTTGGTTACCTGACCGGAAATCCCATCAACAAGAAAATCGTGAGTATTTTTCAGCATATCTATAGTTAGCTCAATTAGTACACATGCCAACGTACGATACGGCATCAGCAAGCTTTATATCACGCCCATTTATACAAACAAGCCGGCGTTTCTGAATGGTTTGTAACGCAACTGTCCCCATTGATAAAAAAGCAGTCTTCTGAAAAAACTGAAAAAAAAATTGCTAATTCTATATAAAGTGACATCATCGAGGCTTTGGGCTAGAAAATTCCAGCGCTAGAGATTATTATCTTCTTGTTTATTAGAATGAATAAGATATTGTTGGATTTTGGATTAAAGACGGTGATATTTTATTAACATCAAAGGAAAACTAAGAGAATGGGAGAAGGAGGGAACCGAAGCTTGTGCATTTGGGAGCTCCGATTTCCAAAGTTAATTTACCATTTGAATCTGTAATCTTTGAATTTGTAATCTAAAAATATTTCTTTTTGCCGTGTGGAGTTATTTCAATGAAACATTCTCTTTGATCTTTTAAAATTTATAGAAACTCCATCTACAAAGCAGTTAAAGCAAACTTTAAATTCAAAAAATCCTCCAGACCAAAAGAAGATACAAATTAAATGGATAAGAATAAAGTTTATGTAGATCATAGATTTTGAGACATTGCTAAGCAATGCAAAGAATCAATGGGGGAATTTGCGTTTCAAATTGAGAGTAATATATATTGTACTTGTTCAGAAAATGTGTGGAAATTCTGAAGCAAGAAGGGGAAAGATTTTTGATAGACTCAAGTTAAAACCATATTCCAATATTTTTGGCGACTTTGAGATATAGTTTCATTTATTAATATTTCAAGAAAGTCTGCACATTGGTAAACGATATCAAAATAAGTTCTATCAGAATTAGAAATTTTAGAGATGGAATCCATCATTGAATTTCTAACTCAACTTCTAATATCCCTGATACGTTAGTTTACCATTTCTGCTCCTCGAGTAAGTTGGTGCTTTTAGGGTACGTGGTTTTAACACCCAGTCTTCAATTTTCTTTCAACACGTCTCACTCGTTTTTTTTTTTTTTTTTTTTTTTTTTTTTTTTTTTGCGTAGGATTTTTCTCCGCTTCATTTTTTTCTATTTTTTGTTGTTGTTTATTAGATTTGATGAAACAGTCTTGAATCGAAACTGAGTGTGATAGGTCGTGGGCAAAAAGGTGAACTAATAATGTGGTTAGACTTACGTAACGTTTAAAAAGGAAGGAATAAAAATTTTAAGAAAGACACATAGCATGATATATTCAGATACACAGAAGGAGGAGATAAATTGTTTTTCCTCAAATGTTTCTGTATAAATCCAGAACATAATTCTACATATAGTGGATATTTCAACTACTTCTTTGCGGAGGGGGAAGCCCAGGGGCCCCTGAAAAAGAGAAGCATTATCTTCACCCGAGGAAACCAAAGAATATACGGGTCGTAGTTTTGAGTCATTCCATATAATTGTACTCTAGAAATCCCTATTTTTGCGGTTAAATTTTTGAAACAAATGAGAGTTTAAAATCTTTTCAATATTATTTGCAATGTTGCAATAACTTTCATATTTAAACTGAGATTTTTGAACATTTATAAATTCATTCCCCTCTTTTAATTTAATGATGAACGTAACATTTTATTCTCTTGAAGGTGATTTAAAGCTATTGTGTAAAACCATTACTTTTACCTCTGAATCCATTCCTTTTTTCCGCGAGTTCACACACAGTGTCGAGTCTGACTGAGCACCCAAATAGCTTGATTATTACCTATTGTAGATTACGTATTTGCTATATTTTTCTCAACAATTCGCATACTAACAAAGGAAAATGCATTACTAATCATGTATAAAGCTGCAACTGTCTGGTGCATGGATGTAGTTATTTTGGTTTAAAGTTATATCTATTTAGCCGCCCTTGGTTTGATAAAAAGTGACATTAGCCTTCACGATTCACTCTATCTCTCTTACTCTCAATTCCTCTCTCACACAAACACATACACACAATGCACATCACAAATTATCATTTCACAGTAAAATTTTTAAATAGGTTTGTATGAATTAATACAGGAAAACATAACTGGATTTATTGACACCAGGCTAGTGATACCAATCAATGGGTTCGAACTATGCTTATCATTTCCATTTCGTTTAATATTAAATATTCCTTTGAATTTATGCATTGGATAACTAGATGTAATTTATAAATAGGTACCATTACTATAAACGCTTCTGTCATTGGTGGTTGGTTAGTCTCTTACAAGCCATCTCAATTCTTGGTAGTTGGTAGTATTGTTCTTTAAACTTTATTTTTTTAATCACTTACATTATATTATTTTTCCCTTTGAAGCCTTCAAGTTTGATGCGATAAAGTCTAATTTATGACCTATTTGGTCTCGGCATTTTATGCTAAAGCCAAAAAGTAGCATCCCCATATTATTATCTCGATGAATTTGTTGTTGTTTTTAAAGTAGATTGTAAAAAAGCTCTATTCGGTTCTTGATACAGTTTAAGTTGTAAACAAACAACAGTAGCATTTCCCATGTTGTTTATGAGATTTGTAATTCATTTTAAAGTCTTGAATGTAAACTAAACGAATCCGTAGAATAATTAGAGTGAATGCATAGAAGGAAAGTCAAACATCTTTTAGGATGTTTTGCTGTTCAGATGGCCTCATTTCCCGGTGACTTTGGTGTACCGTATACCAATCATCCGTTTTTTCTTCTGGTTCAATTTCATTTTTCCCGGTCTGAAAGTTTACTAGCATCAAGGGTTGCTTGAAACAAGGGGAATACATTTGCTTTTGCTTTTGTTATAATCAAGTGCAAACGCACGTCTTCCTTGTAAATTAGGTAGTGGTGACTCCTCGCTGTGAACTGGCGACAGTCGTTTTTTGTCCTATTTGAACTCTTATAATTCGAAATCTCTTATGCATCGAAAATAAGGATCTATTATTTTCCAAAAGTTTTTATGGAGAAGACATTGAAAGTTCTCGAGTCGTCACTAAAGATCAGGTAGTCATGCAAATAATGTAAAATCATCGATTTTTTTTAGTAATAGTATTAAAACAACGCTGTTGCTTGGTCATCTTGGGCAGGAGGTCAAGTGAACGAGTTGGCAAAGGGTAATCGATTACCAGCACGATTAGTATGAGTAATCCGTAATTTTCAAAACTTCGAACGATAAACTAATGATTTTAACTAATTAAAAGGAGAAAAATAAATGAACTGGGCGCTGATTTTAATTAAATTTTACTTACATTATTGTACAATCGGGATGATGCCTTTTTTGTTTTTAATTAGCCCTGATTACTGTTCAGTCACAGTTTGCATTGTATAGATTAACATGATTTATTGGTAATGATTAATCAATTATTGCCAGCATTAATTCTCAAAACCTGCACATCAGTTAGTTACATCTGAGGAAACAAGTTTATTTTTATACGTACCTATATACCTCTCAACTCATCCGTTGAAAAAATGCAAGAATATCCTCGTTAGGCGCACACCGCAAGTTAAGCGACACAACGCATCGCTCTAAATGTAAGCCTGAAGGGAGACCTGAAGTCGCAATTCTGTTGTATTGGAATATTTTATTTTTATTTCGGTTTTTATCATGTTTTGCTTTGAATAATGTCTATACTATAGCAATGTTGAGATCACTCGTCAGCTTATTGAGATACCTGAAGCAAAGAATCGTCATCCATAAAGTTTTGAACCTATCCTCGGGTAAATCGGATGCCAACCAATCGGTCAGTGGCGTAGCGTGCAATTTGGCAACGTTGCTCTGTGTCCATTTAAACCCATGAAAAAGATCGAACTGCTGGGTGTTCGGTGAACACCTTTGATTCTACCTTTTATAAGGGTTTAAATGGACACAGAGCAACGTTGCCAAATTCCACGCTACGCCACTGCAATCGGTGGTCGAGTATTCATTTTGAATAATTGAATTGCTTCTTCTGCAACGTATTGCAGGTACGTGACTTAGATTCCGTTCGGGCAAAAAGCGTATTGCATCAAATCACAACAAAAACGCTTTCCTGAGTCAATTTAGTGCATGTCGAGTTTTAAAAAAGCGTCAATGCCTGTCCTCCATCTAGTTCATGATTGCAAGCAATGGCGTACGCAGGAATTAGTCTCTCTCGCTCTTTTCCCGTTTGAGTGTATGTACTAGAAAAGGAAAGAGTTAGGGGCTGAAGTCACGTTCGAGCCCCTATTTCTGTTCTTTTCTTACTCCCGTGTGCAAATGAGGAAAGAGAGAGAAAGACAAAATCCTGTGTACGCTATTGATTGCAAGAATGAGAAAAGTAAACCTTTTTTCGCCTCAACCAGAACGGCCATCACTTTCTGAATATTCAATTTTGAGACTCACCGATGACTTTAATGGTTGACAAATAAATCACAAAGCTCAGTTTAGTGTATGACTATAATGCACGAAAAGTGTCTGATCTGTAATATTTTCTAGATCGATAGAGTTTCCGTATACTTTTAAAAAAATGGCGGATACTAGCTTTGATAATTTAAAGGTGATTCCATCGATTCAGAAAATATTACAGATAGATAGTAGTAATTTTTTGCGTTTTGACTGGAACTATAAACCAAACTAAAGTGCATCTAGTTTTCTGGTCGATCGTCGGAATCAATCATCGATTTAATCCAATACACGAAATGGCACGCTCTAGACTCCACCCCTTCCTCAACACGTCCATAAATTTCATATTCTAAAATATTCGTTCTTATTTCTTTTGTTGAAAAACCAATGAGTGTCCCGATTGATTCTCGTAGAATGTGATTTCTTATTCATGCCATGTGCATCTGCCAGCCTTAGATTTATTACGCATTGTTTTGAAGTGTATCATTCCAGCGTCACTTTATCTCTAATTATAATTCTCTATTGCAATTAGTTATCATCACTCAAATATGATTCATAGGTGAAGTAATCAGAGGACACGTCTTGTTTACAAAGTCCTCTCAGCACAGAGTACGAATAAAGAGATTACTGTAGAATCTTTATCAGTCCGCTCAAAACTTTGAATACATATGCATAGAATAGTTATACTCTTGCATTTAGCTTTACTAACTAGTCAATAGAATTGAACGGGGGCTGAGTAGACTTAGAGGAATCTAAAGTTAGTGCGAATTCTGAAATGTTGAGGAGAGAAGTGGAAACCGATGTTATAATGATGGAGAGAGGGGGCAAGTTTTTCATTTGAAGACAGCAGAATCGAGTAAACGAGTGCTAATCGGAATTTGTACAACACAAAAAAAAAAAAAAAAAAAAAAAAAAAAAACGTTAAAACAATCATCGAAGATCAGTAATTGAGTTGATGAAAAAAGAACTAATAATCGTGTCATTGATTTCAATCACTTTATTTGCCCTTTTCCCTTTTTTTGTAGTCATTTCTTGGGAAGAAGCACATTACTAATATTACGTTTAATGTTTGACCGTTTCTGGGCGGCCATGGTCGTACAGTACTTAATATAGTTGCCTCAGATCATGTAAAAATAAGATTAACATTTTCAAGAGAGCAATTTTTATGAGTGAATTCTAGGTCAAGCTCACCAATTCGAGTAACTCACGGGAACCATAAATCGCGCCTACAGGCAATATTGCGCTTCAGAAATGTGTTGAGAATTAGACGTAAATATTTACGCGAGCGATTTTTTGCATCGGTTGCCAGACTGGATTGCTACATCGTGTGAAGTAATTAAACTGAAAGCAGACCATAAAAAAAAAACAAACAAAAAAAACCTAGGCACTTTTGATGGGGGGCATTGGAATACCTCGAAGAAAGGGGGGTTATTAAAAATAAGGATTCTTTTTACGAGAAAGGTGAGGCACCGCTTCATACTTTCCTCACCTGACTAGCGAACACCCTTGGTCTGAACTGTTTGCCAACCGACCGATCCGGAAAGTTTTCATGCGTTTTCGCTGTTCAGTTCTACGTGTCAGGCCCTATACTCAAAGTAAGCCCTCTTCAAGTCCCCTCTAAGTTGGTTGTGGACGGAAAATCAGATTAATCGATTGACTTAATATTTAATAATTAATTCAATTTACGCCGCCTATTGCAGGATTGCTGAAACTACCGGTCGAAACTACCTTAAATCCATCGAAGATATGATACACTACAATTAAAAAAATAAAATTACACGAAAAAAGCTTTTGTTTTGTAAAATCAGTAAAATTAAGTAACTGCTAATTTTACTAGTTACTTTTGGCAAAACCTAATATACTTCGTAATTTTACAACTTGAACTGTACATTTTTTTCAAGTTTTATTAATTTTCCAATTTGAACTTTCAACTTTTCAATTTGAATTGTAAATTCCAAAACATTCTAATTTTTGCAACTTGCATGGCTGTCATGGTGTGACAGCTATACTATTTACGAAAGTCACAATATTTTGGATTGTAAACTTTACAATGCAATTGGAGTTTGCAATTGAAATTGTAAAGATAATGAAACTTCTCTTCAAAATTTACAATCCAAAACGTCAAATTAGCTACATGTATTGAATACTTTACCAAAAATGACCAGTGAAATAATATTTGCTCCATTTTCCTGATTTAAAAATAAAAAAACAAAAACAAAAACAAACCGTAGATTATATCTGCCATCTATCGATCCGCAAGTTAGGACTTTACGTTTGACATTATTCTAATTGCATACTTTAAACGGGGATTCACTCCCTTCAACTCTTTGATTCAACTCTACGATGCATTGTAAGAAAAGTTGTTCTCGTTTAAGGGACAAATTTTATTAGTCCAAATTGAAGCAAAATGTTGGACTACCTTGAGTATTGTAAACCTGATCCTCAATGAATACAAGCTACGCAGGTATAAAAGCCCCCGCTTTCTAAAGGATTTTGATAAATAATGCATGAAACTTATGCTATGTCGCATAGCTCCCACCCTCCTTCTCTCCTATTTGCCCTTTCTTCCTCACTCTCTCTTTCTCAATAAGTAAAAATGAAGAAAAATATAATCTTATTTGTATGTTCAAAACAACAAAAATTATACAAAAAATATTCTAAAACCAGGTTTCCAAAAAAGTAGTCATCTAAACCAGCTGGAAATCAACTGCTTCTTACTAAAATTACGGCAGCTAGAAATTCTATTATTACTATATTAGGATTGGTCGAATTAATGCATGAGTTGGAGTTACGGTGCGTGGTACATTATCATCATAAGTTATGTTATCATATCGTGCATCCCATGGAACCTCTTTAGAACCAGAACGGTGTCCAGTCTTATTACATTTTTTTTATTTTACATTTTTGAAATGAGAAAGTTTAAATTTTTCGAATAACATATTATGAGGTTGAGCGAGTAATGGAAAAGGGCTTTCAAAAATTTTCGTTATTTTATCTTTAGAGGAAATAATACAGTTGCTAAGTTTATTTTCTTATTTTATTTCAACTCTATTTAAAGAGGATGATAGAGTGAGCTGTGGATTTTTGCGGAGTGAAGTGCAGTTGAGCTAGGAGTAATAAAGTGAACTATCGTAAAGTCTGTTCGTTCTAACTTGAAACCTGAGCGGGCGATAAGTGAATTTCGGAAAATAGAGAATGGCAACACTTCAATAGGTTTTCGTAGCCTAATAGTTGGGCAGCAGCCCTGTATCTTCAAACGACCGACGAGGGTTAGCACTCCTGCGTTGCCACAGAAGGCAAATCTACCTCAACCTCCAGGTCTCAAGTTGGAACGAGCAGACTATATAGAAACCTATATGAATTGCGTGTAATTGAACTTTTTATTTTGACCATATCAAATTTACAGTGTGGCGTGAGTCAACCGATAGTTATTTTTTACCTGAGATAGAAACACATGAGCATAAAGCTGATACCACAAACCTTTGCAGCGTAACCATGGGCAAAAATCTGAAAAAAAAAAAAAATGTTATTGTCTTTTTTAGTCAGTTAGTTCAGTAACTTTCAGAATGGAATTCAGAATTATTTTTTTGTGAGAGTGATGAGAGTGATTTTGCTCTCGGAAAGTCGTTTAGTCATGACACTTGTTTGAGAGTTATTGTTTAGTCCTGCTTAAAGCATAACCACCACGCCGTGCACGAGAATAATGCTGTGCGATAACTAATTATACGTGCCCGATGAGGAATTACATACATGCAAAATGAAGGCACCTCGTCATATAGGTTCGCCCTAGTTTAACTAACTCCTCTCTCTAACTACCTCCCAATCCACTCTCCTTTAAAACCTACGCTAAGGGCCCTAAGGCACTGCGTATTGTCCCATTATTAGGAGCATTGATGGAATTACCTCTGGTTCCTTCTATGATAGCACAGGTTTTAATGGTTGGAGGATTTTCAATATACTAATTTTGACCAAGAGACACGCTTACTAATGAATCTATATCAATTTGAGAAAAGCTCGCTCATATGATTCAATTTATGATTGAAATTTGCAAATAATTATATTGAATTGAAAAGTGGGATGGTCTGGTTTTGCAAAAGCTCTCATTTAAAGGAGTTGTAAATTAAAACTCGGAAATTATTCCTTAGTTCCAAAGAATAGCTGAACCATTTGGGGGAGAGGAGATCCTTCTGTATTGTAGATGCGGCTCAATGGGTGGTTGCAAACTTTTACTATGCATATTGTATGTAGGGGTGGTGATGTAGGAAGTGGCAAAAAAGACCATGAACCATGGACTGCAGTGACTCTAAGACTTTGTAATATCCACTCGTTAAAAATAAATACTTTTGAGCAGTGGTGAAAATGGTACAGTAACACAAGTACCATATTGTTAGTTGTACAAAATTCTTTGCTCCTTCCATTTCTGCGAGGAAGAGCCTATTGTGAATATCAACTCTTGTTGCTAGTTACTTTCAATTCATAGTGTCATCTTCTATTTTTCGCTACTTTTACCATTTCAAGCCGACAAAATAAATCTTCTTCATGAGCAAAAGTTTGTAACCATCCTTTGTCTCGGATTATTCCAGCAAAGTTTACCCTCTCAGTATAGACATTTGAGCTTTGTGTTTTAAATGAAGGGCTGTGTTTTGCGTGGGTTCATAAATAATATTGAAAAAGTGATATTCTAATCAAAATGTCGAGGAAACTCATTCGCCTACATCATTTGCTCACTACCCAAAGTTGTCTGATTGAGTTTTCACCATTCTATATTTAGGCTTTAATCCTCGGAAAAAATCTCTTTCTATACCATGAGCCATATCCTTTAAACTGAGCCTAAAATTTTGGTGCACAAAGTTTTGAAAACAACAACATCGATGTTTCACACTTTAGTCATATTTTAACGATATGAGTGAGCTGTACCCACAAAAATGTAAAGATTTGCATTAAATAAGTTGAATAGGAGCAATGATTTACTGAGAAATCAAAGAAAGAAAAGAAGTTTATCATCTAACAATAATGTTTAAGAATTTGTTCCAAAAACACCGAGGCTGCTTCAGCTTCGCTCTAAAATCCTCACTCGTGATATCCCAAGCAAACTGCCCCGTTAACATTGCTTCCGTAGACCTGTTTGCATCTTCTCTGCAACAAATTTTAATCATACCCCAATCAATTTTACTTTCAGGATCTGTTTTTCGTTGTTGTCGGAGCCATTTTGTTCTTACTTAGCGGTTACTTCGCCATTGATCATTTCTCTCACGGTTTAAGACTTGACTCCAAAACTACAAACCTCGGTCTCACCAAGGGGTGGCTAGCCGTCCTCAATGGAATCTTTTTCATCATTGATACCGTTTTTACCTACAGAGGCGAATAAGCTTATTTATTGTAACTTATGATGTAACTGCCCACCCCATTTGCCTTCAATTTGGAGAACACTGACAAAGTATGATAAAAGTAACATTCAATCATACATTTTCGCGCCTAAATGTAAGGTGATGCATTTAAAATTATGATGTCTAGTGTTGACTAAATTGAAGGTATATCTTTTCCGAATATTCTTTCTACCACATTGAATTTAATGTTTCATTCCTAGACAAATTGAGTTATTTCAAACCTCGAGTCATAATAATTCATTGATTTATCATTACTGCTCACCCCTATTTTAATTCATCTGTCACACATACACATCAACCCCATTGAGTCATTTTTATTTATTTATTTATTTATTTCCTTAACTATTAATTTATTATGAAAGACAATTTCTATGGTGATTTTCTGTTTTAAATACACATTTCAATCAATAGCTAGACATACAATTCAAGCGCATTATCTTCGAACTAGTTTGAATAAGTGTTAAAGTTGTTCTTATCATCATCATTTGATCTATTCTAACGTTTGCTCTCTATTTTATTTCGTAATCATGAGGCATGAACTAGTCTCTTTTTCTAATTTGTAAGCATTTTCTGTTTAATTTTCAAAATTGTTTTCAACCAATTACGGATAATGTGATGCCGTCAACTTTTCTCTAACTTCTGTTTTGCTACTGTTTGTATACCTAACAGCATTTATTTATTTTCCATTGATTAGGTTCTGCATTTATCTTAAATTTATTGTTTTTTTGTGATCATTTCGTGTAAGACTCCTGACACTCTCTCTAATGAATTTAGAATTTAGTGGTGCTTTTTGTCATTGCATTTGTTCTGAGTGAAATTAATTTTAGAATAGAAATACCCTCGCATAGTGTTGCATGCCATTTCAATCGAAGTGGATAAACTTGTCAACCCTTTTCGCACTCTCTCTTTCCATGAGATGCCCTTCAAAATATTATTCTTATTGATTTTATTTTATATGTTGCAATAATCAAAAATCTTTCGGTGTTTCTACATTCGAAATACTGTGCCATTTGTGTTTTAAACGAAAAATTAATCAAAATAATAATCAAAATCTAGAGTATGTCATCAAGGCATTTTCACACGTTAAATTGAGTAAAATTTCAGATTATTGAGATGACAACTCATTTAAAAAGTTTGTTGGAATATATCTAAATTATTTATTTATTTGTGTAAAATTTACTTTCCCTTTTTATACATTTTGGATCTAATTTTTATGATATACACACCGTTATTTATTTTTCTCTTTTATCTTTGTTTTTGTTTCTTTCAAAATAAACCGATTTTTCCGTAAATAGGTCTATTGTTTGCATTCTTTTCTTGAATAATACCATTCCTTCAAAACATAACCCCTCATTTCTCTTTGGAAGACTGCCTGTAATATTGATCGACTCATAACCAACGATCCATTCGGAACTTGTGCGAATATCTATTTGTGTACGCTATTAAAAAAATACGTTATTAGACATTTATAGACTTAGATATGCATTCTTACCATTCTTAAATAATTTCATTGCAGGCATTTAAAAAACTCTTTAATCGTTCAGTATACATATAATGATATTAAATCAAGATAGGTAATTTTTGCAATCATTCAATAACTAGAATTACAAACAGAATTTTTTTTTTATAAACCAATCCATTTATAATTCTACATTTAGTGCTTTAAAAGTAGACGAATACCTCACATAGGCTCTGATTGTTTGAGAAACTTCGTTCCGACAGCTCCCAAAAAGAATTTACGTGACATTCCTGTTCATTTCATTTGTGCTAGAGGCATATAGGGAAATTCCCATCTCTGATCGCGGTCTTATTTCCTTGCTATCAACCTCTGAGTTTCTATGAATCTATTTAACTCACTTTACCATTTTCATCGTTATACTACCTCCGGTATTAGTTCTGTGCAAGAATTTAACCATCCTTCTGTTGGAATCTCTTCTGGAAAATAGTCTATCAAGCGTGCGACTGATTTGAAAGCAGTGAATTTGAAATTGGTATTGAATGAAAGGCCCGAGATATTAACCTACTCACCGAAGATCTGATCATAATCAGCACGTAGATCAGAGCCTCCACAACAAAAAATTCATCAGAGGTTAAATCGATTTGTTCCCCCTATTTTTAGGACCTATTTTTCGTGGTTTTGGGCGCCGTTTTGTACCTCATATCAGGATTCTATGTCATCAATCATTTCTCAAACTGGGTTCATCACAGGCCGATCGTAAGTTTAGGTCTCAGCAAAGGATGGCTTGCGGTTGTGAACGGATTCGTTTTTATTGTTGATGGTGTCTTCACCTACAAGAAGGATGGCGGCGGCACTAGCATGCATCACTGATCATTCCTATAGTTTTATTTAAATTATTATTTACCATATTTTCGCTTAAATTATTTATTTATTTATTTGATTTTTTTTTTTAAAAATCAATTTCATTGAAATTTTAAAATACATCAAGAATGCCCGTACGTCTTATGAGCTCCAGCAGGTAACTACTTCACCTGCTCTTCGATAAAATTTCGACTTTGACGTATAGGTTAAAAGTTTGAAAAACTCAACACCTTCTATATTAAAATGCTGGTAGAGTTAAGATAGATGAGCTGAAGCTGAGGAAATTTCTACTGCGTTGCATCAAAACAACGAGCCTAGTAAATACAAAATATTAGAAATTAAGCTTTATTGTTGGCCAAAAAGGAAATCATAAAACAGAACCCTAAAGCATATTTATTGGCTAGTATTTAAACCTTTCATAAGCGTTTTACAAACGTTGAGTTTGCGCGATTCTTTGAAAATATTTTATGAAAGTCAGTATTATTTGCTGGAAAATATGGAAATGTAATCCGATTTGAAATACTAGTCTAATTTTCATTCCAACCCACGTAGAAGTGGTAAAGTTTTTTTTTTTATTATTTATTTCAAGATAAGACGTTTTAACTTTTAGGCATCACTATGTTATCCTGAATTCATTCTTTAAACTTCAATACATGTACATCTCCTTCAGCTTAAATTTAAGTGTTCCATGTTTCGGTGAAGCAGAAAATAAAAAAACTCATACCTGTGGGAGCCATCATCAGAGATTTGACGCGGAAGAAAGTTTTGCTGAGCTTTGTAACTGCCGTTTCTGCTTTACGCTTTTGCTACCTAAAATGCTTCATAATACCATCACATGCGCTTTCAGTGACCATGTTTTTTCATCTGTTTTATCATTGCAATTGTTATTATTATTGTTAATTAATTACAACTCTCATTTCACTCCACTTCTGTTTAAGACTATTACCTCGGGTAAGCATTTAACTTCCAACAAATTATACCTATGATTTGTTTGAAATTTTCATTTTTGTCGGACTAATGGGAGTAATTAACTCCATATAAGAAAAGCTTTAAATAATCGACAAAATGTACTAAAAATTAAATGCTTAAATCTAACTATAAATGTTCATTAACCCTCTATCTCATTTCTCAGCTGCCATGGTAATATTAATTTCTGTGGGCCCAATTGATAAAGTCTCGACATAGTTATTAAAAGTTTTTTCACCGTTTTAGGATCTGTTTTTCGTTGTTTTGGGAGCCATATTGTACCTCGCGTCAGGTTTCTACTCCATCCAACACTTTTCCGGCTGGGCCTACAACAAAGGACAGGCGAACCTTGGCCTTACGAAAGGATGGCTTGCAGTCGTTAACGGTGTCGTATTCATTGTCGATGCTGTTTTTGTTTACCAAGATGGTGGTATCTAAACATAACCAATCATGAATATTTTTTTTGTTTTCTTGGAAAATTGTCCATTATTTGAAATGGTCGGAGAGAAAATATCCGATTTGGTAAAGAAAAAAAAACTCATCAACTCATGAAGAGGGTCAAGATGAAGTAACTAGTCGTTTAGGACCTTCACTTACTATCATTTCCAATGTTTCACTCCGGAAGAAAATATATTATCTTAAAGTTGCTAATTATTATTTTTATTTTTTTATGAAGTTGTAACAGAACTGCCCCTATAAGATGGAATAACCACCGATTGTAATATTATCCTAGACAGGACTTTCTTGAATATATTTTAAAATGATTTCATTTATCCAATAATCTCTGATAAAGAGTAAAATTCAAACATCCATATTTTCGGAGTGCGTATTTTTGTCATTTATCTGTGCTCGATTCTCTCAGTAAAAGAGAAACTTGGAAAATGATACATTTATGAAACGCAGTCTCTACTTATTTAGTCCTAATTTAGTCTTACTCATCGCCCTCTTTTAACCCTTTCTTTCAAGTTAACATTTTAGCACAGCCATTTTCTCTTAAAACTGTTAACAGTTGGTATTCCTTAGAAAATAAAATATCGAAAAGGTAGACAATTTTACACCTCTTTCCCCCGAAATATTTGTACATTGCATATACTCCGGCCTTATAAATATTTATCTCTTGATTCTTTTGTACCTGTTGCACAATCACTTAAAATTGTGTTCGCATTTTTTGTTTATTTTTTCCCCTTAGTTTTTGTTTTTTCAAATTTTATTTTTCTTAATTATTTTTGTTTGTAAATAATATCTCACCGATTCTCGAGCATACCGATATCAAAGAAAATACAAATTAATACAAATTAAATCTGATCGGCCAAACTTATATTTTCGACCAATCAAAAAAAGACTGCAAACATCGATTCTTTATCTCAGTATTATGAGAGAGCCCTAATTCTTAGCCCTACTCTTAAATGCGAATTGACCTCCCACGAGCAGCTACAATGCACTATTGGGTGACACGAATTCCGGGATTAGTGTTTTTCGGATAAAAACTCCTCAAATCACGGTGCTTTATCACACGAGTAGTTCATCATATACCCTAAATAACGTGTTTTATAACTTCTTCACCCACGTCGGTTTTCCTGTGTTTCCTTTTTTGATCAGGGGGCCAAGCGTGCAATGTGGCAGCAGTGAATTTCCTCCATTTCAGTCGTAGTAAAATAATCGATACTTTTGGAAGCATTTTTCCCCTCAGAACTATCGATTTCTTTTTTTTTTAAAAAAAAGGTTTAAGAGGAGTAAAATCACAACTGCCAATCCGCATGCTTCACAATAGTTTAATCATAGTTCAATTCATAACAAAATCTTAATACAAACTTATAGAACTTGATACCTCTGTATATCCTTAAAAACAGACGAAAGTTATACTCATATTTCGAGAATAATTGAAACCATGCAGACCTGCCTCATAAGGCGTCAGAACTCTCGTTCCGCACAAGGAAGAAAATAAGAAAGAATGAGATAAGAATAATCATTTTTCGTTATTTCTCCTTTAAATACATTGAATCTTAACCACTTTTTCTCGTTTATGAGGTTAATTTTATCATTAATTTGAGCTTTCATCAATTGGTGTTTTCTTTTCACTAAAGATCCGATTTCGACCATAATTCCTGGTGAATTGCTTCTTATTATTTTCACCCGTTGTGCAGGAGAAGTTCGGAAATGCAGGTGATTCTTAATGATCAGCGACGTGGAGTGCATTTCGGCAATATAACATTTTTTTCCATTTATACCCATGTAAAAGGTCTAATTTAGAATTGGGCGTTTCCTTCTCACCTAAGAAATCGATCTTTTATTTGGGTTTGAAGATACGAAATACAACGTTGCTAAACCCCATGCAGTTGCCGATGATACCGCAAAAAACACATTATTAAATACAAAATCAAATTTCTCTGTTCGTGGTCCCTTAAACGTTGAATATAATTTAATTTATTTTTGAAGTTGTTCTTAAGTATTTGTATATTTATTTTTATAAATAAAATGTTTCTTAAATCAATGTTTGTTATTTCCACGCTGTTTTTTTTATTCCAATTCTATTTTTTGTGCACATTTTTTTTCCAGCACCTGATTTACAAAGTAATTTATTAAACTATCAAGTTCTAGTTTGACTCACTTGTGTATGCAATTAGTTTTCATTGCACTCGCATCTGTCGATTTCTTCTTCGTAATAGTATGTATAAAAAAAAGTCCACTCAAGAGCTCGTAGATCAGCCGAATGGTATTGAAGATTTCAACTATTAGGTACATTAACTTGGTCCAAAAACAATCTCTCCACCAAGACGTTTGTTCATAGGCGCTTGCGGCTAGAAGGGGGGGCGCGCTCTAGTCCCCATCCTGAAAATGATAAATATCAAAATCTCCCGATAGTAAATGAAAGGAACAAGAAGATAAAATATTAAAATAAGAGTAGCCGAAGCACAGAGAGAAAGAGAGAGGATACACAGATGATAAGTCCAAATTTTTATGCCCAAAACTTTTAAGTCCAAAAAATTAGGTCCAAAGAGGAAACGTCCAAAAAAAGAAAAGTCCGTTATTAAAATGTCCAGAGATTTTAAGTCCATAAAATGAAGTCCAACAATTTGGAACGTCTAAGGGACAAATGAATTTTGCAAGCGATCAGTATGCAAGTATATCATGTTTTTTGAATTAAATCATAACCCTGGCAACCTTCTGTCCTCAAGTTCGATCAACAAGTAGGTAAATCAACAAGTAGGTACTTTTTTCAAATCATCAGATGGATTTCACAGGAAGTTTTATTTTAAGCTTTTATTTATTATTTTATTTATTTCCATAGAAAACAAGAATACTAAAATTGTACTGGAATACTTCTTCCCATTTAAATATGAGCCTTTGGACATTTTTTGGACATGGACTTTTTATTTGCGGAAATTGTAGTTCACTGTACCTACATTAGAACATTTGGAGGAACTGAAATTGGACGAAAATATAACTGGACAAACAAAATTTTGGACGAAAAAGTTTTGGACATAAAAGCTGTGGACATATCATCCGGAAACCAGAGAGGGAGGACCAAATTTTTCTGCATAATTCTGCAATGTTTCCTTTAATGACGCAGTGATACAAAACAGCGGAGTCTTATTAGAGAGTCAAATTTATTATAATTCGTTGATACATCTACGATAGTTTCAAATTGTACCATTTTGAGGTTTTTCCTCCCTTTTTGGGAGGGGGGGGGGTTACAGAACTGCGTAACGCTGGGTGTTTCTTAGATCTCTTATTAAGGTATTAATGTTGCCACCCCCTCGCTTCCGTACTTTTCCTAAGGGCACCCATGTGTGCTACACCCAATTGAAATGAATTGAAATAAACTGAAAACAATCTGAGAAAGACTAGTTTAAAACTCAAGAGAAATATGACGGCTCAGTGAGCTTTTAAAAGTTTAATTTGTGTCTGCTGTGAATCTTAAATCTAAAGATTAAATGCTGCATATACAAATAAATTTTAAAACACTCTGAGAATTTTTCAACGCACTTTTCAAAATACAGCACAATAGTATAGATAAACAAAGAAGGGGTTGAATCGTAAAACCGTATCCAAACACTAACTAGAATTGGTGACTTTTGATACCAAATCACACATGGTTAAAAAATCCCTGCATAAGTACCATCCAGGGGCGTAGCATGCCATTTGGCTGCGATGTATCTTGTCCATTTAAACCCATGTAATAGATTGAATGCAAGGGTGTTCACCGAACACCCAGTACTTCGATATTTTTCATGGGTTTAAATGGACGAACTGCAACCAGTGTTGCCAGGTTTGGACGGGGTGGAATAGCCACGCGTGGACAGTTTTCGAGTTGGTTACTAGCTACGCTGTGGATAGGGATGGGAGGATGCGGAGGAGCCGCAACCGCAATAACGAGAGCGTGGCTAAATTCTCATCAAAATAGTCCACGTGTGGACGAATCTAGCCACTATTGGCAACTCTGACTGCAACGTTGCCAAATTGCACGATACGTCACTGGTACCATCTCATCATTACGAGGAAGAGAAAATTCACATGTTTTTGTGATTAAAATGTATTTTTTCCCGATACACAATATAGGCCCTTAAATTTATTGAAGAAACGTAGGCTGAGATAAAATTATTCATCACCAGTCTTTTTACGTACACAGGGAAGAAGCAGGAAAATACCGAAAGATTCTCGAAGAAAACTTTCGAGATAAGCAGCAACTTTCATGTATGCATAGTTAATTCTAATACCTCCACCTTGAATTGCGATGCAAGACTTTTAATTTATTATCAAGTATAAGTGTGAATAAGTGTTTACTCTTATCTATGGCATCCGGAAACTCAGGAAGTGATCACTTCATTTTGATTAGTATACGTTTGGGATTGAGGGTTTTCCGAATGTGTTGTGTTTTTTTTTATGACTGATGATTTCGAGAGCTTGTTTCCTTCAAGGAGTGATTAAACGCATAGAAAGGTGAGTCTCTGAACAGGAATTTTCGTGGATGGCGGATAGTTCCACGAAAAAGTTATTGCTGAAATACTTGAGGCTAACAAACAAATTGATATTTTCATCAAAAACACTAGTCTCTTAAAGTCTGAAGAATATATCGAGTCATGAAACTATATTCAGCATTTTTTATTAACAATTATACAGGGTTAGTATAAAAAGTTCCCACTCAGAAGTTAGGGTGGTTGCCACTTGAGAAACTGGAGGAGCCTCGTCCATGTACAGAACGATTTCAACGCAAGCCTCAACATTTCAGTTCACTATCACCAGATTTACATGTATTTTAATTTCAAGTCAACTTCACGGCAGTTTTGTGCAGAAATTGTCCCTGAAATGGTAAAAAGCCCCTTCAATTTCTCGAGCGGCAACCATCCCAACTTCTAAGAGGGGACTTTTTTTTTAAAGTCACCCTGTGGCCCTGTGCAGTGCTAAGGCTAACTCAGTTTGAAGAGTCAACGCAACGCTCGTCTATTCAAATAAACCAAAAATATAAATATTCCCACTACGCTGTACTTGTTTTTGCCTGCACTATCAATTTGAAGGCGCTCAAAAAAAATACTCGGGAAGTCCACTATATTCAACAATATTTTATTTCGATTTTGTAGAATGGAGCTGTTTGCAAACTTTTGCTACATGCTTATAAATAGTTGATTAAGGGGGAAAACCTAATCAGAGGTGCTCAGGTATGATGATAAGCTCACTGAATAATCACGAAATCTACTCCCAAACACATAAAATACATTCAATGGCGTATGACACCGTAATGACGGTGATTACCGCCTTTTACATTGGGTTTCCCTATCTCAATAAGCTCCATCCTCTCGAGATGTTCTCGCTACACTATCAAGCAAGAGGAAGAAGAAGCATACAATTCGTCATAAGATTTAGGCGGTTATCGTTGCCATTGCGGTCTCGCATTTGAAAGCATTTTATGATTTTGGGAGTGGATTCCTTGATTTTATAGTGAGCTTATCGTCATTCTTCCAGGGTTTTACCCCATAATCAATAATTAATAAGCATGTAGCAAGTTTGCTACAGCTCCATTGGAACCTTGTAAAATAGATGAGTGTAAATGCATATGCTGGACCTCGGTACCTAAGGGGTTAAATGACAAAATGTCAGCCAACAGTAACTGGTAGTTCTGCCTTAGCAAAATTACTTTAGTCTTTTTAAGACTTAAAACACACTATGATTTTAATGATTCATTGAATGGGTCTGTTGCACACTTTTCGGCTAGAGTGTTTTAAAGTATCAGTTCATAAGTAAAAAGCTGTAAAAATAACAATGGCAGCATCAGAAAACACCAAAATTCATTAAAAACTCACACATTGCAAAAACACTAGACACTTTTCACCCTGTATTTTTCCACCACGTGCACGATTTTTCGCGAATTTAGCGCGGCACATTCAAATAATCACGGCCGTCTTTCATCATAGCTGACTTCATAAACGCATAAATAAACAGTAAACACTGACATGACGGCGTCTGTTTGAATTCTTACGTCTCAATATCCTCAATTCCTCACAAAAGATTAAAAAAGGTACGGAAACGACACTTGTGTCGAAAACTTATCAAAATGAAACAATAACAGACAGAAGTTCCAAAGATTCAATCATCATCTTTGAAACTCCTGTATGTTATTTTCATTTTGATAAGTTTTCGACACAAGTGTCGGTTTCCGTACCTTTTTAATCTTTTGTGAGGAATTGAGGATATGAGACATACGAATTCAAATGGACGCCGTCAGTTTACTGTTTTGTTTATGAAGTCAGCTGTGATGACAGTCAGCCGTTTTATTTGAATGTGCCGCGCAATTCGCGAAATATTGTGCACGTGGTGGAAAGATACAGGGGTGAATAGTGTCTAGTGTTTTTCGCAATTTGTGAGTTTATTAATGAATTTTGGTGTTTTCTGATGCTGCCATTGTAATTTTTACCGCTTTTTACATAAGAATTGATACTTCAAAAGGCTCTAGTCAAAGTGTGCAACAGACCCATTGAGGAACACATTTTAAAAGTTTATGGAAGTGTTTGAACAATTTGAGCTACAAGAATAAATATTCTGTCAAACATTGGCTCAGTAAATGTTAGCTTCTGCTGACTTGAGGGCCTTTTAACAAATCCTCGACTATTCCTCCAAAATGAATTTCTCGACTCAAAAAATGTGATTTGAAATACATATGGATTACGATTTGGGGAGAATGCGGAATATGGATATACCCTTTCTGGGCAAAAAAACAATTTTGCCCACAAAAAACTGGGCGAATTGCGATTTGCCCGGGCTAATCACGATCTGCCCGAGCAAAACAATTAGTTTACATGTTGGGCAAATTGTATTTCAGTCTGCCTAGAAACAACGTGCACATCGCATTTTTCTCTGGTAGATCGCAATTAGCCCGGACAAATCGCAATTCGCCCACCCTTTCTGGACAAAAAAAGTAATTTTGCCCGAAAAACTGGGCGAATCGCGATTTGCCCATAATACATGCATATCCTTACTCTGTAAAGGGAATTGGTTATGGAACTTATGGACCTATATGGACCAATTTTGCCAGGAAGCTGGTCAGCAAAAGCTCCTGTTACCGTGACACCAGTATCAACGGCATTGAGCGTGGTTGCCAGACTGCACAAACCTCCACTTCTGTTGATCAACTAATAGAGAGCAGGGGGAAGGAGTCGAGGAACAACATTTTATAGGTCATTCATTTGTATTCCTCTATATTACTAAAACTAGGAAGAAATGGGAATCTAACAGTCAGTGCATGACATACTGACAACCGATGAGGCCGCTGAGCTAGCCCCTCTAGTGCTCGGTGCCTCTTTCGTCGTGCCGCTCTGACCTTTGTCTCATTTCAGAGGTTAATTGGTCGGCTGAATGCAGAATAGAAGCAACTACATAGAATATCAGCAGCAGTTGGGTTCTTTTCTGCATTAATGCGTCCAATTAGGGTTCGCCAGCCCGCGCTTCTGCGCTGCTCACAGCTAACCGGTTGTGTTCGAAGCGCCTTATATTGCGACTAAATTTTAAGGTTACTTTATAGGAGTGGGATCGGCACGTATGAGATGCCGCGTATATGCAGTTCCATCATAGTCAACGATGCAGTCCCTTGAGAACGCAAAATGAGGCAGGTGGGAGTGTGAAGGTGAAGGGAGAATTTCAGGGGCATTTGTTTAAGGTTAGGAGAATTCTTAATAGATACATATTTTTATTGCTTATCGAAAGTGCATACAGTCTCGGATTCTCGGATAAACTTTATAAGGCAATTTACACGATTGGTGATGGATGGATCTAAGAGCCATATTTATAATCATCTATCAACAAAGTTCCGTAAGCATTGGAATAGCATGACATACGAGAGGTGGCTCGTGCAATTTGGCAACAGTGTTTTTCTTCCATTTGATTTAATGTAAATCAATTTAATGGTCATGGAGCAATGCTTTACTATCGAATAGCTTGTTTTACGTCGAATCAAATGGAGGATAAACATCGTTGACAAATTTCCCGAATAATCGCTTCTGTAAAATACAATCTAGGAACGATGCATTGTGACCATTTAAATCCGCGCATGCAAAAGGTCGAAGTTGAGGATGCTCACGAATGATTCGATATTTTGCATTGTTTTTCATTGGACCGAGTACAATGTTTCCAGATTGAACGTTACGCCCATTTCCCTCTATTCGAAATATTTAAACATCTCCGTGATGATTGATTTCATTTTTTAAATAGTAAAACTGACAGTTTTTACGTTTTTGTCCATACTTTTACCTATGCAAGTAGTTAAATTAAGCACACACCCTCCCCCCCCCGGTACAACGTTCCGTTTCATCCATTAAAACCCACAAAAAAGATCCAACTAATAGGTCTAAAGTGGATTTAATGACATTTTACCTTCATCATAGGTTTAAAGGCACAAACTTCAACGTTGCCAGTTCCCATGCTTCGTCACTGACTTCAGTTAGATTTCAAGTGAATGTGGCTTTCTTAATCAAATGCTTGTAACAATTACTAGAGACAGAAGAATTATTTGAGGAAGTATCGATTGTGATGCCGAGCTAAAGAATAATGTAATTTTAAAGAAAATGTCTAAGGTTTCTCTATGGAGCTCTATTTGAACTGTTCCACTCCTCTCCTGATTCGAGGTCTAAGATTATATTATCCATCTGCATAGCCAAGAAAAGGGTTCAGGGTGTAAAGGGGGTCTGAACTCGGCTGCATCCGAGTTCCGTCCCGCGGTCAATTTTCACGCACCCTAACATCCGAGTTCCGTCCCGTTTCATGTCCCCTAGCATCCAAGTTCCGTCCCTTCGTTTAGCCAATTTCTCAATTAAATGTATAGAGTTCCCACGAAATTATTTACTCATTAATATTTACCCGTGCTGTAAATGGCAACTATGTAGGAGTTCTGGACCAGCAGCACTGTAAAACACGAGACGAATTATTATCTCCCGATCAGCTGTAAGATTTGTAACACTCGATCGGAAGATCTGTTTCTGATAAGCGATGGGAGAGAGGTTAATGAACTTCGTTTAAATTTTCATCCTAATATTTTTCTCTCAAAGGATGAGTTGATTGTTATACAGAGCGAAACGTACATCAAACTTCAAAGTCTCTATTTACAACTGCAAAAATGCTCCAAAACCATGAAAAAGGAGGAAGAAATAGAAAATTTAGTGCGAGATTATTCTTTAAAATCTATTGGGCGTCATGAATTTTAAAAAAAAAAATAAAAAAAAAAAAGAAAAATGTGTCAAATTCCTACCCAAAGCTATTAGATAATTCCTGTTATGTGTAGATAGTATCATTAATTTGACGCTAGCGTTTTCGGCTTTAAAAGTAAAACAAATTTAATGTTAATTTTGCATTATTAACGCAAACGCGAATCGACTCCAGTAATATAATCAATCACAGATCATCGCATCCAGGTTAATTTTCTGTTTTTCACCATTCATTGCGATTTCTTAGGGCTGTTTGTTTTGATGCGATGTTGCCAAACTTTTTAATTAGTGCAGATCTGTTTTTTTCTTACCTGTATCTGCGGAACGGAACTCGATTCCTGGTTTGGGACCACGGGACGGAACTCGGATACTTTTTTGACCACGGGACGGAACTAGGACATTGCCCTGAACTCCCCCCCCCCTGCCTTGACACTAAACTTTGCCAAAAAAAACGTAATTGTTTGCGTCATCAGAGAAATTTTACAGTATTTTGACCCATGACCCCCCCCCCCCCATGAAAAGATCTGGCTACTCCACTGATTTATCCTTTGAGTTTAGGATCTCCTATAGCCCAAAGATATGTTCAGGTTTTATTTGATCAGAATTGAAAAGATCCATTGCGCATTGATTTTTTCTTCTTTTCAAAGCACTTCCTTTTACTTTTGCTTCAACCATACTTATACATTTGTTTCATTACAAACGAGCAAATTAAATTTTAGATAGATATAGATAAACGAACGAAATTATTTATTTATAAATAGATAGTGGATTGACGCCTTGGAGCTCTATTATGCCGGGGATGGGTCTTTAAATCCTTTAGAACTTTTTTCTCTTTGACTTAATCAAACAAGACTGCAGTGGGGAGTGGGAGAGAGAGTGAGGCTAGGAAGACAAAATGACATGACAGCTTACAAGTGTTTATGTTAATTAGAACCAGGTTTCAGGTGTCGCGTTAACTGATCAGTGTCAAATACATTAATCGGCCACGAATACCCATTTTTTTTTCGTCAGTGACACCTTTAATCATGTATTAAGTGCAGCAGTGATCTCTCGCTTAACCTTCCTGGATCAATATTATCCGGTCAGCCTTCCTCAAAATAAAAAAAAAATTAAAAAAAATTTAAAAAAAAATACACCCACACGACTCACACGGCACTCGTATCAGTTCTGTTAAATCAATTTACAATTCTATCCAATACAATTTTAAAGTTTTATACATGAAATGACATCATCGGAATTTTCTAAGCTTACGAGAACTCTGCCGATCCGATCATAAGTCTTTAAATATGTCCATGGAAAGGTGGTCAGAGGAGGAGGGGCAGGGTGACGCGACGCCCGCGTGAGCTTGCTCACTCGCGCAAACTTTGTTGCCAGATTTGACGTCGAAAGTCGTACATTTTACATTAAATTTTATGAGAAATAGAATACTCAAAACCGCAAATCTGGCAACAAGTCTCGCAAGCAAAAATAAGGACTACGCGACGCAGAAGATATCATATCAAAGTAGCTTTTTGTTTCTCGCTGTTAAAGACCCATCTTACAGAGGCTCAGATAAATTCTGAATCAAGAAATCCAACGCATTATTTCTTCTGATGGACCACATGACAACCATCATAAAAAAAAAAAAAAAAAAAAAAAAAAAAAAAAAAAAAAAAAAAAAAAAAAAAATCCAAACAAGAACATTTCTTACGAGTACTCGTATACATACTCGGTAAACATGGTTTACAATATATTATAGTACTTCTTCACCGAGTATGAATACATGTAAGAAACGGTCTTTTTTTGTGATGATGGTTGTCGTGTTGGCACACTTTGATAGTGCTGCCATAACTTTTGGTAGAAAAATGAACCAGAGAAAACTTTTAGTTGAGCTAACTAAAGGTTCTGTACGCCTAAATAAAGAGATTTTGCTGAGTGTACCAAACATTTAGTTGCATGACTCAACTAAGTCTTTTGCTGGGTCCCAAGGTTGTTTTTCTACCAACTATGATTTTGTCAGAGCTAGGTACCACAGTGTTTTTAAGCGTGCCATACGAAGTATATGGCAAGCTTCTTACTCTCATTTGCTGTATACAATAAATAATATAATACAGTGTAAGATGCGCCCTCTGGTGGTCGTGTGTGTTTTGGATCTTTAGTTTTCAGGATATGAATCAACAATTAAATTCTCGGGTCGTATTGTGTATTTTCGAGAAATTTTTGAGTACGTACAATCACCCACTCAGACACGTTTAATTTCTTTTTCAGTCATTTGATGCCTTCACCGTTTTTATATTGTTTTTTTAGACTTTCTCGTTGAGATATCAGCGCTGACTTCAGCAGTCTTTGATTTGTCTTCGATGCACACACACACACACACACACACTCAGATTGGTAAGTGTGTTGGTGGCTTCGTCGCACACGCACTGAAAATAGCAAACCGGAAGTTGATAGCGTTTTTTGTTTTCGATATATCGAATTTCAACGATATCAACTCTATCAACAACCCCCCCCCCTTCCCAAATTATTTCACTCATTTTTCATAAGGATAACAGACAAGTTTCTTTTTATTTATTTTTAAACTTAAATTTGTAAACGCGTAGTCATAATTTTTTAGTCCGCAAGATCGGTGAGTACTTTTTTCCCCCACCTGCTCTACTTTGACAAAAATGTATCGTTTTTTCATGTTACTTTAACGAGGTCTTTAAGGTTATGTCAACTTTACGATCAACCTTGACCTCAAGCCGCGAATCACGCACCACCCGCTGTATATTATTGAACTGAACATACATTGCGTGGGCACACAAAATAATATGATTGAATATCCCAAGAGCACACAACATCTAGACCCTACTCAACTGTATAGTCAACTTCCGGCAAAAGCTCTCCTAATCACGCTCGATTCCTAACTTCCCCGCCGCGCCATCAAGCACTGATATTTTGTTTTCTCGACACGGAATTTTTGAATTAGCGCTGTAAGACTGTAAGAGTCTCACTTGACTCAAATGCGTGCGTGTTCGATTGGGCCTGTTTTTCAGGATAGCACAATCAAAGGCTTTTTGATTCCTCACATGGTTTTATTTTTTTTCACGTTGTTTGTATCTCGCATCGCACGCCTGATACTTGAGATTTTATTCTATTGGAAAACGGTGGGACCCAAGAAAAATTTGGAAAGAGGTAAGTATAGTACATTAGCGTGGCGTGCAATTTGGCAACGCCTCTTTTTCCCCCCTTTAAACACATTAGAAACGTCGAAACGCCTAGCCATCGCCGATTATCGATGCATTCAATTTTTTCGATAAGTTTAAATGAAGAAAGAACATCCTTGCCAAATTTCACGCCTTTGCTACTAATTGTAAGTAAGTAACCTGTGACATTTCTGCAGGCTGCAAGGGTTTGTTGAACCGCTGATTGCAGAAACGAAAGTAGTTCATAAAAAACTGAATTTGACTGGTGAAACAAGGATTTTTTTTTTTTTTTTTTTTTTTTTTTTTTTTTTTTTTTTTTAAGTCAATGGTTGTTTTAAAACTTTAAAAAATAGTTTTTCTATTTTTCAATGTTCTTCCAAATAAAACAACCCCCCATTTGGCTTGGAAATGCGGGTTTTAGTTAATCCTCCTGTGAAACTCAGTTTTGTGAACTACTTTGGTTTCTATAATAGGAGGCTGTTGCATATTTTTTCTATCAGCGCTTTTAAAAAATGATTATGGTAGAATAACCTCCAAAAATGACGATGGTAGCACTAAAAACTTCCGGAATCCACTCCTAACCTTAATAATCGCTTTTATTTGGGCAAGTGTAATCATGGCGTATAGGGCAGTTATAATAGGAGATTCCTTTCTCAATTTTTCTACTATTTTTACGCAGACAAGGAAGATTCACAGAGTAACTATTAGACCCCAGAGGTGTGATCCACCCTATTAATACTTGGGTTATCCGTAAATTAAGGTCTCCAAAGCTGTTTCACATAGAAAAAATAATTTTATTGCAAAACAAGTAAAGATTCTGAAAGCTTGACCTCTTGGCTATTTTTCTACGTGGTCACCATTACAATCAATACACTTTCAGGAAGCTTTTCCATACCCGCGACCCGCGTCATACCCCTCTCCGCGCCAACTCGCATAGGGATTGACGGCTTCTTCGAGCTCCTCAAGACCTCCAACTGTTGTTTCAAGTTGGGAAACAAACATTAGTGTATTGGGGCCCAATCAGGACTATATGAGTATCAGGACTATATAATCAGGGCCTATGGAGGATGGTCGATGGTTTCCCTTCCGAATTTGGCAATGAGATCTATCGTGACGCGAGCGTTGTCATGGTGTGAATGGACTCCTTTAGTAAGCCGACATATCCTTTTGTTCTGTATGTCCTTGTGGCCTGTATTCTTTGAAAAAAAGGGGTCGACTACCTCGAAAGAGGTACGGAAATGAACGAGGAAAGATACTGCAAGACACCAACAAAACTGCGCCGGGCCGTACAGAACAAAAGAAGAGGGTCGGCTTATCATAAGGTTCCGTTTACACTATGACAAAGCCCGCGTCACGACAGATCTCATCGCCAAATTCGGGTGGGAAACCATCGACCATCCTTCATATAGTCCTGATTTGGCCTCAATACACCATGATTTGTTCTCCAACTTGGAATAACACTTGAGGGTCTTGAGAAGCTCAGAGAAGCTGTCGATTTCTCCCTATGTGTGAGTTGGCAGGAGAGTGATATGACGCGGGTACGAAAAAGGTTCCAGAGCGACTCGAAAAGTGTATTGATCGTAATAGTGATTTACACAGAAAAATGGCCAAGAGTTCAAGCTTTCAGAATCCGTACTTGTTTTTTAATCAAACTATTTTTTTCTATGTGCAAACAGCCTCGGAGTCCTTAATTTACGGACAACCCTCGTAGTACCAGTGGCGGCGTAGTGTGCAATTTGGCAACGTTGTAATGTATCAATTTAAACCCATAAAAAAGATCAAACTATCGGGTGTTCGGTGAACACCTTTGCATTCGACCTTTTTACATGGGTTTAAATGGACACAGTGCAACGTTGTTAAATTGCACGCTACGCCACTGCGTAGTACCGTGACACCGGTGCGGTGATGACACCTGTGTCACAAGAAAGATAAAAGCGTTCATTGAGTTGCTCGAAAAGTATAATGAATGCTCCATTTTGAAAATGCTGAAAATATAAAATAAAATATACGAGAGCTTGTTGAAGCGCGAGAAATATTTGGTTCAGTGGTGTAGCCTGCAATTTGGCAACGTTGTACCGAGTCCATTTAAACCCACGTAAATGGTCGAATGCGAAGGTGTTCACCGAAAACCAACCGGTCTGATCTTTTCAATGGGTTCAAATGAACGAACTGCAACGTAGCCAAATTGCATGCTACGCCACTGGTTTGGTTATTGTTGAATATGTTCATATCGCGGTGTTTGGGTAAGTAATGACATCAATGAACTTTTATTTCGGTTGCAGGACTTGATATTTGTCATTCTCGGAGCAATTTTATTCTTCATGAGTGGATACTACACCCTTCAACATTTCAGCCCGACAAGGTTCTCATTTCAAAGAATCGGAGAAACGGTCAGTTTAGGAGTGCTGAAAGGAGGCCTGGCCATTGTAAACGCTGTTATGTTCATAATAGATGGCATGATGCTTCTCGAGTTAATTTAAGCACATTCAATAATTTCAATTCATTCACCACAGGCTCCAAGCTTATTCGGCTATTATAAAAGTCAAGAAACTGGTTTTTTTCACCGAACAAAATAGACTTGTTCCAGAAAATTTTGAATGAGAGTGATTCAAGATCTGGGTAGGCAATGTGTGATGCAATGATGCATTTGTTATCTTTTTGAGGATAACAAAAGATCCTAAATACCTTTTCTTTCTTTAAGTATTCCTACCCCTGCCTCCCTTCAGATCCCTGAGGCCTATACATTATTGTTTTGGTTGTCTCTCAAAAATATGGAGAAAGTGGTGCAGCGTGCAATTTGGCAACGTTGTATTCCGTATATTTAAACCAATGTAATAGGTCGAATTCGAGGATGTTCACCGAAAACCTAGTATTTCGATATTTTTAATGGGTTTGAATGAAGAAAGTACACCGTTGCTAGATTTTCATGATACGCCACTGGCTGCAGTTTACGAGCTGCCACTGTGATTTTTGCTTCCTGAAAAGTAAAGATCTTTTGCGTTTAATATACCTACAATATTGTTTTACCAAGTCATTTGAAAACGTTTGATTGGCTGATTGGAATGTGATCTGTCTTTGAGTGCGTTTAATATTTTTTTTATTATTTTTTTATTTTTTTATTTTATTTTTTTTATTTTTATTTTTTTATTTTATTCTTCAAAGGTTGGTGAGATAGATTATAACTATTAATGAAGAGTTGAAGGGATGTATATAAAAATTAAATGGACAGAAAAAATTTCAAGAACATCATAGTAGACATAGAGTTTGTACTTTGTACTTTGTTTGTAATCGGGGTACCCGGTAAAATACAGGTCAAATATCGTGGTTCTTAGAAGTAAGATTAAACAAAGAGTCTATAGTCATGGTTTGGAAAATAAATACTTCAAACTGAGATTAGTCACAAAATAGGCATTCCAAGGGAATATATAAGTTGTCGCTGTATACTTCAACAAACTCATCCTTTGTTGACTCAAGAAATTTCCTCTACATTATGATCTCAATAAATGAATTTTATCTACTTAGAGTACAAGAGTTTTTAATTTCCTCACAAATGTCGATTGTTCGTAGTAAGCCACTCTGATGCCTCAAACTGTATTACTAGGCCCCGTGAGCTGCGTTAGCACACGGAGCATTTTTAGGCAATTAATGGGTCTGTTTCAAAATTTTACAGCATCGTGGAGGGTCGATTCCGATATATGTAAGATCATAGTGGAAGTATCAAAATATCTCCAATCTATGATTAACTCACAAAAGACGTGCTCTAAGAGAAATCCAACATGGCGGACAAATGAGCGGCTCTCAACGGAGGAGTCCCATCTAATTGCAGCTTTATTTTTAACGAGTAATTACTTTTCTAAGAGCAGAAAAACTGTGATAGTTTGGTACTTTCTCACGTACTAAAATGAATTTACACCAGATCACCTTCTTCACTGAAAAAAAAAAAAAAAAAAAAAAAAAATATTACCAGAAGTACAACGATATTAACATGTGAACTGTCAGGGGTGGTATTGTTACGATAATTATAGTGTCTGTATCATATATCCCTTTCATGGGAAGTGGTAAACATATGTACCATTTAATGTAACAAGGGATTTAATGGAATTTAAATGAACATTTTTCAAAAAGTCGTGTGACCCGGCATCAAAGTTCTTAGAAAATTGTCCTCTTTTGAACAGTCTAAAAGAATCTCAAAATAACTCAAACCCCCAAATGTGTGCATGAAAGGGATATATTTTGGAAAATTTTAAGGAATTTTTGGAACTGGTGACCATATTTAGGTAGTAACACCAGACTTTTCTATAGTAAATAATTGTACTTGACTCTCCGCAGTTCACATATCGTCGTGATTCTTGTAACATTAAACTAGAATTATTTGGGAACTGTTTTTTTTTTCTTGTGTTATTTGCATTGTAACAAAAGTTTGCTTCAGACAGATTGCTATAGCAACTTGGGACCAATCATTAAAATTGGAAAAAAAAAAATATCCTCAATTTGAAAGCCTTATTATTTTACCTCTTCTTCTTTCATCTCATTCATTAGCAATCAATGTTGCATTTTCGCCATTTTCCAAAATTAATTGCTCCGCACGAGTTTGGCAATGCATTGATTCCTGAAAACGCTCTGTGTATACGGTGTCTTAAGGAAGCTTATCCTCAACTTTGAACGACTGTGTTTATGAATGCGGCGCGGTGCGGCGTGGTAGCCCTTTTTCCTCTTTATTAAACCCGACCTTGTTTATGTATTATGTTTGTGAATTTTCAAATATGAAAACGCACGTGCGTAGTATTCTTATGATTCAAAGTCATATTGCGAGTCAAGGGTTAAAATAGCCGTATTTGTGGACTCGATTCGTGGAATGGGAGATCAGGTAAAAGGATGAAGTCATCGCTGGATCTGCGTCGATCTACAAGGATCAATTTATCAATGACGCCGCCGCGCCGCCAGCGCATCGCCACGCTGGCCGCGTCCGCACATGCCCGCACGCGCTATACTACACACCTTCGTCGCTCGCTACTGTGATATTAGTCACCTCTTTAAAATTTAAATTTCGCTCCGAAGAGTAGGGGAGAGATGTGGGAGGGGTATACCCGGGTAATTTTAGTATTCACGTGTTCTTTGGCAACGCTGCATTTCGTCCATTTAAGCGCATGTAAAATATCGTTTCGAGGGAGTGCTCTTTGCACCTCTATTTGTTCGATCTTCTTAGTGCGTTTAAAAGGAGTAAATACAACGTTGCCAGATTGCACACGTGTGCACTGTGCAGCTCGGCGTTTGACGAATTCGGCACCTACCTGCAGAAATATTATACTCTAGCTTGTTTATACGAGAGATTTTCAACTTGGCTTACACCGCGCCAACCCGAGATGGTTAGCATTAACGGTTCCCAGATGACATGCGTCCAAAATATTTTACCCTTTCTGTCACGAATTATGAAAGAAAGGTCACTGTAATCTGAAACCTATACCATTAAATTGAACGAACTTTTCTCATAAGCTTTCATATGTGAGTCAATTTTTCCGAATTTCCATAAGGATCCATGTAAAATGGTCGTCCGCTATAGTGGACACTGTGATAGAAAGGGTTAAGTCCAACACTTTTATGTCCAAAAGTAGATGATGTCCAACCTATATTGACGTCCAAAAATCTAAGTTGTCCACCAACAAAAAAGTCTAAATATCAAAGTCCAAACCCATATGAACGTCCATGAAAGCACCATGCCAATTCCTGGAAATTTATTGAATTTTTACGCAAAGATGAACTAGCAAACTTTGTTGCTATCACACAATACAACGGTGCACGTACGAGGATTCGATATCCAATCAAAATGATGTATCGAATGAACTTGAAACAAATTTGAGAATATCGTTGGACAATATGTAGACTATACAAACAAACTCAAACGGTCGACACTAACCTCCGCGCCATCAGTTATAGGCTTAAACTGACAATAATAAGAGTTTGTTTCGCCTACGTAAGAAAACGCAATAGTTCCCCTAGTCTATATTTTGGCCTTTTGAAATTGCGGACGTTACACATTTGGGCATTTCATTAATTAATGGACTTGTGTGTATTTGGACCTTTATAATTTGGACATCATGCATTGGACCTTCCGCCCATGTCCCCTTGTATTTGAACTCAATGAGAAGGGTTTAATTCTCCATGTTTTCTGTGTCTCTTTTTGTTTACATTATTGAAGAAAATGGCGGCGATGAGCGGTACGGTACTGATTCATATAATAGAGGAGGTGAAAAAACCACGTAACATATAGTACATGCAGAGACGTGAGTTCAAAGTCTAAGAGTCATATTTGATAGTTTAATTGGAATGTTTCATTACTATTCTTATACTCACTTGAAACTCTTCAAAAATGTCTCGCATCAGAGGGTGCGTTTGCTTGCAACGGATAAACCTGACCTTTAAATCAAAGGAATTTTATTTCTGAGACTAAATGAGACGATGTATGTAAGTCCCATACATGCACGGAAGGCTAATGTAAACAAACAAACCAGCTCAGATTGCATTATCGCGGTGTCTGCTCATTTCTTAGACTGGACCCTGAAGACGCACATCGCACATATACAACGCAAGTCGCAAAGTCACGGCAGAGCGAAGGCGGCATCACTGCCCGTGTTACCAGATGTGAGGTTAAAAGCTGCGTTTGTTGCATTGATTCTTATGAGATTTATACGACCGAGAGTCGTACATTTGGCAACACTGAATTCAGCGCGACCGACGCAGAACTCAAGGTAAGCGAGAAGTGCCAACTTGACCAAATTAATTCACATGCTTTAGGAGGCGGCACCAGCAACATCGTAAAATTAATAATCGCAAGAATTCAGATACAATGATGCACGCTTGGAAAAAAAAGAAAAGAAGAAATAGAGAGAGAAAAAAAAAACTTTTCAATTTTTAATGGCGAAGTTATTTGGAACAAATTGCTCAATGAACTTTGTTGATATTCTCTCGGCATTCTGATAAATAACTCTTTTCAAGAGCGTGTAACCATATGTTGTTTATGTCTTAAATTTGCTCCTTCATTTATTTTTATATTTAATTATTTTTTTATTATTTTTTTACTCATTTATAGAATAATATAGTATTATTAGACTTACGAGCAGACCTGACCAGTAGCGGCCCGTGAGATTTGGCAACCATGCATTTTTCCCACTTAAACTTAGGTAAAAAATCGATTCAAGCGGAGGCTGGCAGCCTCCTCGAGTTTCGATTGTTTTCCATGTATTTAAATGGGACAAAAACACTGTTGCCAAATCGCACGAGCCGCCACTGGACCTGACGTATAAAACAAATAATCTGCGATTTGATTTCTTTTTGCACTGCTTTTGGCAAAATTACACTTAATTTAAGCTGAGCCCGTTAAAAATTGAAGAATGGCATAAACCGCAGCCTTTTATCTTTATGTGTTCAAATGTTACAGTCGTTTTTAATTACTTATAGAATCACCCTCTGTTTTTATTAGTATACTCAACAACTTGAATTTAAGTAAGCCGCATGAGTATTAACTTCGATTATCTCATATGAAAGTCAATTGCTTGATGCACTTCAACGTGAATGATGTCATTCATAGGGCGAGAAAGAGTTACTAGTGTCCTAATAAGTCAGCAGTGTAGTGATGAGGGGAAGGGGAGGGGGGTCCGTGGATCTGGACAGCCCCCCCTTCCTTGACACCATAAGTTTTCCCAGAAAAAGCTATACATTTTTGCGTTTTCAGAGGGGGAGTTTATGAGACCTAATTTTAACCCTCAGGTCCTCGCCTCCTCTTTGATAATTTTTGGCCCCCAACATTTCCCCCCTTCCAAAATCTAGCTTTGCCATCGTGGCTGGTCTATTATTGCTCAAAATGTTTATAATGTTTATTTGTATAGTAATAGTTGGCGTTCTATAACCGCCGCGCCACCGATACTTTTATTCAATAAGTGCCTTCAATTCTGAGAGACGGCAATTTGCACTGTTTAAACGCAGATGCCATTGCATACTCTGTAAGGCGATTTAAATAAACACTGTTATTGATCAGCGAATTTATATCCTCCCCCCCCCAGTCGCCCCCCACCACCACCAATGGTGCTCATTGAAAAGAGTCGTTGTCTCTCAATAAGATGATTTTTTTGCACAACCCTAATGGGAGTGCACATTGATTTCGTTCTGGTTTTTGTTTTGCGCTGTTGAACAATGTATACTTAGCATTTTTGAGCATTGAAATCCATACAGATTCTCTGTTTTAAGCTGTTGTTTTAGAACTACTTGGCACTACTGCGTTTCTCAGCTATTTTGTATAGCCAATCGAATTCCTCTATTCGTCCGGCGGACCGATGTTTCGTTGAAAGCATTACCCTTTTTCACTGATTTTCAAGCGCGTTTTAGAGTCGGTTTTGGACGTTTTTCACAAATTTTTTGCGCATAGCTTTTTGAAGTTTTGTAGTTTTAAGTCCTGTTTATTTTTTGGTGGGGCAGGGTTGATTTGAAAAATTTCAATCGTTCTTTTTTTTTTTACATAAATTTCCTACGATGGATCGCATCGATGTGTAACGTCGATTCTCTATTTTTGCCACGATTGAATTAGGTAATTGCCGGACCTAAGTAGCTAATAATATGTAGTAAACAATGGAACGATATACGTAACCCTTTTGTCGATTCTACCAGCACAGTAAGGTTTGTCTTTCAGGATCTTTCAGAGGTTATGTTGTTTAAAAAAAATGCATTTATCCCCATGGAACTGACGGTATAGTATAACTATCTTTCGTTTTGGGTTCCGGAACGTTCCATAGTAAAGTGCATGTCAAAATAAATAAAAGAAATCAAATGACAGTAAACTGTGAGAGATTCATGTACTTAAAAACTGTTATTTATAACTATTGGTTCAACTCACTCAACTGTGTAACTTAAATTGTTTGTACACTGTAAATGTCACGTTTCTTGTTTCTTTTTCTTTTTCCAAGGAGGGCTTAACAGATACACTTATCGATAAAGATATTGTTTATACAGGGTGTATATAAAAACACAAACTATAGGCGAACGGCTTCGATTATTGAACTACGCTCAGATCCGTGTTCGCTTACTTCTTTTAGAAGGAGTTTCATCTTCGGCGCCTCCCTCTCCCTCTGAGAGTTTGGGAGCTCAAATACGATCAGAATTTCTCAAACGACGTAATTAATCAAAAATAAATAATATAATTAAAGTCTGAAATTGACTAGATGTTATTTGGGCCAAAATGTGTGATTTTAATGAAAATGATGATACTTTTGAGAGCTGTTAAGCGAAATTTACCCTCAGCGAACAGTTTCGGAGGCAAAAATGTGACTTTGGAACTCGAAACGTTTTCCAAGTGTATCGCCTCATCAAAAATTTTCGAAAATTATGAAAAAGGAAAAAAGAAGGGGGAAAAATGGCAACAGTATAAATTTTGGTTGAAAAATATTTTTTAGCTGTTAGCTTTTATGGAAGAATTCTGATTTCTAAAAAATCGGCCGATATCGAACTTTTCAGATCAGTCAAAGTCGGAAATCGATATATTGACCTGTAGTTTGCGGCGAAAGTCTTAGAAGTTTGGCTTCTCTCCGAATCTGCAAAAAAAATATTGGTCCTCATTTGAACCATGCGATTTTGGGGGATGGTGCCCCCTCCGGGGGGGGGAGGGGTCATCAAATGTGGAAATCTCCCTAAAAGAAGCCCCTCTTCATATAAAGGGGTGTCTCCACCTGCGAATTTAAAAGCGCAAATAAACTGATTGAGCCAATGAGCTGCCTTGAAGTCGATAGGTCGAGTCCGATGTATCGACAACAAAGAAGCTCATTGGCTCAATCAGTTTATTCGCGCTTTTAAATTCGCAGGTGGAGACGCCCCTTAAGCGACATGAGTCTGAGCGTTTTCGGAAATCGAAGCCGTTCGCGAGAAAATCAGCCTGGCTCGTTTTTTATGCACACTATGTATGTATATGATTACCGATCAATGGTATTAGAGGTGGAAGAACTCAAGTTTGAAGGACTTCGTCAGCTAGAGCTTACGTAAATATCAAAGCTGAAATTCATGCGGAAATGCGCCAGGAAATAAAAGTTTGAATGGAATGGGATTAGGAAGTTTCATAAAAAATACAATAAGGAAAAAGGAATGGGAAGACAAGTTGCAATAAAAATGTATACATTTTGTAGTTTGCGCCGTTCTTTTTAGTATAAAAACCTACTGACTTGTCAGCAATGAATTATAAATTTTCCACGAAAGTCTTTAGATTCATTCATGAACAATTTTTTGTAACTGCGTGATGGCTTCAGGTCAATTTGAAATTCTCAGAATAAAGATACATTTTCTTTCAATCTGAGATCCCCTCCTTGTTGTAAGTGTTGTTTTGCCAAGGATAACAATGGAGCCTTTTCCTAGAACCATCAATAACGCTTGATAAACTTTTTAAGGAAGTCACGCCCTGGAATTAACTTACTTGAAATTATTAGCAGTCAATATGTTTCCAAATCGTACAATTTTTGTTTGCTTCGCTTTTCAGTGCTTTTTAAATTTTCTAGTGGGATCTAGTTTTCCTGGAACAAACCTTGAGTTTGTTTTTAAAATTTGTAACGAGACTCTGAAGAGTTCTGACTCAAAATTATTTTATATCTGGAATAGGAATCGAAATTTTCTGGTATCGCGGTTGATTCAATTATTACATGAAAGTTTCATTTCAACCATATTGATTGATCACCTGAATCAAATAAAGGAAAGCGACTCTCGTAGTCGTCTAAAGAACGTTCTGTTTGTGTTAAATAACTACCAAGAAGTAAAGAGCTTAATTTTTGACTTTGCTGACAAGGAGAACACACAAAACACATCGATTTTAAATACGCAAACTACAAAATGTATACATTTTTATTGCAACTTGTCTTCCCATTCCTTTTTCCTTATTGTATTTTTTATGAAACTTCCTAATCCCATTCCAATCAAACTTTTATTTCCTGGCGCATTTCCGCATGAATTTCAGCTTTGATATTTACGTAAGCTCTAGCTGACGAAGTCCTTCAAACTTGAGTTCTTCCACCTCTAATACCATTGATCGGTAATCATATACATACATAGTGTGCATAAAAAACGAGCCAGGCTGATTTTCTCGCGAACGGCTTCGATTTCCGAAAACGCTCAGACTCATGTCGCTTAAGGGGCGTCTCCACCTGCGAATTTAAAAGCGCGAATAAACTGATTGAGCCAATGAGCTTCTTTGTTGTCGATACATCGGACTCGACCTATCGACTTCAAGGCAGCTCATTGGCTCAATCAGTTTATTCGCGCTTTTAAACACTTTTTTTTCACAATTTTTGTATTCATTTGGTAGATTAAATTATTTCAATGATGCAATATTTCTATGACAAGTTTGCCGTCAGCGAGAGGTCTTGTTGCCGTAAAATCATCTTTATATTTTTTATTTCACTATTAGCGTCTACAGTGTCTACGCATTAATAAGTACTGAGATCTATATTCAGATTTTATACCCAAAAAGAGTACAGGTAACAACATGTAAAGGGAGCAACAAGAGAGGAAAAAATAAGAGTGGGTTATTTCCATGATTTGCAGGATGTTCGCCCCCTGTTGACAACACTACAGACTCTCCCGGGATCAGACCAGAGCATTTCCTGTCGCTACTCTCTGACAGATAAAACCTATCCCTGAAACACAATGAAAATAAAATTAGGATAAATTAATTTTCTTGAGTCACTTCTATAAGAGTCATTTGTATTGTATCGCACCAGCTAAGAAGGTGAATTTTTAATTTTCAATTTCGCTAATTTTTTAACCACAGAGGTCCGGTTTTTTCAATTAAAAAATACAGATTTTTTACCAAAGAAATGTTAAAAAAAAATTATTATGCTGTAAAAAGGTGTATAAGTTGTTCCATAAAACAATCTGCCGCATTTACAACTCTGATGAGGTATGCCTCTGAAATTTCGCACACATGTCATCGAATACTTGTCCTTCAAAACTGTTCTGCGTTAGTTGAAAAAGATTGAACACTTTTGAAAATATCAGCCACTAAACTTTCAATTGAGTTTTTCTTAAAACTATATATTTCGTCATACGCCCTTTTACCGACATACTCTGAAGTTTCTTAATGTAATTCTCTCATTGGGCAAAGGACAGGATTTTTAAAGGCATGTGTAGTTTGCCTCCACTCCCTTCTCAGCCACCCACAGCTCAAAATAGAACATTTTAAAGTTACATGTGTGGTTGTTTCACAATTATAGGTCATAAATGTGTTGGTTTGATTTGTTTTGGAAAACCTCACCCTTTATAGTAACCGGAATTTGCGCTGGAATCTTTCACCACCATATTTCCCGGCAGACTAAATTGGCCACATCTTCTCAAGCATACAGTCACTGGCATAATTCCAGTATTGGTGAGCGATACTGTCAAAGACCCGGATTCTGACCTGGTAAAGAAAGAGTGAATTGGGATTTGATCAGTGGCGTAAACTTGGGATTATTATTGGGGGGGCAAACCAACTTTTGAGAGATGCACTATGGGGGGTCTGGGGGGACACCCCCCAGTGAGAGGGGGGGACGGGGGTCCTCCCCCGGAAAAATTTGAAAATTCAGGCTCTCTCAGACGTTATTTTAAGCAATGTTATCGCATACAAATGCCAAAAAATTTAAACAAATTAAAAATAGATTTTACGTTTATTTTCTTCATTTCTCAGGCAAAAAGAGAACTTTTCAGTTAGACTTTTAGCTTATTGATGAAGGTGATATTTCTAGGCTTTGGGAAACTGTTCCTCACGGTTAGAAGTCATCTGGAAATTTAAAACTGCAGTAAATGTAATGTTCCACTTAGTGGCGTAAAATTTTAGATTCTTTTTGAGGGGAGGGGGTAGCAAATAGTCCGATACTTTGGGGAATCTGGGGGGGGGACATTCCAGTAATAGGGGGTCCGGGGGTATTCCCCCGGAAAAATTTGAACTTTTGGGTTCTCTCAGACTATATTTTATGCAATCAAATCTTTCAAAAATAACAAACCGACAGAACAGAAGTTAGTAGATTCAATGTATAATTTCTTTATTTCATTGACAACAGAGGAATTTTTCACTTTAGATTTACTTCAGGCGCAGTTTCAGGGTAAAATAGAGCCACTTATTCTTGCCAATGTTTGCTTCTCGGTTCCTGTAATTATTCCTTTCTTCCTTTATTTTGTTGTGTTTTTCCGTCTTTTCTTTCCTACCTTCCTCTTTTTCCCTTCCCTTTTTCATCAAATTATTGGGGGGGGGGGGCAAAATGATACTTTGCCCCCCCTTCTCAAATATTGGAGGGGCAAAAAGGTCATGCCCCCCCTAAGATTACGCCACTGGATTTGATCATAATATTTAACAACATTGTCGATGAAGATAAAGCAGGTATCATGTAAAACGTGTATTTGGGGTAGAGGATTAGTTTAGGAAGTCATGAAACGTCTAGGAATGTGGATAAAGCTCAACTTTTACATATGTTTCGTTATCACTGTTTGGACTCATTGTCAGTTCCATTTGTAAAAAATAAACAACGTAAATAAAATAAAAATAAAAATATGTAAAAATATAAAAAAAGCCAAAACACCAAATTACAGTCACTTGTAGGAAAAAGCTGGCAGAAAGAATGTGATACAGCCATCTGGGTTTTTATAGAGAGAGTAATAGGTGGAAATTCAGAATCATAAAGTAATCTGAGGGTTCAGTTTGAGGGCACTTCGGCCCATTTCCTTCATTCCTTTAATGATTTTACTGTCGTCGCATTACCTCCTTCCCTATAGTCTTCAATGTATTCGCATCTTCTTTATTGCCTCCATAGAGTCTTAAAATCAACCACAGCATAAATTCTCCGTCGTTTTTTAGAATAATTACCTTAAAAAGGAAAACCTCCATGTTAATTTCCATTAGGCCGAAAAAGTTTGGGCACGAGCATTTCCCTCTATTTTCAGCCCGAGAGAGGCTGACTTTGAATAAGGCCATTATCAACATTGATCACGTTAGCTCTCAATGAAATAGTAACGCTTGTTTAACTTTTGGAAACTCCTTGACCAGAAAAAAAGAACAAATTGGAAAGATCACTTCCTCCACAGTATCACCTGCGTTACGTTTTCTACATCATTTAACTTTTCAAAAGATTTTATAAAGTAATCCAAGGGGTTTTGGAAGTTTTTAAACGCACCATCGGTATAGTCAGTGGTTTCTATACCGTTGCCGGCACTTTTTATTCATGCACATTAAAATCTTGCTATGGTCTCATAGTGTGCTTTTAGAAATAAAGCAGCTAAATCTAATTTTGTTTGTTTACCTTACAACAATTACTACCCAAAAGAGGGTGACGGCGCATGTATCATCTTGCTTAAGAACCGGAGTTTCTTCCACCGGTTCCACGAGAGCTTCAAAATCGTTGAAGTTACATAGTGGTTCGTGCTTTTGATGTTTGACATACTTCCGCCAAGTATTCGTACTCACCACGCCCGATGGAGGCAGTATCAGCTCCCTATCGGAGGAGAACCCTGTTCACAGATACAAAGTTGACATTAGATTTCTGAATGTAATAACTGACTGATATTCAATATGTATAACGGCTCATTTGCACGGTTGCCTTTAATGTAACTTTAATACAAATTCCCAAATTTAACTGCATGGACGATGTAAGTATGAAGGAGGAGGGAGGATCTCTGCCTTCAAGCGATTTGAAGCACAGGATGGGGGTCATTCATTTAAGGTATGATGAATTATTCGCTTTACTGAGAAAACAGAGGATATAGAGGCGGGAGACTATCCAAAAAATCCCTATTGTCACCCTGGGCGTAGAACTTGCATGTGTACACTGAACGTGTCCACTTGGTGTCACTTTAAATCTAATTATAACCTCAAAATGTATATTACAGACAAATAAATTTATTCGTTAGTTCATCGTGACCTGTTGTCATAACGTCAGAACCAGGGACTTGCACCAGAGCCAATAGGGTTAAAATCGAAGGTGGGGTCTCTTGGTTTCTCTTACTAGATACAACTATCGAGAAAAATGCATCTGTACGGGTCCAAAATCGGGCAATTCATCGATTCAAAACTGATTTCTGATGTTTTCCTACAGTCAGAAATTAGATTAATAGATTAAATTTTGAATTATTGCAGTGAAAGTTCTTCATAGGGAGGTAATTTTTTGAGCTGCATGACTCAATTTAGAGCCTTATGATGAGCCTATGAATTTTACTCGAATTTTTGCTGCAAAAGACTCAAAATTAGATTTGAGCGACGTGAATTTGGCTCCAAATCCATGTTCAGAACCTATTTATGGGCGGTTTCACGATAACGGGAATTGCATGTCCCCAGGGGCGATGGACTATATGTAAAGAGTAAAAAGATAAATAGCAGTGATTTTTCATCGAAACTCTCTGTCTGAGGGAGGAAAAAAAATAACAGGGCAAAAAATTATCAATGCCGTGGAATATATCACCATTTTTCAGGCGGAATTCGTACACTTTGTTACTGTCCCCGGGAGTGAGTCTTGGATTAAAAGGGTAATTTTCCTACGAAAAACAATTAAATACCTTTGCAGCGCCAATTTTTATCTTTAAGTAAAAATGAATAGTTACTTTAACGGCAAAACTGGACTTGTGATGAGTATTGGAGCGGAGGAAATCACAATCAGAATGGGTGGCGACCTCTTGTGTACACTTTGTTACGCATTAAAAATGTGCGGTAAATCAGGCACAGACAGCGCTAGCTGTCATTCCCTGGATCCTCCTGGCCTCAAGAGGTCAAGGAGATGGCAACAGGACCAGCTGATACCGGTAAGTAACATTTGTTTGTAAATATTGGCCGATAAAGTCATTTTTAGCGTCAGATTTAGATGTGTAGCACTAATTACTCAACACAAGAAAATGCAATAAACACTCAATTTCAATCAAAAATTCAATTTGAACAAATCGTGGATGAAAAGTAGGCGGCAAGTGTGTTTGAATGCCCAATCATAGATTAATTCATTTTTATTGCCTTTCTTGACATTCTGCAAAATACGCGAATTTGGAGTGTACACTTTGTTACGATACTTTGTTACGCTACGAGTAACGAAGGAAAATGAACGTAATTGAAAGGAGTCGGCTGATAGAAAATCATCTAATATCATTCTAGCTGCTAATATACAGGTAGTATCTAGGTGTAGTATGCTTCTGCTTATCATTTGGCACAATTTTTCAAAATTCGAAGCCGCTCGCGAGAAATTCGAGATGGTAGGTACATATTTTCCTCAACCCCCTGTACATGCAAATTTTAGATTAGGCCATGACTTTAGGCCCTTTAAGCTACGGGCTCAAATCTTTTTTTTTTTTTTTAAGTCCTTGGTATGGGTGTCTCTCCTAGTAATCAAAGGAACATTTTAAGCGTTGAACTGAACAAATTTTACAGTTCTGAGAAATTAGCAGCCCTCAAGTCCCTGAAAAAAATCTCATTTTTGGGGTTAATCACCTTTCTCCTCTCAACTTGGTACAAAATGAAAATTTTTCGTGCCGGAGCTGGGAAAGTGATGTTGACTACCTATATAATGAAGAAAAAACATAAAAAATCAATTTGATGAACTTCAGTTTTACAAAAGTTGAAGGCTCAAATATTCCCGTTATCGTGAAATCACCCTTATACGTTAACAACTGCGCTTTACAGGATAATTAAATTAATTTGCGGAATCAGCAAACTGGCAACAGCACGGGGCTGTGTCCTCTTTAAGAATCGATTGTTAATCATACATTCAAATGGGAAGCATGCGCAGTTGCCTGATTGTTGGATCCACTAATATGATCACATTTCAAATGCGTGCATGCTCCCTAACGGCCACCTCAGAAAAAATTTCTAGATCCGCAAATGAGACAATACATACAATAACTGCAATAAAAATACAATACAAATAAAATTAACAATACAATACAATGGGTCTGTTGCACACTTCGGCTACAACTTTTTAAAGTAACAATTCCTATGTAAAAAGCCGAGAAAATAACAATGGCAGCATCAGAAAACACTAAAATTCAGTATTAAACTCACAAATTGCGAAAAACGCTAGACACTATTCACCCCTGTATCTTTCCACCACGTGCACGATATTTCGCGAAATTAGCGCGTCACATTCAAATAATCACGGCCGAGTCATCACAGCTGACTTCATAAACAAATAAACAGTAAACACTGACGGCGTCTGCTCGAAATCTTACGTTCCAATATCCTCAATTCCTCACAAAAGGTTGTGAAAGGTACGGAAACCGATATTTGTGTCGAAAACTTATTAAAATGAAACAATAACTCACAAGAGTTCCAAGGATGATTCCAACTTCGATCATCATGCTTGGAACTCCTGAGTGTTATTGTTTCATTTTGATAAGTTTTCGACACAAATGTCGGTCTCCGTACCTTTCACAACCTTTTGTGAGGAATTGAGGATATTGGAAACTATACGAATTCGAACAGACACCGTCAGTGTTTACTGTTTATTTGTTTATGAAGTCAGCTGTGATGTCAGTCGGCCGTGTTTATTTGAATGTGCCGCGCTAATTTCGCGAAATATCGTGCAAGTGGTGGAAAGATACAGGGGTAAATAGTGTCTAGTGTTTTTCGCAATTTGTGAGTTTAATACTGAATTTTAGTGTTTTCTGATGCTGCCATTGTTATTTTCTCGGCTTTTTACATAGGAATTGATTCATTAAAACGTTGTAGCCGAAATGTGCAACAGACCCATTAACTTATACAATTTGGTTTTACAAGTTATACTTCTGTATAAATTCTAGGAAGAAGTTACCTCTTAAGTCTTTCATTCCATCTCCAAGTGAGTCTTCGAATGACCCCGCATGCTCCTCGTAAATGATGGTACTGACGGTCGTCGTCTCATTCCAGTCGTTGTCTAGCTCCTTGGCGTGGTCCTTTGGAGAATCATTCAATACGAGATGTTTTGCATGAGTACTTTGATGGGCACAGATGCAGACCGAAGCCAATAGCACCAGGCATACTGATGTCCCAAATCCGATGTCAATCATATCTTATGGGGGAAAAGGTTTTTCAATAGAATCAGGTTTGAGATACAAACAGAAGAAAAAGATGACAAGCGTGCGTTGTTTTTATCTAAGTAGGTACCTACATTGCGGATTTTGACACAGGACTTTTGGAACATTATCTTTCATCATTATTTAAAATCACACTATTTAATTTAAGTAAGTCATCATAGTATTTCATATACTCTTCATAACTAATCCCAAAAACTTAAACAGATGTAACAAAAAAAAAACATCTCTCACCTTCCAAAAAAAAGTCATATTAAATGCACTTACACAGATGATGGAAACCAAGAAAAATTGAAAAATTTATACAAAACTTCTAATAAAATAATGATACAAAATATTAGAAGGATATCGGCAACTGAAATTATACCTTCCCTTCCTGTACTCAAAGTATCGTCAAAAAACAATAGAAAATTCACTCACGCAGAAAGAAATGTTTGATTCTGAAATTGCAGCAGGGACTGCTAACAAACTGAGAGTAAACTTGAAATGACAAAAATTGCAATATTTAAACAATAATTTCCTCCGCATTACAGCTGATTTAGCAAATATTGTTTGTTCAGCAATAAAATTACGATGAACCAAAAATATTTCTAGATTCACCATTATTAGTTACTAAATTAGCATTTCATAATTTCGATAATTACTTTTTGCATTGTAAAGTATATGTTTTAAGTTTAAAGCATTTTTTTTAAAATTTTTACCAGGATATTTTTACCAACAAACCATAAAAGCAGCCAGAAAAGCAAAAAAAAAAAAAAATATTATAGAAATGAAAAAATAGTATTTTTGATAAAAAAAAAAAAAAAAAAAAAAAAAAATGTTTACTTACACTTCAACTTTGTGACGGTACTTCAATGGAAAGACCGGAGTTGACGAGTATCTACACCTAGTAACTATATGAATGAGTGATGAGCATATAGAACCAAGTAATGAATTTTCATCTAATTTTTTGCCAATGTTTTATCTAGCGTCAAACAAAAGAAGCAGAAGATAATGCTATCTTCGAAAATACTCAACTGCTGCTTTTTACAAGAGCGTATTATCAAGATAAACTGTCGAATGTTTGATCTTATGACTCAAACCGGTGTTTATTACAGGGACGGACCTATGTCTCCGAGAAGTAAGGCAAGATTACGATTTTTCCGCCTTTTGAGGATAAATTTTGAATTTTTTTCTATTGTTTTTGCTTGTTCACCTCCATTCTACCTACAAAACTCCATCCAAGTCAGAGAGGGGGAAAAGGGGACATACTGTCATCTCGAACACTATCGTTTTGAGTGCATTGATAGAAACCACTAATCAATCTTCGTTGATAAACCCGGTTTGAATTCTTAACCGACATTGTGGAATGAACCTTGATCGTATCTTACTCAGTGATGCGATTTATTGGTTCACCATATCCCCGGGATTTGTCCTCTCAATCCTGAAGCATCTTCCTGAATTCAGGATCAATTTACCTCGTTATCACCACGTGACAATTTAGCCGTTTATTGCGTCACACCAATGAAAATGGATAACTCGTGTTCTTTTCAGTTTTTCTCTGAGTGAAAATACCTTTTAAACAACATTACAGTTTGGGTAATGGTAGGTTCGGACGTATGACCTGCAAGCTTTTTGTATGATCTGATTGTTTACACTCGACCCTCTCCCAACACTTTAAAAAATTCAAGTTCGTTTTTGGAATCCTGAACTGGATTAAGACACACATTGGCAAATTTTAACACGTTTCTTGACTTTTCCTTGAAACTTTATCTTTTTGAAAAGCGCCGTTTGAAATACGTGATGAATGAAAAGAGGATTTGGATCAACTGGAGGAAGTTTTCGGTGAGAATGAGAAAAATTGGATCTTGTGAAATATTGGACTATGAAACTGATGAAATACATATATTGTGAAAATATTTAATTGATAGAGTTGGAATGGAGATCTTTTCAGAAACTTTAAAATTTAGGTTGGAAAATACTAAGATTTGGTTAAAATCTCAATGTTGGTCCGGACTAGCCTTGAGATCTTTTTAAAATTTCAACATTTTCCATCCTCAATTTTGAATTGAATAAATATCAATTCCTTCTATAAATTCAATATTTTCTTAATGTATTTCCATCGCGTATTTACTCCATAATTAAATACTACTTAAGATTCCCTATCAATCCCCCCCTAAATGTTCCTTTATTACTCGATTCTCGATCCTCTCTATAATGGTTAAGTGTTGGCTCTAAAGAAAGAAACCTGCATAATCAATCAATGCATCAATCTCTCTCTGAAGTAGTACTTAGTTTATTTTTCTCCTTTTTTTTACGAAAAATATATGTCAGAATAATTGTTTTGAGAGATTGATAATCATCAACAGAAAGTATCAATACTAATAAGTGACGGATTCAATCACTTCCATTTGTTTGGGTGTTGATGTAAATGATTGTGGATGATTTGGAACAACATGCATGTGATGCATGTAGCATGTACAGTGATTTTTCAGTTTGAGGATACCCAATAAATACTTTATATTTTGTGAAACCATACGTTCACAATAACAGCAATGCCATTTTTTATCACATGCCACGGCGCACTATGGTCCAGAAGTCCGATTTAGGAAGACATCAGTTTGCATTAAAATCGTCCAATATCTTGAAAACGGCTCATCTGACATCAAAAATGGTTTCACAAAAAAGTTAAAACGGTTTACGTGCTATCTTTTTTGTAATAACCAGTTTTGGTGTCAGATGAGCCGCTTTCAAGATATTGGGCGATTTTAATGCAAACTGATGTCTTCCTAAATCGGACTTCTGGACCATAGTGCGGCGCGACAAAGGTACCGATACAAAAACCGTGTTAGAGCTCAATAAAATTGCCATTGCTGCGCGCAAAAAAATCAAATCCGGAATGATGGGGGGGGGTATTATGACGTATACTTCGTTTTCTCATTCGCGATCATTCTTCAAGACATCCTGAATCAATCTTCTTTAGTGAGAATTAATTGTATTTCAATAATTTTAACTTCCACCGGTAACAGCTGACTATCATTTAATTGTATGGTCACTTTTTAGATCTTGCCACGACATCCAGTACAACAGTCACACTTTCTCGGGTTGTGACGACAGAAACGGCAACAATGGCAACCCGTGGTACTCCTGCCACCGCCACCACCACCACCACCACCCTGATGAAGGAAGAACAACAAAATGAGATTCCTAACGCTCTTTTGTTTGAATACATATTGTAAAAGAAAAAACAATCTCAATAGCTAGGTTTTCAAACGAGAGTAAACGAATCAAGTAATGTGAAATAGAATTAAAAAAAAATTTGAACAAAAAGCGTCCTTTTCAATCGGATTTGACTTTCTTATTCCAAATCCAAGAATTCCAGTCAAATCCAAGATGGCGGAGTGGAAGTGAAAGCGCAACTCGAGGACCCGTAGCAGAGAATGGATTGCAAATGGCCGACTTGGAAAGAGCTCTTGAGCACATTCCACATTCCACCTTCCAGTTCCAATTTTATTGCGTCATATCCGGAAACGGGCCAAGTGGATTTGGACTACTCGAGGACGAATATTCCAAATCCGCCGTGGAAAGTGGAATTATTCCGAGTCAATTCCGATTGAAAAGGACGCTTAATAAGATCGTAACGCCGCTCAGTGGACAGAGTCAATGGGAGAGGCTGGACATGACATGGCATCAGTGGCGAAGCGTGGAATTTGGCAACAATGTTTTTTCTCCATTTAAATTCACCAAATAAGTCAAACGCTCCAGTCATCGGCGATGACCACAGGCATTTCGACCTTTCTAATGTGTTTAAATGGGGGAAAAGGAACGTTGCCAAATCGCACGCCTCGCCACTGCACGTGATTTTCAAATGCGCTTTATCTTTCTTGATACGCAACGAAGAAATTTGAAAGTGGTTTCATTTGTTTTATATTTTAAAATTTTCTACAATAATCACTTATTACAGTTTGTTTTTTGAACGTAAAAACATTTAAATTTGCATTTTTAGTTGTACATTCCATTTCTAACCCCCCCCCCCTCCCCAATTGACTCGCTCCGCTGTGCGTCGGGCAAAAACTTAAAAAAAAATGACGTGTTATCCTCAGTGGGTCCGCAAGTGTTGACCAGTGGATCCAGACAATTGTTCCGGGGGGACGGGGGGCCCGCGGGGGGCCGGCCTTTGACACTTGAATTCAGTGGCGTCGCGTGCCAACTGGCAACAATGCAACTGCTCCATTTAAACTCATTAAATATATCGAATTTCCCTTGTGCACTGTGCACCCCTGATTTCGATCTTTTACATGAGTTTAAATGGATAGAATACACTGTTGCCACATTGCACGCGACGCCACTGCAATAAGCGTCGCGGAAAGCAATTTTAGGCCATTGTCGGTTGAAAAATGTAAAATTTGAGACAGGGAGGGAAGGCTCCATACCATCGTGCCCATGCCCCAAGCCCCTCCCCCGGATCCACCGCTAATTAATTGTATCGGTCATAAAGGTTGGTTTTGGTGGACTTTTTGATATTTGTTTTGTTTTTGTTTTTTGTTTTTGTTCTTTCTTTTCAATTTGACAATACAACTACTCCTGACCGAGTAACACTTATTTATTTTACATTTAAACTTATAATAAAGCTTTGCTTATTAAAGTTAGGGTCAGACCCGACTTTGGGATTTATCTCGTTATTTAAAATATACTTACAAAAAAGAAAAATGGGTGAATATACATAAAAGTAAAGTTAGAAACAAGTGGACCGTAAAAATGCCAGTAAAAGGGGCACACATTTGGCAGCAGTGTAAGTAGCCCCTGCCACTTTAATTTAGAGGGAAATAAGTATCTACTTAAATTCAAAGTGAAAATGACGTTGCTATGAGAATTTGGGCTTGCTTTTTATTTTTTTCCATTTTTTTTTTCAATCGATTCTAGTTTGTGTCGTAAAGACGTGCACAACTGCAAAATGGGGCTCTTACGAACTTTTGGGATTGAAGAGTTAATTCTTGCATAAAACCTGTAAAAATGACGATATAAGTACACTAAAAAATTACGAAATTCACTCTCAGAATCGAGCTGAATGGCGGTTCGACGCAGGTATCATGGGAGCCAAACTAAATTGAGACATACCTCTGTGTTTCCAAATAATATAGATAATAAGTAATATATAATAATAATATAGATAGGAATCTCCCACGATACCTGCGTCGAACCGCCATTACGATCTTGCCATTTATGTCCGAGTAGTTATGTAGGTTTATTACTGAATTTTAAACTTTCTCAGTGTGATTTTCGTGAATTTTGCTGGTTCTTACATCGCAGCATGGACTATACATTTGCTCACAGCAAAAGTTTGCAAAAGCCCCATTTTGCAAAGGGAAGACAGACATTATAAAAATGAACTGCGTTTATCCGGTTTATCCAAAAAAAGTGCTATATTTGTTTCGCTGATGTAGGTAAGATTGCGCAGATTCGGTCTTGCAACATCACGTGCTCTACTCTTCATAACGGCAATAAGGCAGTTCGTGCAGTGAAAGTAATAGATGTTTGTTCCGATCATTTAAATTCATAAAAAAATCGAAACCAAAGAACGGCTGCTATGTAATATGTAGCTTATTTGCCCTTTTTATTTTGACTTTTTCTGCGTGTTTATGGAGTGGATATCGATTTTATCTGATTGCGATGAGCTTCCGCGCCACTACATATCATGTTTTTGTTTTTTTTTTTTTTTTTTTTTGTTTTTTTTTTTTTTTTTTTTTTTTTTTTTTTTTTAAAAAAAATTGGACTAAGCTATAATTTTTTAGAACTTTTGCTCTATTTCCCTTCTACTTTTTTATTAATGCTTGCTTCTTGAAAAAATATTTTTTCATTCTAAGATGCTTTAAACATAGTTTAAGATATGTAGAATCATACAAACAATAATCCTGCGGAGTAATTTTACAAATTTTTTTTTTTTTTTTTTTTTTTTTTTTTTTTTTTTTTTAACCAACTTGTTTTATTTTTTTATACTTACGACTCCTCTGAAGTCTATGGTGCCTCGTCTTGCAAGAATCATGGTAGTGACCAGGTCAGATCCTTTAGAGTTGTGCAAGATTCCACTGAAAAGTATCTGAAGTAGTTTCCCAGTTGGATTTATTAGTTGTATACTTATAAAAAGAATATTTTTTTAATCGAGTTTGGAAGCAAGTGGGGGGTTCGAAGGGAGCCAGATAACCTACAACTCCTCACTAAATGACAGTACTACAGAAAATCTCTCTTTCACTGATGATAACAAGAAATTGATTAGCTTTGAAAGGACTTTGTCAAAACGATCCGAATTTTGCCCCCATATTTTTTTTAATAATAATTAATGATGATTTCTTTAATGCAAAACTTTAAGATGGTCAAAAGGTTGAACTCTACCTAGTAATACTTACCAATTACAATAATTTTTGAATCTGAATGTGGGTACACAAGAGTGGCACCCAGTCAAGGTAGAGTTCAACCTTTTGACTATATTTTTGTTTTGTATTGTGTTTTCTGTACACCATGCAAGTCGTTCAACTAATAAGCATCAAGAGCGCTACTTTTTGGCGGGCTTTAGGGGGCTCAAAGTTCAACTCGATTCTTAACCTTCAAAATTCGATTACAAAGTTCTTGATATTTATATGCAATTTCGATTGGAATTCCGTATAATTTACCTAGACAACCACTCTCGTTGAAGTTGCTTTATTTGGTGTCCTTATTTCAACATTTCTCAAGATCTCAGTCACACAGAAAAAAAAAAAAAAAAAAAAAATGTTTTAGATTTGAAAAGAAATATTTTTGAATTTTATAATGAGAAAAAGACGTATTTTAAAATTGAAACTAACAATAAGTTTTGATAAATAAAAAAAAACTTTTCATTAGATCAAAATACCAAATTTTCAATTTAAATGCAGTTATATTTTTACTTTAAAAACAATTAATTACCTACAGTTTAAAAGTACGTCTTATTGTCATGTAATTCAAAAAAATATACACATATAAATTTTTTTTTAAATCCAGCTCCCCAGAAAGAAGGTGGTATCCGCGACACTTATCATTCACTGAATATAATTTTACAACAACTATGCTACTATATTTCTACATTTCTTTAAAAAAAAAAAAAAAAAAATCGTTGAGAACTATAAGTATTCTCACCAAAAAGACACCGGAAACAACAAGTGAGTTGGAGAAATACATGATCACAACTACTGGGAATTTTTTTTGATTTTGCTATGCCTGTATACGGTTCCGAAACGAAAATTACATCAACCATCATTCTATTTATATGTTTGATCAGCTGCCATGTCCCTTCATTGGCGTTTGCTTTTACGTATAGTTATGCGCAATGTATACTCAAATATTCACATTTTCAATGATTGTGATTCTGTTGTATTTCAAAACGCTCTTTTGATCCGGCCACACGGAAATAATTTAAGTAAGAAAGCAATTTAGTTCTGCAAAATCAGTAAAATGAAGCAAGTGCTAGGTTTAAAATTTAATTTTGGTCAAACCCACTGAACTTAAGGTTAATTTTATGATTTGAATTGTAAACTTTTCTTAAATTTGATTGACTTTACAATTTGGATTGGACATTTTACCAAAACATTGTGACTTTTGCAATTTGCATTCCTGATGTCATGGGTGACAGCTATATACTTGCAAAAGTCACAATGTTTTGGATTGTAAAATTTACAATTTAATTGGTAAAATTTACAATTCAATTGTTAAAATTTACAATTCAAATTGTAATATGAATGAAACTTACGCGAATACAAAACAAATTGACAAAATACAACGTTTACAGATTGCACTCACCGCTACTGCATATAGCATTTTTATAAATACATTGCTCACGACGCACTTTGGTCCGGATGGCTATTCTTGCAGGTATAAACTCATAACTTATGATCAGAAAATCATGCCTTAGGAATGAAACTTTGAGAATACCTTCTCATTAATCAGATTCTACTTTTTCAGGTAATAAAACAAATTTTAACACCCTTGAGGCCCGATGGTGGCATTTACCCCCTCAACCCACATTTTGCTATCGACAAACCCCATCTCGATACACATCGATAGAAAGCTTGTAGAATAGGAAGGAAATTTTGACACAAACCGAAAATCCTTATCTACATTCGTAATGAAATTATGGCAGGTCAAACTTCGACTTTACTTAAATTTACACCTATCACAACTTCAGTGCAAAAAACGCAAAAATGCTGATGGTTTGTTGATAGAAAAATTGAATTGAGGGGGTTGAAGGCTCCTACCGGAGCTTCAGGCAAACATTGTTTTATATCGCGTGAGAAAGTAAAATCTATAATTATTGAGAAGGTATTCTCAAAGTTTCATTCCTGTGGCATTTTCCAATCATTAGTTATGAGTTTGTAACTGCTAGAATAGCCTTGGAATGGCCATCCGGACCATAGTGCGACGCGATGCGTCGCTGTCGCTACCTTGTGACGACCGCTTCAACTAGAGAACTTTTTAGTGTTACGATTCTAGCAGAGAGCGCAGCACGAGTACGACGAATCTGCGGACTCAACTATACTCCAAAAAGTGCAACGTAGGTAGGTTCTCCGTTTATTCATTGTAAAAAGGACGTCACTTCTCAAGTCTAGTCCTCTCTGATTTGTCAGCAAGGGTGTACCGGTGTACGCAGGGGAGGGGAGTCAGGGGGTCTGATCCCACCCTTGTCCCTGAGAAACTCCACTCCATTTAAACAGAAAGGCAACGCTAGCAACATCACCCTTTAAGAGTGTCAGAAAACGGGCGAAAGTTCCTCCTAAAAACTAGCAACGTTATATCTGATGAGAGTCATAATACTCGACATTATCGTCTTACGTCATAATATTTCAATATCACATTAAAATGCTCCACAGCATGGTAACCGCAATTTTAATTTTGATAGACTCTACATGAGTACTGATTTTTAATGGGTTGGTGGAAAGGGGGCGGGCGGGGGTAATTAGATATTCAAACTCTCGATATACAAAAGTAACTCTCCATGGACCGAATTCGGCGAAATTTGGAATTGGAGAAATTACATTTAAGCAAAAAGAGGGGGGGAGGGGTAAAATTACCACTGCTTTTATACAGCTAGCAGTCGTCTGGTTTTATTTCTATCCCAAACTGTATAGTTAATTATACTAAAATCTCAAAGCGAGAGCATACTCATTTCAATTGAGGCGGCCCCTGCATTAACAGCCCATGCGCGTATGTGCTGTTTTTGCGCCCAACAGCGCGATTGAAAATTATACTAAAGAAGTATCACCCCTGTGAATTTGGTGACGTGTGACGATGATTCTACGCGGAGGTTTCGCGTCGATGGGTGCAAAAACAGCACATACGAGTACATGCACTATACGTATAACTGTGTGTAATTGTGTACTATTCCCATTTGAATGCATGAGAAACAATCGATTAGTAAAAGGGCCATGGTCTCCTAAAGAGTCGATTTTTTCTCATGCGTTCAAATGGGAAGAATACATGGTTGCCAAATTGCTGGCTATGCTCATGTACCTACTTTGAGAGGTCATTTTCCTTTACATTTAATTGCAAGCCAAATATAGCTGATTTACTATTTAGTTTTTACTTTTTTGTTTCAGTTTGCGTTGTTACTTTACTTTAAATTTGTATGTGTCAATAAATTATGGCAAAAAAATTATTATTCTCTCATTTAACTGTCAAATCCTATTAAATTTGCGTTAATTTAATTGTTGGGTGCAAAAACCGCACATAACTCACTTTTTTAAATTGGCCGCGAATGAACTCAAACCATTTTTTTTTTTAAATTTGTACTTGGATTCTCTTCAAAAAGGGTTCAAAGCATAAAACCAAGAAAAATTGTACTCATTTCTGAATCATATCAACGCGTTATTAGCAAATGAAAACTTTAAATGCGTTTTCTGGAAATCAGGTTTTTCGGTATGTGCTGTTTTTGCAGCCACCGCCTCAATTATAATTTCATTTATTTTATTCTACTTTTTTACTCTAATTACTTACCTATTTTCTTTTCTTTTTTCTTTTTTCTTTTGTTTTGCATCAGATCTTAATTTGAGAGCATTTTGAGAGGTTATTTGATGAGTCTCATTTTCTCCACGGAAAATGAGGTTGTCGAGTACTGTTTCCCTAAAGTATTTCACTGGCAATAGCTGGGGGGGGGATATCGTTAACTTCGGGGAAATTGATACCAAAAAGTTGGGAAATATTCGACAAATGGAGTCATCTCCAACGTTCAGTCTACATTTCCCCAAAATTGACGATACTTCTCCAATTATTGCCGTTGCATGAATAGGACGTAAACTTTGAGAAAAAAAGTCCATTTTATCCGTGGTGGGTTCAAATTCAGGTACTAGCCATCACAATATCGTCCATGATAGTATACAACGGATACATAATAGATTTACTGATTCAATCAATTCCTCTATTATTCTTCAAATCATACCATCTTCAAATACAGTCGAAATTAATTTTAATATTTTCAAAGTGTAGAAAAATAAAACAAAAAAGTATGCTAGTTAACCACGGCAACCGAGATAAACTGTTCTTCATATATGTATATTAGTATACTATTTCAGTTTATTTATTTACTTTTTATTTTATTTTATTTTTTTCATTAATTTAATTTTATTTTTAAACATAAGGTTGGTAAAAATAAGTAATTTTTTAGCACAGATGTACTATCAACGAATCAAAGATTGTCGCGAGATTTTCACACATTTCGAGTTAGATATATGGGTATGTGGTTGGAACTGACCTGAAACGGCTTTCCCGCGCCACCCATACTGGGCTATCGCTTGCAAGGGGTGAGGAGTATGAAGAGTGGCCGAACCGCAACCTTGAAGGGGAAACTTAACTCGTGAAGCTCTCGCGACAATCTTTAATTCGTCGATAGTACTTACATACACATACCTCCTCCTAGTGATTAACAATATTTATAATGTTCGACAACAGAATGAGACAGACTTTTCTAAATCGCACCTGCATTTTCTCAACATGTTTCATGATTTGCAAATCTTATTGTTTAAGGAGCTTTTAGTAGCTGTATTGATTTTCAAATAAAGAGAAGTGAAAAGAGAGAGGAGGAAAAATAGGATATTCCTCACGTACTTTATGAAAGAAAGAACTTATTTAACTTGGAGAGCGACCAATAATCAGTTTGAAAGTTTATTCGTATAGAATTTAGATTTACGGAATCATAAACAAGCTCTTTAAATGGCGTAGAAGGAAAGAAAAAAGACTGACAAGAAGTTCTCAGGGGAAGAGGGGAGCGCAGAGAGACATAAATAAGGGGAAAAAAGGAAAACCCTTCTTCTCCTATAGGAACGTACAGGGCAAGTTGGTTTAGATGTGAACGAGGTGGGGTAGGGCGGAGAGCAGATGAAAAAATTAAACAAGCACGGAATACATAAATCAAATGTAATATTTCTTTTATTCTATTCGAAAAAATGATAAAAAAGGAAGTGAAATGTAAAGAAAAAAAAAAGTGGTTTTACTCTTTTGTAACTTTTATATTTATTAGAATTGATTCTGATTATGAAGACCGAACTTTAGTGATTTATATTCATAATCTCATTTACTTGACGTCAACTTTTTCTCATATTTTTTTTTTCATTTCTTCTCTTCGGTTTATTTTCTGGCAAGTACCTAAAAGCCGGAATTCATTCTTGACGAACGTTGCATTCGAAATCTGATATATCTGAGTTGTGAACGATGACTGCGCGCGATGTAAAATTCCTTTCCCAACGGTAGAAATTCTGCTCGGAATATGTTGACATATAAATGAGATAGAGAAAGAATCGTTGGCTGAAAGTTGAAAAGTAATTATTTCAAAATGGAAGATGTTGTTGGTTTGTAGAATTACGCCATCACATTATTCATGCTAAGTTTTGGAACGTAAATTTAACATTATTCCAGAAATTTTGGTCGAAAGAGCAAGACTTTTTTCATGCCAAAAATTGAACATGCAATCACCGGCTATTATTTATGAAATGACCAGAAAACTTTGGTCATTTGCATAACCTATCCAGCAAATATACAATCGTCGGCATTTCTCCTAATAACGTCAAAAATATGTTCTGTTGGTTGCAAATACAGAATTTGTATGACATAACAAATGTTATGACATATTATGTGCAATATCGCCAACCATCGATAATTGCCGTTCGGAACAATATAAGATGACTTGCTTTCGGAGTCTATTAAATTAAACACTCTGCCAGAACGGTCTTCGGTCTTGCCCAGAACTTTTGTTTTGGTGAAAAGTCATACAGGCTGTGTAGTGTGTACCGAGAAAAAAGTTCTTCTAAAAATAGCCAGAATTCTAATATAAAATTCCTGAAAAGAAAATCTAGCATTCATAGCAAAAATTCTGGTATTTTTACCTTGAATTCTGGCTTTTCTCCCAAGAATATGACTATGGTCAAAATTTCCACTGGTCAAACAGACAAGAGTCTTTCGTAAAAAAAAAAAAAAAAAAAAAAAAAAAAAAAAAAAAAAAAAAATTATCATAAATTTCATTTTATAATTCCAGAATTTTCGCTTTTTTTCTGGAGCTTTCAATAGGACTTCTTCATTCTGGCCGTTTTAAAGAGAACTTTTTCCTCCTAATTAATTCCAAAAAAAAATTGAAACTCTGTGCAAATGAAAAGTTATGGTTATGTTGTAGGAATGTAGGCGTAGGTCTGATTACCGACTTCTGAAACATTTTGTAGAGAAAAATAATGTGGTAAGTGAGAAAAAGAGGGTGGGGTGGGTTCCTTTGGCAAACGACGAATCTACCAAGAATGTATAAGCGCAAAGCAATATATATTGCAGACGTAGTACCTACATGCTTAGCCGTAGCCAGGATATTTTCTTTCTCTCTCTTAACCTATTTGAACGCATGTGTTAGAAAAGGATGGATATAGGGGCTGTCACGTTACTGTAGCCCCTATTTCTGTCCTTTTCTAACACATGCATTTAAATGGGCTAAGAGAGAGAAACACAATATCCTGGCTGCGGCTTTGTATATATGTATGCACGTATAAAACCAACGCACGAAAATGAAGAGAAATAGCATGTCTACAGCTCAAAATCCTCCGCTAAGTTGCACCGCGCAGCTCGTTTGAAAATGATAGAAGATTAGCGTTGCTAAAGTGCCTACTTCATGCAACCTAATCCATTTTGAATCTGCGAAGATTTGAGGAGGGTGGATACTGCATAGGCGCGCGCAAGGGTACGGGCAGGGCGGGGCGGAGTTCTTGTGCACTGGTTACATTACACCCCTGTATATTGTACAGTGTTATGCTTCATGACAACACGTGACTCTATTTTATATAAATAAGCTCTTAATAGTTTGGCAGCCCTCCGCAAGATAGCTGACGATTCGAGGCAGCCTGTCGCCACGTGGCCCAGCGCCAAAAACGCCTCTGTTTTGATAGGCCGCGTGGCGGCCGCAGGCTTCAGCAACGCTATCTGCGTCCCGCTATCGGAACTAATGACCATTTTTATACATCCCCGACTGAAAATACAGCGCCCGCTCCAAATTAATACAAATCTAGTTTATCGCGTATTATAAAGCTATTAAAGTTCCTTTCATTTCTACTGCCCTTGTCTTATTACGCAATTTACACGCTTCCCCCTACACTCGGAGCACAAATTAATAAATCATAACTTTCTGGGGGGTCCTGGTATTGAAAAAGTTCCCACAATCATGTGTTCAATTCGAAATTTAAATCAATGACTCCTCTTACTTTCAAAACAAACAATAGTGTTTGGACTTGCGCATGTATTAGAAACGGATCATTTTTAAAATGCAAATTTCTTACTACCACCCTTTTTCACGGTTCTCAAGTGAGCTGATTTTAAAAGAGACACTTTGTGATCCTAATACTAGTTCTATTTTGATAATCATTTTCTAAAAACTAAATTTAGTTTGATAGAAAACGCCAAGTGCATATAAGAATGAAGATGGCAATTTGAGAAAACTTAAATTCCAAAGTACAGCAAAATTTGTTTTAGGGTTTGAATCGTATTCATTCATATGTTGTTATGATTCATTAATATTTTTTCATTTTTCTTGGGGGCCGATTATGAAGAATCGTATCGTAATCGTATCGAGTGCTTGTTATTTTTCAAGTTGTCATTCTAATAGAAACCCTTACATCTCTTCGAAAACTTGCTGATCACTTTTGCGGGGTATCATGCACACATTGCAGGGTTTGGAGGGTCTCTATCGGGATGCCTACTATGATGATAAGCGCGCCACCCATAAGAATAACACTCGCTCAAAAGCGGCTCGATACAATTACGACTCGATCCTTCATAACCAACCACGTATACACCCCCTCCCCTCCGATTAAATATTTAGTAGAATGTCTAGTGATTGATTATCAAAGTATCTTTGCGTGTTTTTTCCATTCGATCACAGTGTTTTAACTAACTCAAATTGTTAGAAATGTTGGACCAAATCCCACCTTGCAGTATTGGGCATCGGAAAATTGAAGGTCATAATCGTTTTATTCTTGCACTATCATACATAGTTTTCACTAAAAATATTCATTGCGTACATCAAATTCGTATATGTAACTATTTTAACACGCTGGTCTTGGTGCGCAGTATCATTTTCATTTGAAGGAGAAACTTGTTCTTCTGGTTGTTCGGTCATGGTTTCATAGCATCAGTTCTTTGATCAGCAGTATCGAGATGAAAAAATATCGGAAGAATGGCCTTTGACTGTGCATATAATTGAATAGACCCTGATTAGGAAAAATTACGTTATTACTGAAAGGAAATCCTGTTTTCAAAGGCTAACAAGTAACATTGATGGAAATTCTACTTAAAATGACCTGAAAACATTTTTAAAATTACAAGTGATTCTCGTCATTCTCGCATTACTTTGTTATACTGGTTCATTAGTCTGAATTTTTTATGATTTCAATAATAATTTCTAAATATTCTTAAAATTACAAGTGATTCTTGTCATTTTCATTACTATGCTAAAGTTCAATAGTCTGAATTTCTCATAATTTCAAAAAATAATTTCTGACCAATCGAGTCGAATTTCTGGTCTTTAAAAGTCAATTTGAAATGTAGTCAAAACTCTGCGATGGGAATGGAAGAAATAAACAAACATACTTGTACTTTGATGATCAGTCACTAGGCAATCTACTCCATATTCTATGGGTGGGGGGGGGGGGGGGGGGGTAATCTGTACGTGCGGTTATGAAGGACGTATATAGTAATCGTATATCGAGTCACTTTTGAGTGCGTGTGATGCCTTTGAAATTGGAATTTTTTTTTAGGGAACAGGATCATGTCTACTAGAGTAGACTAAATATATACGAGTATTATTTCTCCATTCTCCTTATGGGCGGTTGAAGTATCTCCCAAGATGGTGGATTTGTAGGGGAATTGTATATCTATATATAGTTTGTTTACATTCTCTGCTCGTGTGATCCCGTGGTTCAAGGTATTGTCGTGGGGTGGGGATTTGAGTCTATTATAAATAGTTTAAATTTTACCTTTTACCTTGGCACAACCCCCCACACTGGCGCGTAACTATGATGGTAGAGCGGAGGTATCTTTTTGGAGATGGGTAACCCCCGGCTTTCCGCGCGTACCCTGGGGTTCCGCAAGAGCGTACCCCTGGATTCCGTTTTCGTACCCTGGCTGTTCCGACTAGGTCGTACTTCCTTTGGGTGCCGAATAGCGTAAGCCGAGAGAATTACCGTTAGATTAGTTTTAAATGATAACAGCGACGTAATTAGATACAAACTGTATTATAAGTGAACTGCTTTTACACGCACATAGAGAATCAGTCGATTCCGACCACTTGATTCGAGGAGGAGTGGGTCTGACATGCAGCTCGATCCAACCTTAAACCAAGAGTGCGGCTAGCTCGCCGCGGCTCAGTCATCGGAGCCCCAACCAGTTTTGCATACGGCCATCCCTTGCGCATGCGCAGAGGGGTAGAAACCCCTCTGCCCCTTCCACCAGGGCTGACCGCCTATCGTTTGGCGTGGGCGACCTTGACTGAACCTACGTCATCGCATTGCTGCCGGATCGCCTCCTCACATTCCCCCTTCTTGCTTTTAAAATTTTTGTGAAACAAAAATTTTAAGATGAAAGAAAAATATGAGTAAGAGTCCGTAAACAAATGTGTGCGTACGGGTCATTGCTGAACAATATACATAATGAATTTGCACAACAGTAATAATGCTTATTTATCTAGGAGAAAAAGAGAAAAGGATTTGGAAAGACGGAGATAGAGATATGCTAGTACTTTATGCATTTAATTAAGAGGGTAAAATGAAAATATTTACATTTGTTGAGTGGGAGAAGGGGGGGGGGTTTAAACGCTGCAGTTAATCACAATATTTTAAAATTGAACGTTAAGTATTTCCAAAAAAAATGTGGTCTCATTTGACATTGATTTAAAATTACGTATCTGTACACAGGTAGATGGGGGGGGGGGGGGGGTTAATAACTATTGAATTTGATATAAACATTGAGAAGAATGAAAGGTGAAAAGAGAAATGAAGAGGAAAGGTTAGAGTGGATAGATTAAACAGATAATTACACTACATATTTACAAATATTGAAGGACAGCTGCTGGGCTTGTTGTTGTTCTTCTTTGCTTTTGCCTCATCTTCGCCTCTTTTCCTTGCTTCCTTTTTTTTGACCGTTTTGATTTCCTTCCGCTTTTGGAGATCGTTGTGAAAGTCCACCCCCTGTGTGTCTTCATGAGGTCTTCTTTGCCTTTGCCTCATCTTTGCCTCTCTTCCTTGCTTTCGTTTTTTGACCGACTGGATTTTCTGTCGATCTACTTCCTGCCTTTGGTTCTTATTGGGAAAGTCCACCCCCTGTGTGTCTTCATGAGGTGCTCCTTGTTTGTTGTCAGTAGTGATACTTTCGTCTCCTGTGCTGTTCCTCTTTCTATATTCGTTGATGGTAATTTTCTTTTTCGGGCCGTATTGTTTGAATTCATCCCAGTCAACTTCGTCGGATTCTATCATATACTGGACCGTCTTCTTGTCCCACAAATATGCCATTTCAAGCGCGGTTGTTAGTTAATTATTATTTTTCGCGAGTGTTTTTTTTGTTGGGTTTCGCGCACTATTTTTGTTCACTGTTAAAAACGAAGTTTTTAATTTTGCTAATTTTTGGATAATGTTCGAACTGTGACTGTGATTATTTGCGCGTCGTTGGAGTTGTGGTCCGTGTATTTGCTGTGGCGGTTTTTTCGCTGACTGATGCAGGATACTTTTTTCGTAGAGTGTATACAACCAGGTCTTGAAGAGTTTTCAGGTCAGTTTTTCTCCTACTCTGCCTTTTTTTTCTAAGGCCGAAGAGGGGTAGGTAAAATGCATATTATTTAATATTTACAAGGGGTATTAGAGCGGTGGGGTAGGCGAGATGGAGTGAAAGGAATGTGCATGTGACTTTTCGGAGTTTTCACGGATCGGCGCGATGCGGTCTTGAATAGCGGCTATTAAGCCGCCGTGGTGACTCTCCAGCTCCTCAGCCATTCAATAGCCGGCACTGCGAGGTGGCGCGTTTTTGTCTAGTGCTGGTGTTTTTCCGGTCAATTGTCATGTTTGGGTTGATGTTTGAGCATCATATTTTGCAAATATAGATATTTTCTTTTTCTTCACGGCTTTTGTGAACTGGTTTCTTGAGGGCAGGCTGAGTTGCGGGTATTTTCCTTTCGAGTCACATATTCCTCTTTATTCATAAATCGGCCACTATTTTTCAATGTACTTTTTGAGTCGGTCGGCTTGAATGACTTCAAATTTTTCCTTCCCTCGCCTGTTTGTTTTGAGTTTAAACATGCTAGGGGAGAGTTGTTCTATTATTTGGTATGGCCCGCGATATTTAATCCTTAATTTTTCGGACAACGTCTTCGTTCTGGCAGGACAATGAACAAGGACGTAGTCGCTTACCGAAAACGGTGGAGTTTGCTTTTTCATATTATGCCTTTCGGCTTGAATTTCTTGAGCCTTGATCAAGTTATCGACTGTTTGTTCTCTGATCCGGTCTAATTTTTGCATGCGTTGCAGGACTGTCATATTGTCACTTTTTGGTCTGAGGGTGGCATCCACGGGCAGTCGGAATTCTTGACCTGTCAGCAAAATATAAGGGCTGAATTGAGTGCTCTTACTGACGGATGAGTTGAATGATGCCATGACTGTCGGTATAAATTCTGGCCAATCTTCTTGATTGCTTGAAGTATAGGAACGGAGTACATTTCCAACAGTGGACCAAATTCTTTCAATTTGTCCGTTTGACTTAGGTGAGTATGCGGTTGTGAATGTTCTTTTTGTCCCCATTTGGTCAAGTAGGGTATCTACAAAATGAGATTTGAAATTTTTTCCATTATCGAAAACAATTTCTTTTGCGACTCCAAATAAACTAAAAAATTCTGTCAAAAATGAAGCTGCACTTTTTGCATCGATGTTTTTGTAAGCTTTTAAATAGATATATTTTGAAAAATAATCAATGGCTCCAAGCACGTACTTTTTCTTGTTTCCCTCTGAGTCTTTACCTACTTTGAAGGGACCTGCCGCGTCAACTGAAATTTTTTCGAAAATACTTTCAGGTATTTTGTGCGATCGCATTTTTCCGTATTTTTCATGATGTTTTGTTTTCTTTGCGAACTGGCAAGTTTCGCAACTTCTCACATATTGACGAACATCGCGATCCATCCCTTTCCAGTAAAATCTCTGTTTAGCTTTTTCGGTCGTCTTGAAAATTCCAAGATGGCCACCTGCGAATGCGCAATCGTGCACGTGGTGTAAAATTTCCTGTTTTAAATGTTCAGGAATGACTAAGATGCTTTGTTTTTCTGCATTTTTCTTTAAAAGCGTTCCATTTTTTAAGTAAAAACTTCGTGCAATTTTCCGTTGTTGTGTTGTCGCTTTTGTGGCGTTTTTTAGAATTTGATAGATGGATCGAAGTTGTTTATCTTTCTTCTGCTCTTCTGCCATGTTGAACGATGATAATGAACCAGGTTGTTGTTGTGCTTGTTGCTGTTGTTGTTGTTGTTTTTGCTGAGGCTGCTGTTGTTGTTGTTTTTGCTGAGGCTGCTGTTGTTGTTGTTGTTTTGCTGAGGCTGTTGTTGTTGTTGTTTTTGATGATTTTGTTGTTGTTGCTCTCCATGCTGCTGTTGTTGTTGTTTTTGACGTTTTTGAGCTCTTGTTTCCACGCTGTTTATCGTTGTCTCTGGTGGATAACGGCTAAGTACGTCTGGGACAACGTTATTTTTACCTTTTATGTGGTGGATTTCATAATCGAATTCTGACAATTTCAAAGCTAATTTTGTTATTCTCAAAGTTGATGACTCCATTCGGTTTATATACGTTATGGCTTGGTTGTCTGTAAATATTTTAAATTTAGTGTTCCATAGGAACGGTCGCCATTTATTTAAACCAAATGTTATGGCTAACAGCTCGCGTTCGCAAATGCTCCAATTTTTCTCTGGTGCACTTAAAACTCGAGACATGTAACCTAGAGGTTTTAAATCACCATTTTTGTACCGCTGGTGTAAAATACTTGAAATTGCGACATCTGATGCGTCTGAATGAAGTTCGAGCGTTGTGTTTTCTGGATCATAGTGCGCTAAGAGAGGCTCTGATGTCAGAATATTTTTTATTTTGTCAAATGCTCTTTGACAATCGGCATCCCATATGAATTTGACATTTTTTCGCGTAAGATTAATTAGACTTGTGCTTATCTCTGCTAACATAGGTATGTGGTTCCTATAGAACCCGGCAATGGCCAAAAAAGACCTAACATCTTTGACCTTTTTTGGTGGCTGTATTTTATTGATAGCTTCGATTTTTTCAGGACTTGGTTTGATTCCGTCTTTATTAACTCGGAATCCTAGCACATCTACTTCATTGTATCCAAGTTTGCTTTTCTTGGGTTTTAATTTTAAATTTGCGGCTCTGACAATTTTAAAAAATTCTTCTAATTTTTGAAGATGTTGCTCCCACGTCTTTGAAAATAATAAACAATCGTCCATGTAGATTAATAGAGACGAATATAGCATTGAGCTGAATATTTGTGTTAGCATTCTTGTGAACTTTGGTGGGCTAACATTAATTCCTTGAGGTAGGACAGTAAATTCAAAATGACCGTCGTTTGTGCTGAAACTGGTGAGCTTTGAACTTTCCTCGTCGATCTTACATTGAAAGTAACCACTTTCTAGATCAAAACTAGAGAAAAATTCGGTGTTGTTGAGGCTGTTTATGACGTCATCGACTCTTACTAAAGGAAATGTTTCTTTTTTTATTTTTTCGTTGAGTTTTTTGTAATTAACGCACGGTCTGTAAACACCTTTTTCTTTTTTGGCAACTAATATCAAAGGACTAGAATAAATTGAAGTTGATGGTCGAATTATGTTGGCTTTCAACATTTTTTCGATATATTCTCTAATTATTTTCCTTTGCTGTTGTCCGGTTCTGTACGGTGGTTGATGTACTGGTGTTGTATCGTGAACTTCAATTTTTTCTGGTGGATAATTTGCTTGTCCTCCCACAAACGGCGTGTCAGAAAAAACAAAAATATCTTGAAATTTATTCAAAAGTTCGAGTAGTTGAGCTTTTTGTTCTGTTGTTAATGTTTCGTTGATATGAAGCTCTTTCATTCTTGATTCTGGCATTCCTATCATATTTACATGCATTTTGATCGGTTCGGCTTCACTCTGCTTTTTGATGTCTTCTTCTGAAACTTCTTCGTACTTAATTTCGATAGGATCAACATAACCTAGAATATACTCCTTAAAAAGTTTAATTGGTCGATTGCTTCGATTGCTTATTTCAACTTTTATTCGATGACTCACGTCCACAACTTTTTCTGGACAAAAAAGTCGTTTAGTTGTCGTTGCACCTTCTGTCAATTGAAGTAGTCCAAACTCGTATTTTCTAGGTCCTGTTATTTTGCATTTCAATTTTACTTTTGAGAATGGTGGCAAAATTTTATCTTCTCTCACTTTCAGTTTGAGTTTTGGCTTGCATTTTTCATTTACACATGGAATTTCTTGAAAAATGTCGGCTGTTTCCTTTTCACTTTGCTCTTTTGAGAAAACATTCGTTGCTTTGTTTTTTGTTTTTTCAATGGAAGAATTTCGCCAATTTTGATCTAAATCGGATTGTTTACACTTTGCCTTATTTGTTTTTGATAAATGGAGATCTGCAATAGATGAGTTTTCTATTCTTAGACAGTTGTCCACGAAACAGATTTTTGAAGTTAATTCTGGCGATAAAATTTTACAATAACCGATTTTCCCTTTGAATTTGACTTGATAGTTTTCAAAGTCAATGATTTCAATGAGTTTCCGGTTTAGAGTGTTTCCGGTTAAAAGAGCAGTTGAAATATTGGAAGAAACGAGTGCTGTGTCGGTTATATTTTGACCATTTATTGAAAGTGCAATTTCTGTGATTCCCAGAATTTGTAATCGGTTTTGATTCGCTGTTGTCAAATCTACATTATTTACAGGCTTAATTTTAAGTTTATCTACGAAATCAGTATGTACAATATTTGCACAAGCGCCTGTGTCAAGACATATGACACTTCTCTTTCCATTTAAAGTGGCTTTGATTGTAAGTGGTGCGCTTTGCTTTACAGAATCATAGGTGAGCTGAGAGATTCTGTTCTGTTCTGATAGATAAGTTTTCACAGAAAATTGTTTCCCTTTTTCAAGTTGAATAGTCAGGGTCTGTTGATTTAAGTTGATTTTTGACTTATATTTAATGTTGAAATCATTGCCTAATAGTAGATCATAACTTAGATCGTCAACGACGTATCCGGTAATGGGAATGTTTATAGTATCATTTAAATTTAAGATAATTTCTGTTGTGCCTCTTAATTTTATTTCTTCTTCACCAGCTGTAAAAACTTTGATGTGTTTTTGGATGGGATTTATTTTTGTCGCTATTCGGGAATTAATTAGTGAGATTCCCGCACCTGTGTCACAAAGAGTGGAAATGTATTTATTTCCAATTTTCGCGTCAATTTTTAACAATGAACTCATATTGATTTTAAGATCTTTTGAGCTTTTCGATTTTTCTTGGGCCTCTTGAGCCTCTTGGGCATTTTCAACTCGGTTACAGGGACCCGTCTGCCGAGTATTTACTCGTTTTTTGAATGTTGTTGGCGGTCGTAGGCTTTTTTATAGCATGTTCGCTCTAAATGACCTGATTTTGAGCAGTAGTCACAAATGGGCTTGCCACTTGGACTCCTACTTTTATTTCTATGATGTTTTGGACCTGGAGTGTTCGATCTATCACGTAGACTCTTGCTAAATTCTACTTGTTTTCGATCATTGGATCGATTTCTATTATCGAATTGTTTCTTGTCCGGTTATTATCTCGATCATAGCTTCGGTCTCGACTGTAGTTTTTCTGGCGGTTGACATCTCTGTCTCTGCTGTCATATCTTTTCGAAATGTCTCTGTCTCTGCTACGATTTTGATTGTTATCATAATCTCTGCTGCGACTATGACTTCTATTTTGACTATGATTTCTGCTGTGACGTCTATTTCTGTCATTTGAATGTTGATACTTCCGGTTATAGTCACTAGAATTTCTGTTGTGAGACGAGTTGTTATAATTACCAGAATTTCTGTCATGATAAGAGTTGTTATAATTACTAGAATTATCGGTTCTTGAACGTTCTCGTGACCTACTTTTCCGTGAATAGTGGAAATCTGAACTAGATTTATTTACAAAATTTACACTATTTTCATCGGGTCTTAAACCTAATTCTTTTAACTTTTGTACAACAATTTCTGTACATTGAGAGGTTAAATCAGAGACGGAAGGTTGGTTCTGAATAGAATTTACAGGATAAGAAAGAGTATCGTTGTTAACCATGAATGCTCCTTCTACGCGTCTAACATTTTTTTTAAGTGTTTTTACGTTCGGGTTTTCCATTAAAAATAACTGTTTCGCTAAATTTGGTAAAAATCCTCTGATGATGCAATCGATCATTTCCTCTTCGGTCATCCTGTGAGAGATATTTTTTGCTAGATGAATTTTGTGTTCGATATACATACCAGAGTCTTCATGCGGAAGCTGCTTTCTATTTTGAAAGTTGTTCCAGTGGCTTCCAAAATGTACTGGTGTCGTGAATTCTTCGAAAAATTCAGCTTTTAGCTGCTGCCAACTGTGAATATTTTGAAGATGGGATCGATTGTTTTTGTACCAAAATTCGTTTTCCAATTGGAACCAAAATGTTTGAATCATTTGCTGTTCATTAAACTGTGCCATTTTTGCTGTGTTTTCGAATTGCATTAAAAGTTGTGCGGATCTGCTCGATCAAATTTTGGAAATTCAATTTTAGGATATTTTACATGAATTGGTGGTGAGTTGTAACTATGCCTGGCATGTGTTTCAGGTGTCCAATTTCTGAACTCATTTTGCTGGCAATTCGGGGCATTTGAGTATTGCTGAAAGTTTGATTGTTGAAAGTTTGAATTCTGTCGAAGATTTGATGATTGCTGATAGTTCGGCGGTTGTTGAAAATAGGGTTGTTGTTGAGAACTCGGTTGTTGCTGAAAGTTTGACTGTTGTTGAAAATTCGATGGCTGATAGTTTGGCTGCATTTGTAGGTTTGATGGTTGTTGAAACTCAGTTGATTGTTGAAAATTTTGTGGTTGTTGCAAAATTGGTGGCTGTTGAAAGTTTGATGATTGTTGAAAGCTTGATGGCTGTTGAAAGTTTGATGATTGTTGAGCGATTGACTGATGGAAGTTTGATTCTCGATGAAGATTTGATTGTTGCTGAAAATCCGCTGGCTGTTGCGGGTTTGATGACTGTTGATAGTTTGATGTCTCTTGAGTGTTTGATTGGTGAAAGTTTGATTCTCGATTAAAATTTGATGGCAGTTGACCGTTTGATGAATATTGAAAACTCGCTTGTTGTTGAAAATTTGATGGCTGTTGAAAATTTGATGATTGTTGATCATTTGATAGCTGCTGAAAGTTTGAAGATTGTTGACCGTTTGATGGATGTTGACCGTTTGATGGATGTTGACCGTTTGATGGATGTTGACCGTTTGATGGATGTTGACCGTTTGATGGATGTTGACCGTTTGATGGCTGTTGAACGTTGATGGCTGTTGAACGATTGATGGATGTTGTCCGTTCGATGGATGTTGTCCGTTCGATGGATGTTGTCCGTTCGATGGATGTTGTCCGTTCGGTGGATTTTGTACATTCAGGGCATTGTCAGGTGAATTATTTACATTTTCCGAACCATTTACATGATTAATATGTACACTTTGATTTTGAGTATTTACATTAGGTGCGTTGTTGTGTGATTCCTTGTGACAAACCTTTTGCTGTTGTTTCAGTTTTCTGAGAGCTGCTAACGCATCTTTCTTGTTCGCAAAAATATCTGGAACATTGAACTTTCCTAATTCTACTTCGATTTCTTTCCTGAGTAATTTGTTCAGGTCACAGTTTTCAGTGTCGTTTTCAGATGTTTTTCCTGTGAGATCGACTACGCTCGTAGCTGTGGAATTTGGTAGGTTTTCCGCAAATTTGTTGATGGCATTCGTTTGATTATCGTTGTTTTCTAAAGCATCGTTTTCGTTGATTTGCTCGTTATTGTCTAATATTAATGAGTTTAGAGGGTTATTTTCCTCGTCATTAGACATGATTGATTTTGTTTTTAAAATTTTCAGGAGTAATGAAGAATTAAAACATAAGAGATGAAAATTGGATCAGTATTGAGCTGATATTTTTACACAATATAGTAGCTAAAACTGTCCGATATTTGTTGAAATAAAAAATGAAAGTTGGCTAAATTTCCAAATTAAATTTCGCTGCGGAGAAAATATGAATCAGAAATCAGGTAAAAGAAAATTTTTCCTGTTTTGTAGTTTCAAATCTGGAACTCCGGAATGAACTAAGTTTGTTCATTAAGAAAGTAGACTCTTGGATGTCGTCGTAATAGAATCACTTTTCTTGATCAAATAGTATCGAGTGATCAGCTCGATGATTGGATCTTGATGGGTGTTTGAATTAAATGACTGCAACCAGGATCTAAAACTATTTTCACGAAGAAAATTCGGCGCCTCCACCATGTCGTGGGGTGGGGATTTGAGTCTATTATAAATAGTTTAAATTTTACCTTTTACCTTGGCACAACCCCCCACACTGGCGCGTAACTATGATGGTAGAGCGGAGGTATCTTTTTGGAGATGGGTAACCCCCGGCTTTCCGCGCGTACCCTGGGGTTCCGCAAGAGCGTACCCCTGGATTCCGTTTTCGTACCCTGGCTGTTCCGACTAGGTCGTACTTCCTTTGGGTGCCGAATAGCGTAAGCCGAGAGAATTACCGTTAGATTAGTTTTAAATGATAACAGCGACGTAATTAGATACAAACTGTATTATAAGTGAACTGCTTTTACACGCACATAGAGAATCAGTCGATTCCGACCACTTGATTCGAGGAGGAGTGGGTCTGACATGCAGCTCGATCCAACCTTAAACCAAGAGTGCGGCTAGCTCGCCGCGGCTCAGTCATCGGAGCCCCAACCAGTTTTGCATACGGCCATCCCTTGCGCATGCGCAGAGGGGTAGAAACCCCTCTGCCCCTTCCACCAGGGCTGACCGCCTATCGTTTGGCGTGGGCGACCTTGACTGAACCTACGTCATCGCATTGCTGCCGGATCGCCTCCTCACAGTATCTCCCAAAATGGCTGCCTCGATAATACTCGTGTTTATCTAGTATACTCTAATCTCTACTGCAAGACTGTTTTAACTATTCGCTTTAGATATACTGTTTTTGCTATAAAAAAAAAAAAAAAAAAAAAAAAAAAAAAAAAAAAAAAAAGTCTTTGGGCACCTGAGATCCCCCCAATGAGCCATAACTTTAGGGTGGCAGCGGGCTGGTCCACCTTGTGCCACACACGGTAGAAGGAATCCCGGGAAAAAGCGGAATTTGGACGGCAGATTCCAAGGTTTGAGGTTAAATTTTGTAGGTCGTTCGGAATTTGGCGGGAATTTGGACGGTAAATTCGTAGGTCGTTTCCGGCGATGCCCGAGTTTGTTTACGAAACGACCGGAAACAACCTACAAAAATTAACCTCAAAATCGATTTTTACGGCAAGATGGCGGCGCCCTAGGTGACAACAATGAACCAGCGGAACGTTCCTTGATGTGCCACTTTAAAGTTATAGCTCATTAGATCCCCCGAACTCAATTTTCTTCATGATTTCAAACTGATTTTCCGTTTGACTTAGGTGAGTATGCGGTTGTGAATGTTCTTTTTGTCCCCATTTGGTCAAGTAGGGTATCTACAAAATGAGATTTGAAATTTTTTCCATTATCGAAAACAATTTCTTTTGCGACTCCAAATAAACTAAAAAATTCTGTCAAAAATGAAGCTGCACTTTTTGCATCGATGTTTTTGTAAGCTTTTAAATAGATATATTTTGAAAAATAATCAATGGCTCCAAGCACGTACTTTTTCTTGTTTCCCTCTGAGTCTTTACCTACTTTGAAGGGACCTGCCGCGTCAACTGAAATTTTTTTCGAAAATACTTTCAGGTATTTTGTGCGATCGCATTTTTCCGTATTTTTCATGATGTTTTGTTTTCTTTGCGAACTGGCAAGTTTCGCAACTTCTCACATATTGACGAACATCGCGATCCATCCCTTTCCAGTAAAATCTCTGTTTAGCTTTTTCGGTCGTCTTGAAAATTCCAAGATGGCCACCTGCGAATGCGCAATCGTGCACGTGGTGTAAAATTTCCTGTTTTAAATGTTCAGGAATGACTAAGATGCTTTGTTTTTCTGCATTTTTCTTTAAAAGCGTTCCATTTTTTAAGTAAAAACTTCGTGCAATTTTCCGTTGTTGTGTTGTCGCTTTTGTGGCGTTTTTTAGAATTTGATAGATGGATCGAAGTTGTTTATCTTTCTTCTGCTCTTCTGCCATGTTGAACGATGATAATGAACCAGGTTGTTGTTGTGCTTGTTGCTGTTGTTGTTGTTGTTTTTGCTGAGGCTGCTGTTGTTGTTGTTTTTGCTGAGGCTGCTGTTGTTGTTGTTGTTTTTGCTGAGGCTGTTGTTGTTGTTGTTTTTGATGATTTTGTTGTTGTTGCTCTCCATGCTGCTGTTGTTGTTGTTTTTGACGTTTTTGAGCTCTTGTTTCCACGCTGTTTATCGTTGTCTCTGGTGGATAACGGCTAAGTACGTCTGGGACAACGTTATTTTTACCTTTTATGTGGTGGATTTCATAATCGAATTCTGACAATTTCAAAGCTAATTTTGTTATTCTCAAAGTTGATGACTCCATTCGGTTTATATACGTTATGGCTTGGTTGTCTGTAAATATTTTAAATTTAGTGTTCCATAGGAACGGTCGCCATTTATTTAAACCAAATGTTATGGCTAACAGCTCGCGTTCGCAAATGCTCCAATTTTTCTCTGGTGCACTTAAAACTCGAGACATGTAACCTAGAGGTTTTAAATCACCATTTTTGTACCGCTGGTGTAAAATACTTGAAATTGCGACATCTGATGCGTCTGAATGAAGTTCGAGCGTTGTGTTTTCTGGATCATAGTGCGCTAAGAGAGGCTCTGATGTCAGAATATTTTTTATTTTGTCAAATGCTCTTTGACAATCGGCATCCCATATGAATTTGACATTTTTTCGCGTAAGATTAATTAGACTTGTGCTTATCTCTGCTAACATAGGTATGTGGTTCCTATAGAACCCGGCAATGGCCAAAAAAGACCTAACATCTTTGACCTTTTTTGGTGGCTGTATTTTATTGATAGCTTCGATTTTTTCAGGATTTGGGTTTTTGATTCCGTCTTTATTAACTCGGAATCCTAGCACATCTACTTCATTGTATCCAAGTTTGCTTTTCTTGGGTTTTAATTTTAAATTTGCGGCTCTGACAATTTTAAAAAATTCTTCTAATTTTTGAAGATGTTGCTCCCACGTCTTTGAAAATAATAAACAATCGTCCATGTAGATTAATAGAGACGAATATAGCATTGAGCTGAATATTTGTGTTAGCATTCTTGTGAACTTTGGTGGGCTAACATTAATTCCTTGAGGTAGGACAGTAAATTCAAAATGACCGTCGTTTGTGCTGAAACTGGTGAGCTTTGAACTTTCCTCGTCGATCTTACATTGAAAGTAACCACTTTCTAGATCAAAACTAGAGAAAAATTCGGTGTTGTTGAGGCTGTTTATGACGTCATCGACTCTTACTAAAGGAAATGTTTCTTTTTTTATTTTTCGTTGAGTTTTTTGTAATTAACGCACGGTCTGTAACACCTTTTTCTTTTTTGGCAACTAATATCAAAGGACTAGAATAAATTGAAGTTGATGGTCGAATTATGTTGGCTTTCAACATTTTTTCGATATATTCTCTAATTATTTTCCTTTGCTGTTGTCCGGTTCTGTACGGTGGTTGATGTACTGGTGTTGTATCGTGAACTTCAATTTTTTCTGGTGGATAATTTGCTTGTCCTCCCACAAACGGCGTGTCAGAAAAAACAAAAATATCTTGAAATTTATTCAAAAGTTCGAGTAGTTGAGCTTTTTGTTCTGTTGTTAATGTTTCGTTGATATGAAGCTCTTTCATTCTTGATTCTGGCATTCCTATCATATTTACATGCATTTTGATCGGTTCGGCTTCACTCTGCTTTTTGATGTCTTCTTCTGAAACTTCTTCGTACTTAATTTCGATAGGATCAACATAACCTAGAATATACTCCTTAAAAAGTTTAATTGGTCGATTGCTTCGATTGCTTATTTCAACTTTTATTCGATGACTCACGTCCACAACTTTTTCTGGACAAAAAAGTCGTTTAGTTGTCGTTGCACCTTCTGTCAATTGAAGTAGTCCAAACTCGTATTTTCTAGGTCCTGTTATTTTGCATTTCAATTTTACTTTTGAGAATGGTGGCAAAATTTTATCTTCTCTCACTTTCAGTTTGAGTTTTGGCTTGCTTTTTTCATTTACACATGGAATTTCTTGAAAAATGTCGGCTGTTTCCTTTTCACTTTGCTCTTTTGAGAAAACATTCGTTGCTTTGTTTTTTGTTTTTTCAATGGAAGAATTTCGCCAATTTTGATCTAAATCGGATTGTTTACACTTTGCCTTATTTGTTTTTGATAAATGGAGATCTGCAATAGATGAGTTTTCTATTCTTAGACAGTTGTCCACGAAACAGATTTTTGAAGTTAATTCTGGCGATAAAATTTTACAATAACCGATTTTCCCTTTGAATTTGACTTGATAGTTTTCAAAGTAAATGATTTCAATGAGTTTCCGGTTTAGAGTGTTTCCGGTTAAAAGAGCAGTTGAAATATTGGAAGAAACGAGTGCTGTGTCGGTTATATTTTGACCATTTATTGAAAGTGCAATTTCTGTGATTCCCAGAATTTGTAATCGGTTTTGATTCGCTGTTGTCAAATCTACATTATTTACAGGCTTAATTTTAAGTTTATCTACGAAATCAGTATGTACAATATTTGCACAAGCGCCTGTGTCAAGACATATGACACTTCTCTTTCCATTTAAAGTGGCTTTGATTGTAAGTGGTGCGCTTTGCTTTACAGAATCATAGGTGAGCTGAGAGATTCTGTTCTGTTCTGATAGATAAGTTTTCACAGAAAATTGTTTCCCTTTTTCAAGTTGAATAGTCAGGGTCTGTTGATTTAAGTTGATTTTTGACTTATATTTAATGTTGAAATCATTGCCTAATAGTAGATCATAACTTAGATCGTCAACGACGTATCCGGTAATGGGAATGTTTATAGTATCATTTAAATTTAAGATAATTTCTGTTGTGCCTCTTAATTTTATTTCTTCTTCACCAGCTGTAAAAACTTTGATGTGTTTTTGGATGGGATTTATTTTTGTCGCTATTCGGGAATTAATTAGTGAGATTCCCGCACCTGTGTCACAAAGAGTGGAAATGTATTTATTTCCAATTTTCGCGTCAATTTTTAACAATGAACTCATATTGATTTTAAGATCTTTTGAGCTTTTCGATTTTTCTTGGGCCTCTTGAGCCTCTTGGGCATTTTCAACTCGGTTACAGGGACCCGTCTGCCGAGTATTTACTCGTTTTTTGAATGTTGTTGGCGGTCGTAGGCTTTTTTATAGCATGTTCGCTCTAAATGACCTGATTTTGAGCAGTAGTCACAAATGGGCTTGCCACTTGGACTCCTACTTTTATTTCTATGATGTTTTGGACCTGGAGTGTTCGATCTATCACGTAGACTCTTGCTAAATTCTACTTGTTTTCGATCATTGGATCGATTTCTATTAATCGAATTGTTTCTTGTCCGGTTATTATCTCGATCATAGCTTCGGTCTCGACTGTAGTTTTTCTGGCGGTTGACATCTCTGTCTCTGCTGTCATATCTTTTCGAAATGTCTCTGTCTCTGCTACGATTTTGATTGTTATCATAATCTCTGCTGCGACTATGACTTCTATTTTGACTATGATTTCTGCTGTGACGTCTATTTCTGTCATTTGAATGTTGATACTTCCGGTTATAGTCACTAGAATTTCTGTTGTGAGACGAGTTGTTATAATTACCAGAATTTCTGTCATGATAAGAGTTGTTATAATTACTAGAATTATCGGTTCTTGAACGTTCTCGTGACCTACTTTTCCGTGAATAGTGGAAATCTGAACTAGATTTATTTACAAAATTTACACTATTTTCATCGGGTCTTAAACCTAATTCTTTTAACTTTTGTACAACAATTTCTGTACATTGAGAGGTTAAATCAGAGACGGAAGGTTGGTTCTGAATAGAATTTACAGGATAAGAAAGAGTATCGTTGTTAACCATGAATGCTCCTTCTACGCGTCTAACATTTTTTTTAAGTGTTTTTACGTTCGGGTTTTCCATTAAAAATAACTGTTTCGCTAAATTTGGTAAAAATCCTCTGATGATGCAATCGATCATTTCCTCTTCGGTCATCCTGTGAGAGATATTTTTTGCTAGATGAATTTTGTGTTCGATATACATACCAGAGTCTTCATGCGGAAGCTGCTTTCTATTTTGAAAGTTGTTCCAGTGGCTTCCAAAATGTACTGGTGTCGTGAATTCTTCGAAAAATTCAGCTTTTAGCTGCTGCCAACTGTGAATATTTTGAAGATGGGATCGATTGTTTTTGTACCAAAATTCGTTTTCCAATTGGAACCAAAATGTTTGAATCATTTGCTGTTCATTAAACTGTGCCATTTTTGCTGTGTTTTCGAATTGCATTAAAAAGTTGTGCGGATCTGCTCGATCAAATTTTGGAAATTCAATTTTAGGATATTTTACATGAATTGGTGGTGAGTTGTAACTATGCCTGGCATGTGTTTCAGGTGTCCAATTTCTGAACTCATTTTGCTGGCAATTCGGGGCATTTGAGTATTGCTGAAAGTTTGATTGTTGAAAGTTTGAATTCTGTCGAAGATTTGATGATTGCTGATAGTTCGGCGGTTGTTGAAAATAGGGTTGTTGTTGAGAACTCGGTTGTTGCTGAAAGTTTGACTGTTGTTGAAAATTCGATGGCTGATAGTTTGGCTGCATTTGTAGGTTTGATGGTTGTTGAAACTCAGTTGATTGTTGAAAATTTTGTGGTTGTTGCAAAATTGGTGGCTGTTGAAAGTTTGATGATTGTTGAAAGCTTGATGGCTGTTGAAAGTTTGATGATTGTTGAGCGATTGACTGATGGAAGTTTGATTCTCGATGAAGATTTGATTGTTGCTGAAAATCCGCTGGCTGTTGCGGGTTTGATGACTGTTGATAGTTTGATGTCTCTTGAGTGTTTGATTGGTGAAAGTTTGATTCTCGATTAAAATTTGATGGCAGTTGACCGTTTGATGAATATTGAAAACTCGCTTGTTGTTGAAAATTTGATGGCTGTTGAAAATTTGATGATTGTTGATCATTTGATAGCTGCTGAAAGTTTGAAGATTGTTGACCGTTTGATGGATGTTGACCGTTTGATGGATGTTGACCGTTTGATGGATGTTGACCGTTTGATGGATGTTGACCGTTTGATGGATGTTGACCGTTTGATGGCTGTTGAACGATTGATGGCTGTTGAACGATTGATGGATGTTGTCCGTTCGATGGATGTTGTCCGTTCGATGGATGTTGTCCGTTCGATGGATGTTGTCCGTTCGGTGGATTTTGTACATTCAGGGCATTGTCAGGTGAATTATTTACATTTTCCGAACCATTTACATGATTAATATGTACACTTTGATTTTGAGTATTTACATTAGGTGCGTTGTTGTGTGATTCCTTGTGACAAACCTTTTGCTGTTGTTTCAGTTTTCTGAGAGCTGCTAACGCATCTTTCTTGTTCGCAAAAATATCTGGAACATTGAACTTTCCTAATTCTACTTCGATTTCTTTCCTGAGTAATTTGTTCAGGTCACAGTTTTCAGTGTCGTTTTCAGATGTTTTTCCTGTGAGATCGACTACGCTCGTAGCTGTGGAATTTGGTAGGTTTTCCGCAAATTTGTTGATGGCATTCGTTTGATTATCGTTGTTTTCTAAAGCATCGTTTTCGTTGATTTGCTCGTTATTGTCTAATATTAATGAGTTTAGAGGGTTATTTTCCTCGTCATTAGACATGATTGATTTTGTTTTTAAAATTTTCAGGAGTAATGAAGAATTAAAACATAAGAGATGAAAATTGGATCAGTATTGAGCTGATATTTTTACACAATATAGTAGCTAAAACTGTCCGATATTTGTTGAAATAAAAAATGAAAGTTGGCTAAATTTCCAAATTAAATTTCGCTGCGGAGAAAAAATGAATCAGAAATCAGGTAAAAGAAAATTTTTCCTGTTTTGTAGTTTCAAATCTGGAACTCCGGAATGAACTAAGTTTGTTCATTAAGAAAGTAGACTCTTGGATGTCGTCGTAATAGAATCACTTTTCTTGATCAAATAGTATCGAGTGATCAGCTCGATGATTGGATCTTGATGGGTGTTTGAATTAAATGACTGCAACCAGGATCTAAAACTATTTTCACGAAGAAAATTCGGCGCCTCCACCATGTCGTGGGGTGGGGATTTGAGTCTATTATAAATAGTTTAAATTTTACCTTTTACCTTGGCACAACCCCCACACTGGCGCGTAACTATGATGGTAGAGCGGAGGTATCTTTTTGGAGATGGGTAACCCCCGGCTTTCCGCGCGTACCCTGGGGTTCCGCAAGAGCGTACCCCTGGATTCCGTTTTCGTACCCTGGCTGTTCCGACTAGGTCGTACTTCCTTTGGGTGCCGAATAGCGTAAGCCGAGAGAATTACCGTTAGATTAGTTTTAAATGATAACAGCGACGTAATTAGATACAAACTGTATTATAAGTGAACTGCTTTTACACGCACATAGAGAATCAGTCGATTCCGACCACTTGATTCGAGGAGGAGTGGGTCTGACATGCAGCTCGATCCAACCTTAAACCAAGAGTGCGGCTAGCTCGCCGCGGCTCAGTCATCGGAGCCCCAACCAGTTTTGCATACGGCCATCCCTTGCGCATGCGCAGAGGGGTAGAAACCCCTCTGCCCCTTCCACCAGGGCTGACCGCCTATCGTTTGGCGTGGGCGACCTTGACTGAACCTACGTCATCGCATTGCTGCCGGATCGCCTCCTCACAGTATCTCCCAAATGGCTGCCTCGATAATACTCGTGTTTATCTAGTATACTCTAATCTCTACTGCAAGACTGTTTTAACTATTCGCTTTAGATATACTGTTTTTGCTATAAAAAAAAAAAAAAAAAAAAAAAAAAAAAAAAAAAAAAAAAGTCTTTGGGCACCTGAGATCCCCCCAATGAGCCATAACTTTAGGGTGGCAGCGGGCTGGTCCACCTTGTGCCACACACGGTAGAAGGAATCCCGGGAAAAAGCGGAATTTGGACGGCAGATTCCAAGGTTTGAGGTTAAATTTTGTAGGTCGTTCGGAATTTGGCGGGAATTTGGACGGTAAATTCGTAGGTCGTTTCCGGCGATGCCCGAGTTTGTTTACGAAACGACCGGAAACAACCTACAAAAATTAACCTCAAAATCGATTTTTACGGCAAGATGGCGGCGCCCTAGGTGACAACAATGAACCAGCGGAACGTTCCTTGATGTGCCACTTTAAAGTTATAGCTCATTAGATCCCCCGAACTCAATTTTCTTCATGATTTCAAACTGATTTTCCTACTGTATAACTGAGCTCGATAAAAAGCATTGAAGAAACAGTCGCGGTTGAGGCTTATCTCTCTCTCTAATGAAGGACGTTCAATTACTAAAGAGTACTAAACAGAGATTATTCAGTAGAAGCACTGGCGCACCGAAGGGGGGGTTTTAGGGTTAAACCCCCCCCCCCCCCCCGCCCTAAAAGAAGGAGAGAGAGAGAGAGAGAGAGAGAGAGAGAGAGAGAGAGAGAGGATGTGGTTCTTTAACGAATAGAAGGAAAAGAAAGAAAAATAAATCGTGATCAGCTAGGAAAGGGGATTCGCGGTGAACAAATTCCATAATATCCGCATTTTCTTAAGAGTTAAACAATATGGCGGGGGGGGGGGATAAAATCTAACCCCTCGGCAGCGGCGTAGCCAGGAATTTTTCTAAGGGGGGGTCTGGGGTCCGAAAATTGTTCAAGGGGGGGGGGGGGTCCAAAGATACTAATTTGGTAAAATTTGTTTGAAAACGCAAAAAAAGACCTTTTTTTAGGACAAATTTTGGAGTCAAGGGGGGGGGCAGACTGGCTACGCCACTGTCCCTCGGTGAACCCCCTCCGTGAATATTCCTTGGCTCCTTCATCCACATTCCTTTTGACTCTTCTCCCTCCAATCATGAGTCAAGAGCAAAGATTCATGCAGCAAAATCGAAAATACAAATATATTTGAGCATTTCAATTTTACTGTACATGAAAGTACCGTAAAATTCAATCTAAAGGTCAGGAAAATTGGAAAAAATTTCTGGGGGAGGGCCCCCGGACCCCCCCCTCTCGGTGAACCCCTCGGTGAATATTCCAAGGCTCCTTCAACCATACATTCCACTTGACTCTTCTCCCTCCAATTATGAGTCAAGAGCAAAGATTTCATGCAGCAAAATCGAAAATATATTTGAGTATTTCAATTTTACTATACATGAAAGTACCGTACAATTCAATCTGAAGGTCAGGAAAATTGGACAAATTTTCCGGGGGAGGACCCCCGGACCCCCCGCTTGTCCTGAGGGGTATTCCATACCCCCCAGACCCCCCGGAGTTTGAGTCATACCAAAACCCCCCCCAAGGCAAATTTCTCGGTGCGCCACTGAGTAGAAGCAGTACAGGATAAACTCGCAGTTTCAATTGCTGGTGAGCCACGGCGCGGCGGAGAATTCCGTACAGTAAAGTGCTAAGAAAGCGTAGGGAAAATAAGATATAGTTCATTTAGGCTTATATAGCCTGCTTTTTTGTTTATTCTTTGATTCAGTGCTTGGTTTCAGCGTTCACAATTATTAAATATTAATCATTATACGAATCCAAAAAATAGTTAAATAAAGCTTAAGATGCTTTTCTCATCTTTTATAGATCAGACGAAGATCAACTATAGGTATCTATGGCGCAATCTTATTTGTAGTTGCAATAAACTATCTAAAAGGACGGAAAGGATTCTGAAGCGTGGGAAATAGTTTACCCGCAAATTATGCGGTAGCTCTGCATGGAAGATTATTAGGAGCTTAAATACTAACCATGAAATTGAATTCAACTGAAAAGAGTGAGAAAGAGAGAGAAAGAGAGAAAGATAGGGAGAGAGAGAGAGAAAGAGAGGGAGAGAGAGAGAGAAAGAGATGGAGAGAGAGAGAGAGGGAGAGAGGGGGGAGACAGAGGGTGGGAGAGGGTGGGAGAGAGAGAGAGAGAGAGAGAGAGAGAGAGAGAGAGAGAGAGAGAGAGAGAGAGAGAGAGATCACCCGTAAGTGAAACTAACTGCAAATCTAAAGGAAGTGAAGAGGTCAGGGTGAAAAGGGAAAAAAACCGATATCAACCAAGGTTTATTTATACACGCTCGGATAAATGAGACGTAGCGAATTGGCTTTTGGCTTTTGGGCAACGGACTGTTCACTGGGAGGCGGACGGTCCTATCGAGTCCCTTGGACCACGGGCACCAGGGGCAGAGAGGGGAGATAGCGAGAGAGTGAGAGAGTGTGAGGAGAAGGGTATCGGACATAGAGCGGAAAAGAGAGAGACTGAGAGGGCGAGGATGGGAGAGAGGGAGAGAGTGATGCAGGATAAGGGATGGTGTAGAGAGAGAGAGAGAGAGAGAGAGAGAGAGAGAGAGAGAGAGAGCTATTGATAGGAGGAAGGGGAAGGGAAGCTGCTAGCGGATCATTAGCTGGCGGTCACGTGGCGCGCGGCAAAACGCGCGATGCCATCTGTCGACTTTCCTCTGCACTAACGGCTCAACTGGGAATTTCTAGCGGCAAATTGCGACCCGTGTCCTTTGATTTATAGCTTTTGGTCTCTCTCTCTCTCTCTCTCTCTCTCTCTCTCTCTCTCTATCTCTCTCTCTCTCTCTCTCCTCTCTCCCCTCCCTCTCTCTCTCTCACTCTCTTGCCCTCTCTCTCGCTCGTTCTCTCTCTCTTTTCCCTCTGTCTATCGCTTTTATTCGTCCATCCGCATTCCCTCTAAATTTAGCGCTTCTTTTTGCTGCGTTTTTCGAATCATTGAATGAGTTTTAAGAGGGTCATATTCCCAAAACGTGTTAAAATTGAAAAAAAAAAACAGGTTTGATGGAATAATTTGCCTTTATAATCGGGATTTATGAATAGCCCTTCAAAAAAAAAAAAAAAAAAAAAAAAAAAAACATTCCTTGAACTTTTTTCTTTTTTTAACAAATAAAGGAGAGGGGTAATTCATATGTTTTTAGGTTTTGTAGTTACCTATTTTGACAGTAAAAATGTGAGAAAGGAGCTTTCTCTCATCGAAAAACGTCTGAAACGCATTATGCCGCATTAAGAACAAGGAAAAGGGATCATTTCAAGGTATATGGAAGAACAGGTATGGACAGGAGGCGGAGCCTATCTCAGTAGGTGACGGCTACGTCACAGATGTTCTAGACGGTCGCGATAAAATTCGCCTACCCCCATCTCTTGCTACTGCAGTAGGTGACGGCTACGTCATCGCTAAAGCAAGTGTGTCGTCATCATTTGGCGGGAAAACTCGAAAGCCCCTTAAACCCCGCCTCCTGTCCATACCTGTTCTTCCATATACCTTGGGATCATTTGCTTCACCCTGTCGAAAATGTTGGATCAGTCCGAATGTACCAGTTTTCACTCGGCCAAGTATGGGCTGTAGTTGCGGGGTTTGTTAATGATCAATTCCCCCAAACAAGCATCAGTCTCCTATAGTTTAATTGTTTGTCATACAAATTATATGTTACAATCAAGCTCTATCATAGAAAAGAAGCCAGCTTATACTAGTTCAATTAAAAGAATAAGCAGCCGAAGGTACGTAAATACTCTCTTTAATGTCTGAAGCTTGATAATGAGTGGCACAGGATACGCTGCGACCCAGTTTTCAAAAATCAGATCGTCAAAAATTAAATAAATGGGAAATTACGATCTTAATTCATGAATACAAAAAGCAGATGGATGGCGATTATAAAACACCCGCTGCAGCCGCGCAGAGGGTCGTAGCGGAAGGAAAGCGATTAGTCAAACACTAACAAGAAGTGCATGAAAAAATAGTCGTTCAACGGCAGGAAAAAGGGCGAAGATAGATCTCTCCTCCCCTTCTCCCCTTCCATCGCGTTGTCGTTTGTCTCAATCGAGCTTCTGTGGATATTTGCGTAAAAATTAAACGGGATAACAAGACCCGCCGCACCGTGCCTGAAACCGCGGCTCTTAAAGGTGGTAGGTGGATAGTAAAAAAATAAATGGGAGGGTGGTGGCGGTGGATGATGGTGAGCGGTGAGAGAGAGAGAGAGAGAGAGGAAGAGAGAGGAAGAGAGAGAAGAGAGAGAGAGAGAGAGAGAGAGAGAGAGAAAGACCGAGAGTGATAAAGATAGAATGAGAGAGAGAGAGAGTGATAAGAGAGAGAGAGATGGAGAGAATACACAGAGAAAGAGAGATAGCGATCGAGAGGGAGAGAGAGGGGGAATGAGGAAGAGAGAGAGAGAGAGAGTAAAGTGAGAGAGAAGAGAGAGAAAGAGAGAGAGAGAGAGTGTGAGCGAGAGAGAGAGAGTGTGTGAGCGAGAGAGAGAGAGTGTGTATGAGCGAGAGAGAGAGAGAGAGGTGTGTGAGCGAGAGAGAGAGAGAGAGAGAGAAAGAGAGAGAGAGAGAGAGTGATGGAGGGAGAGAGAGGGAGAGAGAGAACGAGTGAGAGAAGAAAGAGAGGGGTGCGGGATACTGAAAAATAACTGAATAACAAAATTAAGCTTATAAAACAAGCAATATAAAAATAATTGAGTTTTGTTTTATTGCTGAGTGAAATAGAGTGTTGGATATGAGAGGGTGGTGCGAATATAAGGAGAGGATATGAACGGGGGCATAAAAAGGAATAAACAAACAGAGGGAGGAGGAGGAGGAAGAGAAGAAGGAAAGACGCGGAGGTTTTGTGCGGGTCCTCCCGGGTCCTGAGCCCTCCCCCTCGAAAAATGTAATGATAACAGTTAATTACGATTAAGGGGAGGCCTAATAGAAAGCTTTGAAAAATGAATTGCCCCCATGAACCGCGAACCGCGAATGGCGGAACGCGGAACGGAGGAGGAAGGAAGGAAGGAACGCGGTGGCGCGGCGCGAGGGGAATGTAATTACGGACCGCAAAGAGTCGTTTCATCTCAAGGAGGAGGAACGAACCTTTTATTAAAAAAAAAATTCGAATCAAAAATGATACTCTCGCGAGCTTCCCCCGTAACTCCTGAAGAACGCGCGGGTGGATGTCGATAAGTTTTTATGAGTAGAGGTATCAAGTATAACTTTTCACGTTTAAAAAAGACCCAACTCGTCTGACTTTTCACGTATTACTTCCGCTTATCAAAATAATGAGGGTAAGGAAAGTGAAGTCACGGTTTCGTTTGAATTCGAAGACGTTCTTTTATTCGATAAGTATAGAATTATTTAGAGACGTTTCTGAGCAAAGCATGCGCTGTCAAATCACGTCTCATGGTGTCTATTATTTTATTAAATCTGCGAAAAGTCTTGAAAGTAAATATAAACGGTTGCTTTTGTAATCGTATCTCTATCGCGTGCATGTTTTTCTTATACGTATGGTCGGTTTTTATCATTCGAGTAGGCATTCCGATGGATACCCTTTAATCTGGTCCGTATATGTACCTTTTATAGCTGAGGATCGGTGAATTTTCGTTGGGATGCGAAGGTTTCTATCGGAATGACAACTGGAAAGGTAAACCACCCGTAAAATTAACATGCACTCGATAGTGACTCGATACTATTATGATAAGGATTATTCAATGTTCTTTCTGCGCAGTCTTCAATTTAAATAAAGTAATTTGAAAGAGTTGACTTTTTCAGGAAAATTAGACCTTAAATATTCGCCTTGACTAGAATAACAAAGTTAGTAGCTCCGTTTGTGCTAGAACCTTATCTAAATCAGGTCTCGTTTTTCTATCTCGACAAAAAGCGAAGAACCTTCATTTTATGGTTTACATGTGGAGGGGGTTGCAAATGAAAATGAATATATTTACAGGAAGCCCAGTTAAGAGGAGAAAATCTAGAGCAAAGGAGCAGATCGGAGACTTACAGCATAGCCGTATCCAAGACATAGTTTTTCTCTCTCTAGTCCATTTGAACGCATGTGTTAGAAAAAGACAGAAACAGGGGCTGAAGTCACAAGACAGCCCCTATATCCATCCTTTTTTAACACAAGCGTTCAAATGGGCTGAGTGAGAGAGAGAGAGAGAAAGAGAAGAAGATAGAGACAAAGATAGAAAGAGAGAGAGTGAGAAAAATAGAGAGGAAGAAAGAGAGAGAGAGAGGCGAAGATAGAAGATAGAAGAGAGAGAGAGAGGAGAGAGAGAGAGAGAGAGAGAGAGAGAGAGAGAGAGAGAGAGAGAGAGAGAGGAGAGAGAAAGATATAAAGAGAGAGACAAAGATAGAAGAGAGAGAGAGAGTGAAGTGAGAGAGAAAAAGAGAGAGGGTGAGAAAAAGAGAGAGAGAGAAAGAGAGAGAGAGGCGAAGATAGAAGAGAGAGAGAGAGAGAGAGAGAGAGAGAGAGAGAGAGAGAAAGAGACGAAAAATGGTTATGACTTACGTACAGTATACGTGGAATGATGTACAAAGGGACTGAAGCTTATGACGGTGTGCAGTGTGGTCAAGTATAGCATATATAGCAGCGTTGTAAAAACAAGATGAAAATACTGTGAGCTAAAAGAGGAAAATGATATATACGGAGGAATTAGGTGGAGGGAAGGTCTTTATAATGGCGCACAGTGGAGCAAGTCAATGGGAGAGGCTGGACAGTGGACATGGCTTGGCAATTTTAACTGCGCATATCTTTATTAATACGCAACTAAGAGGTTTGAATGTAATATCATAGGTTTTATCATAAAATTGTCTGCATGAATAACTCCTTACAATGCATTGGTTGACCGTAATAACACTGAAAATGTCCATTTTTAGCCATACAATGTATGTCCGACCTTTCCCATTGACTCGCTCTACTGTGCGGCGGGGGCGAGGAGGCAACATTGAATGGTAGGTGGTGAAGAGTAGGGAGGGGTGGAAGGTGGAAGAGGCATGTGCAAACAGAAATTAATGCTACCCTTCTCACGCCACTAGAATCTCGTCTCTCAACTCAGTAGAGTGCAAAATATGATTTCAGAGACAATGAGCACAGTAAAGACAGAAAAAAACGGCGGCTTTGGTAGCTAGCGTTGACAAATCCCTCCAAACCTTCGTACAAGCTCAAGCAGGTGTGATCAGACTGCAAGAAACCCGACTCAACACTTCTAAAATTCAATCATAAACTTGACCGAAACATCTCAAAAACGGGTTTTATTGCGACTGAAATGGTGAGCAAATATGAAACACCATCATCTGTGACATCCGTATAAGAATTCGTGCAGTTGTAACCGAAATTCCTAAATATGTAACTGGAATTCCGGTCAGGAAACTAGGAACAATACATATTGCTCACTGCAAAAGCCCTAAAGTCTTTGCCTGTTTGGAAGCTGAACACGGGGAAAACAAAGAGAAAAAAAAGAACCGCGGGAATCGTAACCTGGTTCTAGAAACGGTTCCAGATCCATGCTGAAACCGCGGCCAGAGCCGGCTCTGAATTCCGGAACGATTTGAATCCCTGGTCCTAACCAAAATTATTATTGCATTTGCTCACTGTGAGGCGTGCTACGCGAGGTGTATAGTGAAAGTCAATTACAGCAAGGAAGATCAACGCGATCAAATTAACTCCTCACTCTCTTTTCCTCCCCCGGTTGCCATGGGATACCGCGTGGTAAATCAGTGATGCTCAAATGTTGCCGATCCTGCGCCCGAGTGACTTCTGAACGCCAAATGCCGGTAGCGTGGCAGGCGGGGTATATATGTTTCGCAGTCGTCTGAACTCATCCGCGATGAAGCACCTATCCATCATTATTTCATAAAGCTTACTGTGAACAACCTCAACTTCAACCGCCCACCCCTCTCCTCAGTTCTATATATACCTATAATCCAAAAGTATGCAGAACCTCTAAGTGATGATTTCTTATTGAAATTGACTCAATGGCACATACTTGCTCATGACATATGAAAAGACAACGTTTATAAGACTGCACAGTATTAAACATGTCAGCGCAAATCGCACACGAACAGAAAAAAGTAGGTATATTCCTCCGAAGTTTCCGTCCTATCGCACATGAAGCAGCAATAATTGGGGATTTATTGGAGTTTTTGGTAAAAATTTAGACTGAATGGAAAGGAGAAAACTCCAAAGTTGTCGGATGTTCTTCCAAATTTCGGTCTACCTATACATTTCCTCAAAGTTAACGATATTTTCCCCAACTGTTGTCCGATGCAATACGGCGTTAAGTTTTGGAAAATAGTGCGTAGGTGCAGCCTATCTTTTTTCCGTCACAGGACAAACTCGGTTTTAGTATTCAAGTTATCAAGGCAAGGTCAAACATTGATTTTGACCATTTTTTTTTAAATTAGTATATTATTCCCTTTCAACACTTCAAACTAAAAAAAACTCCGGGCTCAAAAAGTTCTATTCAACGAGCACTTTTATAGGTAAAAGAAAAAAGTCAATGGTTTATTTTGGGCCAACAGTTTTTCGATTTAATGAACCATCTCTGTGGTGATGGGTCCTCTAGTGATAAGTATACTTATGATAGTAGGGCACGATGGTTGTTACCCATGTAACTTTTTTTTTTCCTTCTATCTCTCGAGAAATAATGATAGTATTGGATGATTTCAAAAAATGGATCAAGGATTATTATCATTAAATGCTACTGATCTAACTAATATTAGACCATAATACACTGAATTGAACCGTGTAACTTTTTGGTCAACCGGTGGAATCATTGGTGGATTGAAAAATACCAATAAATTAACCCAAAACGGAAACTCATTATTTTTCTTTTTTCACCTTATTTTTTTCTGCGGTTCCTGAAGAGTTTTACTTCAAATACTCACCCTTTCCCCCTCTCAGATATTGAGGGGGGGAGAAATTTGGGACCCTCTCCCTTCCCTCCTCAGAAAGGTTTTCTGAGTGTGGTACTGGTGATATCCACTGTGTGACGCGGTGAAAGATTCAAATCATCTGCGATGCGATGCGATGGTATACCTAAACTTACTTGCATGAAGCTTAAAAGGGCGATACAAACACTGAAACTTAATTTGAGCGCGTGAAAGATAAATATTCATTGTTTTCATTTCGTTAATTCGGTGAGTCTCTTTTTGCTGGCACGAGAGCTAAGTCTTTGAGATGTCAAAAGTTTCATTTAGTGAACGGCAGAACATTAGAGCGGTCGGAAACAAAATGAAAAACGTTACGGCGTAGCGGGAAAAGATAGGGAGTGAACGACGTGGTGTCGGGTGAGGGGACGGGGAGGGGGAGGGGGAGGGGGTCGAGTAAGTGTGGGATAGGGGTGGGGAAGAATGAGCAAAGGACGAAAAATTCAACGCCACCCCCGCGAAAAGTTGACTGTGTTATTATGCACGGGGAAAACAAAGGAGATTATAAGAAGAGTAATAAAAATAAATTGCTGGTGGTTTTCAGGAATAAATAGCGTTCCGCGAATAATTCTTACTTTATAATGCCCCGCTCTCGAAATGGAATTAAAATTTTAAATGAATTCCATTCCGACTAATCAAACACCCGTTGAAAATGTTTAAGCTTCCCTCATCCGTTTTAATTGCCTAACAAAATGTGATGTCACCACCATTTGTTTTTTCTTCCTCTTCCAATTTTCCGATATTCATTTTTTTCCCTTTTTTTTTCTCTCTCTCTTTTCACCGCAGATAACCTCGCAATTGGACCAGAGAGAGGGAAATTACTTTATGATACGAGGAGATTCTTCAATGATCATGAAAGAGAGAACGAGCGGATTTTATCGATGAAATTGAGAGAGTTTTATCGATGAATTTGAGAATTAATGAATTTTGAACGTGGGAAATAAGTCACTTGAAAGTTAAAACGGAAAAATAATAGTGATGTTTAGTTTTTTTTTGTCGAGTTGATAGCGCGTCATTGACCCGAATGAATATCAGGACCCAAATGGAGTCTTTGTTAAAGCGGTCCTTTCACCTGATGGATGTTGAGACACATGGGCGCCCGCAAAAAAATTTCCAGGGGGGGGGCAAAATTTGTGAACCCCAATAGAAGGTCTATGGGACCCCCCCCCTTCCCCCCCCCCGAAGAAAAAGGGGGAAAACCAACTTTTTCTTCCAAATGATACACGTTTAAGCTATATATTGTTGGAATATCAAATAATAATAATCATAATAATTTTGACGTGTTAGATATTATGTGTAAAATGACAACAGACGATAATGATAGTAAGAAAAATGCAAACTTCTGTACTATATTCATTGCAAAAAGTGAGTTGAAATTGCAAAGTAAACTGATAGTAAAGTTCGTCAACTATTACTCCTTTGATTAACATTTTATCTTCTTTTGTCCCTTTTATTTTTTATCGCGAAGTTTTGACTGTTCTGAATTCCGGGGGGGGGGTGCCCACCCTTGCCCCCCGCTGCGGGCGCCCATGTTGAGACCTTACCTCACGTTATGAATACACGTAAAAGTCTTAAACAATCATCAGATGGGAGAATCGTTTGTACAGTCAACGAATTAAATAATGTCAATCAGTGGCGTAGCGTGCAATTTGGCAACGTTGCACTGGGTAAATTTAAACCTACGAAAAAGATCGAAGTATTGGGCGTTCGGTGAACACCTTTGCATTCGACCTTTTACATAGATTTAAATGGACAAAATACAACGTTGCCAAATTGCACGCTACGCCACTGATGTCAATTGACGCCTTAGATTTTGATTTAGGTAGGCAACCTTAAGTACACAATGAATGGAAGCATTGGTGGTGGCCTACCTTGCCAACATTTAAGGAGTTTATTGACATTATTTCACTCGACGATAGAGCCATTGAATACCCAGCCCTGACTATCGATCAATCGATGTTTTGATGATATACTGCGGAATAACTACCAATAAATTAATCAAAAATGAATACATGGAACCAAAACCATTTATGAGTTCTGTCGTTTATCGATTTTCATACATCGATTTAAATTCACTGGTATCTGAAACCACAAAAAATTGATTCAATATCGAAACAATTAGTATAGTTTAAGTCGATTCTCCAATTTTACCCGAAATGCATCATGACTGACTCGACTACATCGAACGATAAAAAGTGTGTACTTACAAGTTACATCAATAAATAGACGCATACTTTTTGCAAAATGGTGAAGATTATGATATTCTATATTTTCTCTCTAAAGTACTTTCAGCTGATGCGATATAGTTTTCTTTCAAGCAGCATTTTGTGTTTCTATATTCTATAATTGATGTTTGTTCGACAAAACCTATGACCAAAACAAGATATATTTGACAAAGTATAGCCAAAAACCAGTTGAAAAATAGTGCAGTAAAGTTAGATAAATTCAATCGTCGTCAAGGACATCAGTTTCCGTGCGAATATGTCAACTGCTGTCAAACCAACTATTCGTGATGGAAGGTAGAATCTCCGCGTTCTACGCATGTAAAATTAATACCTACCCATCACTTTCGGAGTCACCCCAAATCTGTAGCATGGCATGGCGTATAGCGTTGCTGTGTATAGTGCTTTTTCAATATATTTCGCTGCGCCCCCCTACTCTTCTTCATGAAAATCACGCAAAGCTCTGAACCGATTATTCGTAAAATAAAATAAAATTAAATGAAACATTTAGGGAACAACCATAGAGAGGATGGATGGGAGTTTTAAACGCTCTCAGACCCTCGAGTATTTTTGACTTATTGGAAACTTTAAGACGAATTTCTTTCTCCCCTCGAGACTGAATTTGGAAAGGCGATATACCCCCTTTCCGCTCTTTAAAAAATAATTTGGTTTCTTTTTGGTGTAATTATCATGAGAAAATCCCCATCAAATCACAGGTGCAGCTCACTTTGTACTTTTGTCAGCTGAAAACTTCATAAAATATTATGCAGACGGACTACATTGACGGATACAGCCTTCACGATCGGGGGAGACAGGTGAACTGGATATTTTCTCCCGCGTAGACCCCCCTTTCCAAAACATTTTCTTTCCCCCTTCCCCCTCGTTTCCCCAATTTTTTGTCTGAGCGGGTGGAGGGGTCGCCTTCTTCGCCCCCCCACGTACCCACCAATGAGACATTAGTAGTAAATCGTCAAGTTGAACAAACGGCGTATAAATCGAAAATACAAGGATATGATCTTTTTTTTTTACTCACTCTGCTCGTTCTATCACGATGGAATATCTTGAATCACAGAGAGAAAGAATCCTGAAATCCCACCGTGTAACAGGATGTTTGATTGTTAGGCACCCCTGGATTAAATGATCCTAACCCTCAAAACCGCCATTTTTATCGGCTTTGCACCCTTAATACTGGCTCAGAAGAGGCGCTGCAAACACTTTAACACGCCCGGATTTTGGAGAGGGAGTCAAGTATGAAGGGATACATACAGGCGCTGCTGCGTTGTTGGGGGTGCGCGGTGATCCTGGTGGTAGAGGTATTAGAGTATTAGATATTAGAGGCCTTATTATTACCCCACCAGATTTCGCTTCATGTACTCCTTCTCTAAAGAGGCTATATTCCTCTTCCCGTAGCTGAACCACCCAATACTAAATCTCGATGACGGGGTTAAAACGCGTGCATAATATTGATAGCATATTTTATTAACTACATCAACGCAATTACTCGCTAGGCCCGGACTCGCTATTTTTCCTTGTTTCCCTTTTCTTTTTCCTTCCTCCCCCATTCACGCGTCCAAAGCTTTTTCTTGCGGGTGGAAAATAATTCAGTAGCGTACACGGGAATTTGTCTTTCTCTCTCTTTCCCCATTTGAACACGTGAGTAGGGAGAGGACAGAAACAGGGGCTCGAAAGTGACTTCAGCCCCTATCTCTTTCCTTTTCTACTATACATACACTCAAACGGGAAAAGAGCGAGAGAGACTAATTCCTGCGTACACCATTGGGTGGAAATTTGTTTGTTTCGTCCATTGCGCTCGGCCTCGATTTTGAAGGATTTCATTAAAATGTCCTTTATCTTTTCTTTCCTTTCATCTTTCTCCCATTCTTTCTCCAAATGAATGATTCTTTGTCTTGGGTTCGAATAGGTAAAACGCGTTTTTTTTTCATTTCCTGCAGAGCCATTGCATGGTGCAATGGCTCATAAAATGCAATAAATCGATATCTCGTCCATACAATCCTATGGATAAGAGTCGATGGTCAAGGGAAATTCAAATTAAACCAGTGGTCTCGTGAACAATCGATTATAGTTTTTTTTACTCGTTTGAACCCGTGCAAAATTATCGATTTCCAGGAGGTTCAATTAAACCATCTGAGGATCGATACTTTTTTATAGATGTATCGACATAGACATAGAGGCATCGATCATTTCTCATAACGTTACAAACGAGAAGAATACACAGTTTCCAGGTTGCTGAATCCGCCCTTGGAATATAAGCAGCGTCAACATGGAAGATTTGCTTATTCGACTCTAATAAGTAGAGAATAATCAAGAAAAAAAGAATATCAATGAATTTGGGGAACTTTTAATGGATTTTTAAATTATTAAGCTGATTCGAGCGTTTCTTATACACGTGAATGAAATTGACGTAAATATGAACATGAAAAATGCCACATCAATAAGACTCACTCTATAAGACAGCATAGTATGGTCTCGAAGCTTTCTCAAACTTATTTATGCGTATTTCTCGCAAAGTTCTCTATAAGCAAGAATGAGCTAGGAAAAATTAAGGGGAGGGGGAGGAGGGGGTTTAGTGCGAGAGAAAGACATGGGCGGATACAGGAAATTGTCTTTCTCTCTCTCCTCCCATTTGAAAACGTGCGTTAGAAAAGGACAGAAGAGGGGGCCAACGTCACGTGATGGCCCCCTCTGCTATCTTTTTCCAACACATAAGTTCAAATGGAGGAAGAGAGAGAAAGACAATTCCCTGTATCCGCCCATGGAGAAAGAGAAGGTAAAAGAAAATATATGCGACCAATATTTAGCCAATTATAGGATTACACATTGCGATTACAAACGTTCTTCTACACATAAATACATGTGTAGGAGCGCCAATAATTCTGATTACCGTGAATTTACAGTCATCTGATAGTTTACCGATGCGAATCCCGGCGAAATTTATGGTCGAAGGGAACTCTCCCTCCTTCCCCTCCCTTAATGTCCCTTCTCCCACCGTCCCCTTATTTGGTCCCCTTCCTACCCTGAGGGAGGTTTGAACAATGAATTGAAAGTGTTTGGCAACTAGTGAATCCACCGACTGGAAGTGAGCTTGTGGACTGTGTAATACATTGTGTTGGGTTATAAAATTATGATTAATCTTTGTCTGAAGATCTAGCCAGGGCTTGCACTAAACGTGACGCCTCACTGTGGAGAAGAGTTTTTAGAATACTGGATATCGATTCAACAATATAATCTTTTTTGACATCACAAAAGAAGCTAGTACAGGCGTATACTCATTAAATTTCTTCGTGGTTGTTTTTAAGATAGGGTTTTTAGATTAATGGTTTGGTTACCATATTTATGAGACCTGCTGACCACGTATAGAGCCCAGGCTGTGCTACGCATTTCAAAATTCTGAGATTTAAAACGAAAAATCGTATGACATAAATTATGATAGGTATGGAACAGTAGAACTTATTTCATTATACTGTTAAAAAAATTGCTCAATTCTAATGCAAGAAGCACAAAGATATATGTCAACCAAGGAAAGTCTGGTGCTTTTACCTGACAATTCTGGTTTCATTATTATAGAGTGTGGTCACACTACCACATAGGTTCACATAGACGAGAATTCTGAAAAGACTACTAGACCTTACCTCGGTTTACGTATATCATTGTGCTTCTGTTAGTCCTTTTTGTCAGTGCAGAAGTAGAGGCGGAGCTCAATCGATAATCTTTGGAATTTTTTCAACCTTATTATTCCTCATAATTATTATTACACAATAGAAATGAATTCGATCCCTCGTTTTTCATTAAAGAACGCTTAAAATTAATTGAAAATTTAAACTCCAAATAAGTGAATAAAAGTTTAGTATATGTATAGTCATTTAGCATTTAGTATTTTAGTAATAAGTGAAAAACACTCTAAATTTTGCTAAAGATTATCGGTGACCATGACCTCTGCATTCACTTTTGAAGCGAGCTCTAATATTTTATTGCACTGATGCACACAGTTTGTTAAGTTTATTTGATCATAACCTGAATTATCAATGGAGGAGAAAAAAATAGGAAAATTACGTTTCACAATGCATGTGTCTACTGCCTAGGTATATAACTGCTCTGCGTCTCCAACTCTGGTGCACCTGATATGTATTGCGTTCGACTTATGCTTATAGAATGCCAAATTAGGTGACTTGGTTATCAATTATCCTAAATTTTGGCTATCCAAAACTTTCTGCGTATCAATATACATGAGGTGATCTGAGGAAAGCATGTCCTCGTATAACTGATACAATTATACAGGGTGTTGAAAAACTGTTCCCGAATATTTCAGGGGCCGATTCTACAGGTCAAAATAATACTTTTTTTTCCTATAAACATGGGTCCGAAATTGCAGTCCTTTTGAGTTACAGTGTTGCAAAGTTTCCGAAAAACAAATTGCAAAATTGTCATAGCTCCCTCGTGAATTTTTCTTAATGCTCGTAAATAGGTACTCTGGTGTAGTTTTAGGCGTTCTTGCCGATTTTGGCCGTAGAAATACTGTATGCAAAAATTTGAGGGGGGTTATGGGGGTTTTTCTTGATTTTTCCCACTTTTTTTGGCCAAATTTGTGAAAACATGCTTTCGGATTCATTGAACCCAAAAACGATTAGCATTACTCAAAAGTTCGTATAAAAGTATGCATTTTTAGTCCTTATAAGTTTTTTCAATTCATAAACCATTTCCGAGAAATTCGTCCCTGAAGTTGCAGAGGTTGGCCAATAATCGCCCTTTCTTTGAATCTGTCAATTCTTGGCCGACTTCTCCAACTTCAGGGACGATTTTCTCGGAAATGGTTTACGAATTGAAAAAACTTGTAAGGACTAAACATGCATACTTTTATACGAACTTTTGAGTAATGCTAATCGTTTTTGGGTTCAATGCATCCGAAAGCATGTTTTCACAAAATTTTGGGCCCAAAAAAAAAGTGGGAAAAATCAAGAAAAACCCCCATAACCCCCCTCAAATTTTTGCATACAGTATTTTTACGGCCAAAATCGGCAAGAACGCCTAAAACTACACCAGAGTACCAATTTACGAGCATTAAGAAAAATTCACGAGGGAGCTATGACAATTTTTCAATTTGTTTTTCGGAAACTTTGCAACACTGTAACTCAAAAGGACTGCAATTTCGGACCCATGTTTATAAGAAAAAAAAATCTTATTTTGACCTGTAGAATCCGCTCCTGAAATATTCGGGAACAGTTTTTCAACACCCTGTATAAAAATGAAATACGTATGTATGTATTTACAGACGGCTACGCCGAAGAATGTTGGATATAAAAACGTGAAATACGCATGTCCAATACTCGAATTGCGTATATAGGAATTTCTAGACGCTCAATCGATAAGCAAAGGGCTTCAACTAGGGAATCCGTCTACCCGGAAAAAAAGACTGGTATAAAATCTACCATCTTGGAGTCAGCTATCAAGTTATAGTTGGTGAAATTGGTTGAGCGGTGGTTTTGTCCCTGTCTCATTAGACTTGACCAGTGGCGGCTCGTGGGCTTTGGTATTGGGGAGGCTGTGGGGGGGGGGGGGGGGTTGGGAGGAACCCCACCAGCAGGGGAGGGGGGGCGAACAACAACAGACAGGCGCGGACAAAAACAAACAGGCGCGGCTGGTCCGGCGATGACGGCATGACGGTTATTATCCAGCTACTGGCTCGGCAACGCTGCGGGAGTCGTGGAGGATAGCAGCCTCCGATACCTTCGTTAGTGCGTGCACAGCCACAGTCCTTGCTTGGTTGTGTGTGTGTGTGTGTGTGTGTGCCGAACACCACTACTTGACTGTGACTCGACCGCTCGACCGACTCGGAGTCTGTGCCTTTCGACGAGGCGACGAGGCACAGACTCTGGCAAGTGGCACTGCTGACTGCTGTCGTTTCGCGACTCTGAAATAGCGTTGCCCGCCCGCTTATAACTTCCTTCTCAGGCGCTCTCTCCTATAACCTATAACCTGACTTGCCATCGGACTTCTTATCCCGAACAGAGTATAGTGAAGATTGACTCAAGTTTTAGAGTCACGGACATTGTGATTGCCTAATTTTAATATGTTGTCTCTCGTTACTGTCTTGTCGACGTTATTTTTTTTCCCCCTCTGAATGTCTGGGGAGGCACAGCCTCCCTTGCCTCCTTAGGCGAGCCGCCACTGGACTTGACCCCTCATAAAATTTCTCTGATTACATCCTTGTTATAATGTAAAAAAAATGGCGGAAAAAATTTAAACATTTCTAAATCCATTTCATTTCATATAAGCTAATAATAATAGCTTTTGAATGTGCGATCGATATGGTAAATGCAACATACGTATACTATGGTAAATTAAAGTTAGTCCATAATTTAGTAAAATTTACATTCCTTGATAGTTAATTCTAAAATCTGCTATATGCAGATGGTGAATTCTTCCAGGTGTTTTTTCCTTGTATGCTTCGAAATGCCACTAAAGAAAACGCCTTCATTTTTTGAGGTATGCAATTTTATCGCGTGGGTGTATTGCATACTACATACAACCTAAATTGAAGGCGTATGTACCAAACGACAGCTACGTTGAAGATTCAAAAGGAACTCTACTCCGTCTATACTTTCCTAGTCCCATTGTGCGTCCAATGGAGGTGCATTTCTAAACGGAGGTGGTGCGGTGCGACTCTGCGAAAGAGCGGGCGATTATAGTCGCCGCAACTGCGAGTGCCCTATGCCGCCGCCACCACCACTTGTGACTCGCGCGATGCGATACCCGGGCGAGTAGAGACGCGGGACGGGACTGCGGCTTGTTAAGGTGTGACGTGGTCTATAATTGAGATGTTAATTACGATATTGGTTAAAGTCGGCGGCCCCGGCCACGCCACGGTCTCTACCCGCGCGCGCTCGAATCGATGCTGCGCCTGCTGAGCCGAGCCGATACCACCATAACCACTTGCTACCTTCGAGCACCTTCTGACTCTTGGAATGGGGAAGGGCGGAAGGGAAAGACCGGCTCTTGCGGGTGATTGAACGTAGGCGATAAAATTATGCCAACCCGCGTAAAACGTGAACTTCGGAATTTGAGAGTCGTTTAGCATGTGGCGGATACGAATACGATCCGAGAGAGGGAGAAAAAAGAGAGAGAGAAAGAGAGAGAGAGAGAGAGAGAGAGAGAGAGAGAGAGAGAGAGAGAGAGAGAGAGAGAGAGAGAGAGAGACAGACAGACAGACAGACAGACAGAGAGAGACAGAGAGACAGAGAGAGAGAGAGACAGAGAAAGAGAGAGAGAGGGAGAGAGAGAGAGTGTGAGAGGGGGAGAGAGGGGGAGAGGGAGGAATAGAGGAAGAGATAGAGCAGAAGAAGAGTTAGGGGGAGAGGGAAAAGATAGAAGAGATAAAAAAAGAGAGAGAGAGAGGAAAAAAGAGAAAGGAAAGAAGGAAACGAGAGAACGAGAGAAGCAGGGGGAAAAGATAGGATAGAGGGAGGGGAGTAGGAAAAGGGGATGTTTGTGAGAGGGGAAGGAGGAATGAAGGAAGAAAAAGAAGCAAATAGAGACGTGGTTTTTCTGGTTATATTGTCAAGGAAATTACCAAATCTAAATTTAAGAAAAGAAAAATTTATCTCTAATGTTGCAACCTTTATGTCCAGCTCCTTTACATTCTTTTACGTTCTGGAAAAGTTAACGAAAATATCGATATTTCAAAGGCATGGGTATTTTTGTCGTGTCAGTTTTGGCTTTCCATGACTTACAATTAAGGTGGTCCCAGCATCAACAGCCAATGCGCCTATGTGCTGTTTTTGCACCCAACAGAGCATCAATTGAAAATTACTATACACTTCAGAAGTATGACCCCCACAAATATTGTGACGTTACAATGATTCTACGCGGCGAAATCGGGTCGATGAGTGCAAAAACAGCACATACGCGTAATAAGTGTATCAATTCATCCCGATTTCCAGTCAAGGTTACCGTCTTCAATCGTAGTATAGGCGCCAAAATCAGGAATCATGCTTGTCAATCTGTATTTATTTCCATGTGCAGTGAAATAGCAATCCCCGCAGCTCTGCGTTTATTTGGGGAGTAGGTGATTTTAAATTAGATTGAACACTCTTAATCGTTGTAGCAAAAGTCTGCAACAGCCCCATTCTGACCGTCCAGATCTATACCAACGTCAAATAAATCCTTTTGGAACAAAGATAAACTCGCAACATCCAACATCAGCTGCAGTGATTTAAAATGAAGAAAGAGTAGGAGAGAGAGAGAGAAAGAGGTAGAAAGAGGGAGAGAGAGAGAGAGAGAGAGAGAGAGAGAGAAAAGAGAGAGAGAGAGAAGAAGAGAGAGAGAGAGGAGATAGAGAAAAGAGAGAGAGAGAGAGAGAGAGAGAGAGAGAGAGAGAGAGAGAGAGAGAGAGAAGAAAGTTTAAAGGTTTAAATTTTGACCGGACGCGAAGTTGTTGGGCTGGTCAACGTGGAACGGGGGCTGAGAGCGGAGAGTATGTTCTTAGAAAGTGTGATTTAAGCTCAGGGAATAGGGGGGTATTGTCGCTAAAAGCTTGCTCGAAAGCTCGGGGAGTATCGGTTCGCTTGTAAACACTTGGCACTTGGCGCTTTGACACTTTCAACAACGCTTATAAATAGCGGTATTTCACCGAAAAAGTCCAAATAAAATCTGTTTCCCTCTTTCTTCCCCCTCTTTTCCATTCTCGTCCCCTGCTTTTGGTCCTCCCTCAAGAAACACCTTTCCCCTTAAGTCGACTCTCGGGGGCATATTCTGTGCCATACAGTGTGTCCAAAAAGGTATTTTAAAGAATAGAAACTTTAGAGGATGGCTTGAGGCTGTTTCACGGGAGCTACAGGGTATTATGAAGTTAAAGCTTTGTTTTATCCACACTGTTCGTGTTATATTATGATGGCTTCTGCGTATTAAAATCGCAACCACCTCGTCAGACGCAACGATTTTAGTTCCGATCACGTGATAATTTGTCATTCAAACGTCAACTCTTGTGAAACGGCTTTTAAGAATTATTTTTAGTTGCCATGCCGTAACATTATGCTGCTGATTTTGCGTGATTTGTTTTTAACTTGTACTGTGTGTACCTACATTATACTGTGCTTTTAATTCCAAAGGCAATGCTTACTCTAGGAATTTACTTCAAAGTTTTTCTGAACGTCGAAACTTGGAGTGGAATAAAGTTTATAAATTCCTCAAATGGGTCTGTTGCAAACTTTTGCAACAGCGCTGTAGAGAGTTCAATCTCATGTAAAATCGCGTGAAAAGACCATTTATGGCATCAGAAAGTCATAAAATACAGTATAAAACTCACGAGAGACGTTTAATGAAATCCAAGATGGCGGTAAAATATTGAGCAACCTGTATGCATACACCACGAACATCCAAGGATAGCCAACCTCACAATATCGATCACACCCAATCACGATGTAAATAAACACATAACCTCTGAAGCTGTGAGGTTGTCAACGTTGGCAATCTTTGGATGTTAAAGGTGCATGCATACAGATTGCTCGATATTTTAACGCCATCTTGGATTTCATTAAACGTCTCTTGTGAGTTTATTATCGCATTTCATGACTTTCTGATGCCCCAATGGACTTTTCGGGCGATTTTACGTACAATGTAACACTCTTTATCTTTGTAGCAAAAGTTTGCAACATACCCATTAAGGGGAGAGTGTAAAGTATATTGTATTACTCATGAAGCTGAAGAACATTGAAGGAAAATTATGTAAACTAAGCAAAGCTTGCGATTTCGGGGGTGTTTCCGTTATTTCTGCGCCATTCACTAACATTCACTTTTCAGCTTATTTTTAGGCTTTTCAAAGGATGGATGGTCATAAATGTTTTTGTCCAAGCTCTCATAAAGTACTTTGGTCGTTGTGACAAATACCTATACACCAGAAACCGTTGATCGCGCTGTGTAACGCGGACTTTTGGAGCAGGCTGTATACAATTTTCCCTATCAATTCACCGCTTTTTAACTTTTGCTCCATCTTGCGGCTTTTATAAGCTAAATCTAACACAGAAACCCTTTGGCATTTTTTCCCTTTTTTTTATTGAGTCATTTCGGACTCTTGGCCACCCCTGTTAGGGCGGCGTAAAAAAAGGAGGGGGGAAAGAAAGATAAAGTAGCTTGGCGCGGTCGCTAAAGCTGAAAATAATAAAGGGCTAACAAGAAAAACATTCAGGGTAAAAGGAGGCAATTTCCAAGCCCATCTGTAAAAGTGGGGATAAGGGATAGCGCAGCTTCGCGCTTCAGGTTCATCAAAAACCGCAGGGTGTGGGAAGGGAGCAAAAGAAGAAAAAGAAGTCAAGAAAAAGTGGGAGAAAGAAGGAGAGAGGGAGAGAGAGAGAGAGAGAGAGAGAGAGAGAGAGAGGGAGAGAGAGAGAGAGTGTGAGAGAAAAAGAGAGAGAAAGGTGAAATAAATTTACTCCATTTTGTACATCCGTATTTTTTTTTTTTTTTTTTTAGTTCCTTCCTTCCGTTTCCTTGCTAGCGCCTTTCCCGCGGCGAAGATTCTTTTCCCACATCCTCCGAAATGATTTTTCATCTGCGTGACCACTCCGCGGCACTTTTCCGCGCGCCCGGGCCGACTCCGGCGCTCTTCCTATTACTTTTCTTTTACTCACTTCACCAAATCATTCAGTCTCTGATACCTCGTTTTATATCGCCGCGTCCGCGATGAAAAAGGTATAACGAAATGAGGATTTTACAAATGGAACTTCATTCGTTCCTGTTTGTTTTTCTCTCCCTCCTCCCACCGAGGAACTTTTCATCTGAACTCCCGTTTCGAGAAACAAAATCGAAAAGAAAGTAAAAAGAGAAAAAAAATGTAACTTTCAAGCATACGCATCGATGCTGATAAAAAGGGTCAAGCTTAATATTTTAAAAACGTTACTGAAAAGCCATGGTCCATATTTAAACAGGTCAGTCCGAAAGCGCTGTATACACTGTAGACATGTTCACCCGGACGTTCGGACCCCGGTTACATAAAAGCCATGATCTTATGATTTATTTTTACTATATGTAAGGAGAGAAATATAAAGTTGGAAAATTTCAAAGATTATCGGTCTAGGTGCGCCTACAACTCTGAAATGACCTGTTAATGTTGACCCAGGACTTTTAACTGACGCACTTTTATTCAGATAAGACAAACCCCTTTGTTTTTCTTTGTTTTTCTTTTTCTTTCAAAATTCTATGAATTATCCTATCAAAATTATGTATTGAAGGGCCTAGAATAGAACGTGGTGCAAACAAAGAAAATTACGAAAGACTTGCATTGACTCACCGCGTCTATCCTATTTGTCAAAATATACAGATGAAGCCAGAGATTTTGCCTGATATAAATACATTTAATATTCAACATATGGCTCATATTCACGGGATAACTTTTACACGAGCAACGTCCAAAAATGGTCGAGTGGTTTATTTGAATAAATTGAAGATCGATTATTAGGGGGTGGTATTGTGATCTCATCGTTGAATTTGTTCCGTCGCATCAGGATTCTTTGCTCGACAGCGTATACAAATTATAGTCGATTCATTGACCTTCACTGCAGTGGTGCCCAGGGCGGGTTTTTCATACGAGTAACTCGTCAACTTTTTTGAAATAGGGGGGGACCCTTATTTTTTTTTTTTTTTTTTTTTTTTTTGGTCCGCTCTAACCATCATTTCAATCCTCAATTTAGATCCCTCCTCTTGTAAGATAGTCTCGATTTTACCAATTTGCACTCTGTTTTACATTTGAACCCTTATATTTATCAATGTGACAACCTCCCCCCCGAATGTAATTCAACATTTTGGGGGGGGAGGATTGAAATTCAGGGGGGGCTGCTATATATAGCCATGAGAGTTGAAATTTGTGTGAGCTGTATGAAGGGTGGAGTCGAAACTTAGGGGACGGTTGAAATTAGGGGGGGGGCTGAAATTCGGGGTAGTTGGAACGGGGGGGAGCTCCAATTCAAAGGGAGTATTGGAAATGGGGGGGGGTGTTGAAATATCAGAGGTAAGACGATAAGGACTATTTTACAGTTGTCATCACTCAAGATTTTCACAAATTTTGATTTGCATTTTATCAGCCTTCATATACGGCCATAAAATTTAGGCCCCCCTTTAATTCCCCCTCCTCAGTACTCCCTCTCAGTTTTCCCCCTCAATTGAAGCCCCTCTCTTAAGAAAATAGTCACGGCCATTCGATTTTTGAATTTCGAACCGTCTTCATAGGTGTAGCTAGAAAAAATTTCTGGGGGGGGCAGCCCACACTGGGCCAGTTGCGAAATTTAGCATTTCAAAAGTCCATTTGGCAACCATGCGCGATGGAAATTTTGTCGCTGAAATCATGTCCTACGATACCTATTGATACAGAATATTCGTGAATTGAAGTCAGGAATGGACGAAAAAATGGTCTTATCGCGGACGAAAGGCTGGGTTACTGGGAAGACGCTGCGCATGATCAGTTGCTCTGTCGACATTGTTCAATGTTTATTGTTATTTTTGAACACTTCCTCACGTGCGAAAGCTTTTTGTGGGCCATGATATGAATCGGCATGATCACGGCGAGTATTTGTGCTGAATCGTTTTTTTGAAACTTAATTTTAACCACTATTTTAGGCCACTTTATACAGGGTGTTTTTTAAGCTGTTTTTTTGTAAATTTGGAATTTTCTCGAGAGCCGGAAAAAAAAAGTCAACTTAAGTCACTCTAAAAACTGAAAAAATCCATTCCTCATACCCTCAAGATTACTGTGTAAAAGTAGAAAATGGGACAATTTGGGACAATTTGTGTTATGATTTTTTTACCAAGGTGATGTCTTGACGATTTCGTTAAAAAATATCTACTATTGCGTAAACATTTCAAAAGAGCTGTCCCATGAGGGGTCATTTTCGACCCATCCGACCTCTCTGATCAATATGCTTCCTAGTAGTTGGAAAGAACACAAACTCTGAAGGACCGTCAAGCACCGGCAGTCGATATCGTTTACCGTAATCGATATATCGAAGGCCTAAGTTCGATACTGGCTCACTTTCAAAAATTCGTAGCCCCTCTTAAAATAACTCAAATTTCAACATCAATGGGTCAAAAATATTCTACTGATCAATTCCTGTCAAGTAAAAAGTCCATTGTACCCCAAAAATGTGTCTAAAATTAATTTCAAGACCTATACCGACATTTTTCGATTTTTTTAAAACGAGTTTATCTAGCTACCACAAAGACTAACGGAGTGTCACAAATTCAAAAATAGACGAACCTTTCAGGAATGATAAATGTAAGTGCCAGCTCTCAGATTATAGACAGTTTCTTGAATTTGGTCAACAGGGGGGGGGGGGGGAGGAGGTAGTTAAAGTCATACCTTCAATGCGCTATAACTTTCAAACGAAAAAAGCTATCGACGTCAACTTTGCGCCAAAAGATGCGTCTTTTAAAGATCTTTCGATTAACGTGCAACAATTGTTGGTTAAAAGAATATTTGAGCCAGTTTTTGCCACTTTCTTATTTTTGAAATTTCCAAAAGACTATTTTTTGAGTTTGAGAAATATGTGCTATATAGATATCGAAACAAAACCTTCCGTGAGAAAAGTTGATTTTAAAAGCTTCCAAACGATGCAAACCGCAATACCAGAAACATTTTCGTAAAGAGTTATGATCGCCAAAAGTTTCGAATCTAGCCAAAAATAGGATTTAGCCGAATTTCGATTTTTCAAATAAAATTAATTTCTCCACCAATAATGGCTGCAAATCATTCAAACTTGGTAATTACGGGGTTTTTTGGGTCGCTGAATTCATTTTTGATAACAGTTATTCCAAATTTCCAACTCCAATAATGGCTGCCATAGTCATAGTTTATAGAAATCCCGTCAGAAGTCATTTTCGGGAATTTTAAGCATTAAAATCGAAAAGAGCACCGAAAATTACCTGGGGAAACATGTTTTCATCAAAAAATGTCCATATATTACAGAGATATTATTTTTGAAATGCTAGGTTTTTGAACTGGCCCACAGTGGCAGCCCCCCCAGGGTATCTGCGTTATTGGTGACTTTCCTGTCAGCAATTTTTCTGGGGGGGGGGGCACGAGCCCTCTGGGGGGGCCAACCCCCGGGACCCCCCTAGCTACGCCCATGACCGTCTTGTCGTCCTACGGTGAATGGTCACTTACCCTTTTTACTCAAATTCCGCCAAAATTACTTCCTTTTACCTAACTATAAATATGCATTCTTCGCAGTCATTTTTGCTAGCTCCTTCCTGATCCATCCTAAATTTCAGCTCTTTCCGCTAAAAATTATTTTCAAGTTGTTAGACTAGAATTTCAATTTTGGACGAATCTCCCCTCCCCCTTCCGTTTTGAACTTTCAAGTATCCATAGGTGCAGCTAGAAAAATTTTCTGGGGGGAGGGGGGAGGGGGGCAGGCCCCCCCCAATGGGTCCGCACAGTTAGTGGCTTGCCTGTGGGCGATGCGGCCCGCGATTTTTCTGGGGTAGGCCACGAGCCCTCAGGGGGGCCAGCACCCCCCCCCGGGACCCCCCTAGCTACGCCCATGCAAACTCTTTTCCCAGTTTCCCACAATCCGAATCGTCAATGCCCGGATCGATTAAAATAATTTCACTTTTACCAATGTCCTGCAAATTTTAGCTCCTTACTTGTGACCGCTCATCAGGAAGGTGTCGTGTATCCATGAGGCAATGAGTCATTCCCTGATATCCTGCCCGAATCCCGACTCTCGGGTGGCAGGATTCTTATCTAGGAATTTTTGCTGGCACTTGCATCTTTGCCGATTATTTTGAACTTACACAAGTCACAACATGAAATAGGTCTTCAGTATTCTTCGAGCTCATGCTTTGGGTGCTCGTGACATTTATGAAGCATGAAGCAGGATCCGCGCTACATTATCCCGTACGTGTGTGTGTTCTTATGTGTAATGTGAGTTGTTTTTGAATTTTTGTTTTTTTTTGTTTAAAAAAAAAAAATGCCGAAGGGACGGTTGGAAAAATACAAGTGCGACGAACTTTTCTGCGGGATGAAAATTCGCAGTGATAGGTGGAATGAACATATTTAGAAAACTTCTCCTCAACAAGTAAAAAGCCAAAATCAAAAATACTTATTATTATAGGCACAGGTACTTATAGTCTGTTCAGCGAGTTAAGAGCCATGGGCTGTCGAGCGAAAACGCATTATTTGACAACACTGCTGGGCATAAAAGAAAGATGTGAGACAAATAAAAAGGTCTCTCACTGTCAGTTCATTCAAAGGTGAGTTTGAACGATCCGTCCTCGGACCATCTTTTGTTCAACGGCTACCGCTTTCCTTTAAATTCAGTGTCCTATCCGAATTTTCTTTCCGCGACTTTAAAGACAAATTATGACCACCTATTCGATCTCAGCGCAATTTTTCCTTGAGATTGACTCCAAATTTCAAGCAAATAGCTCGAGATTAAGTTGAATGATGAGCTCAGGAAAATTCAGAGTTCAATCTATTAATTCAGACAAACCTTGGCCTGTTTGTGTGAAAATTGGAGTCAATCTCAAGGAAAAATTCCGCTGAGATCGAATAAGTGGTCATAATTTGTCTTTAAATTCGCGGAAAGAAAATTCAGTTAGAACACAGAATTTAAAGAAAACGTTACAAAACAATGAAGTTAACGGTAGCCGTTGAACAAAAGATGATCCGTGGACGGACCTTCCAAACTCGCCTCTGAAGGTACTGACAATGAGAGACCCTTTTTAAACTGTCTCACATCTCTCTTGAATGCCCAGCAGTGTTGTCAAATAATGCGTTTTCGCTCAACAGCCCATGGCTCTTAACTCGCTGAACAGACTATAGTTATTTGTATTTAAACTGAGAACTAAACTCAAGGAGGTCCGTGCACCCATACTTACCTACGTTTCTTCATCTTTAAAAACTGAGTTCAAATGTTAGTTATACCTACACCTGTGTATTTTTTCATGTAATTGTAATTATAAGGAACCATGTTCAAAATCTAGACGTCTGATGTCCTATTATTATTACTATTATAAATTATCATCATAAATAAAATAACATCTCTCTAATAAGACTTGTTGATGAAAAATAAATGATGAATGCCCTCGGAACAAGGCGAAAAAAAAGTGCCATAGAGCAAGCTAAAAGTCACTGAAAGTGCTCAGAATTGCGCTCTGAGGGTCCTCAGTTTTCAAAATTTTCAGGGGGAGGTCCCCCGGACCCCCCGTCGAATATGTGGGGATTGTGGGGCCGCCCCAAATTTGGGGGGGGGACATTTGACTGAATTTAGGGGGGAACTCGTATACTTGCCAGGGGGGGGATGGGCACCACTGCTTCACTGTATACCAATAGCGTTCTTTTTTTGACGGTTCAATCATTCGGGATGATCAGTCAATGAAAGTCTCCATAAAAATTGTAAGTTATCCAGGGGCAGATTTACCATCACGCAAAAAACGCACTTGCTTAAAAGCAAGGTCTGAGGCCCCATAGGGCCTCAGACCTAAAGGGGCCTCACTTCACGAAAAGAGGAAGAAGAGAAGAGAGAGAGAGAGAGAGAGAGAGAGAGAGAGAGAGAGAGAGAGAGAGAGAGAGAGAGAGAGAGAGAGAGAGAGAGAGAGAGAGAGAGAGAGAGAGAGAGAGAGAGAGAGAGAGAGAGTAGTATACGAAAAGAGAGAAACATATAGAAAAAGAGAGAATAAGAGAGAAAAATATAGAGAAAGAGAGAAGAAGAGAGAAAAAGAGAGAAACAGAGAAATATATAGCAAAAGAGAGAAAAAGGAGGAAAAGGAGAAAAGGAGAAAAAGGAGAAAAAGGAGAAAAAGGAGAAAAATGAGAAAAAGGAGAAAAATGAGAAAAAGGAGAAAAAGGAGAGAGAAAGAAAGAAAGAGAGAGAGAGAAAGAGTGAGGAAAAAAGAGAACAAGGAGAATAAAATAGGCAAAAAGATAACATAATAACAATAACTTGGCTGAAAGAAAAAAAAAAAAAACAATTTAAAACTGAATTTCATGCCTTCTTTAGAAAAACATAAGTAAGGGGAGAATCGGGAACCCCCAAACCCCCCTTCTTTCTGGCGAATGCCTTCAGACCTCTAGGCATCCTACCCTTTTTCTTGGGGGCCTCAAATTCAAAGTTGTGAAGGGCCTCAAGAGATGTAAATCCGCCCCAGAAGTTATCAGAGGCAATTGACTTCAAATTTGATGCGTGGACGCTTGGTTCCTGGGGAGGATTGATTTAACAAATCGACCGATTTCCGCGACCTTTTGCCTTCAGACTTTCTTTCGAACTAAAACCCGAGTGAATCGCGGATTCTCAAAGATTCCTGACGCTATGTTATTAATCTTCTCGTTCATACCACCACACCCCGCTTACAATTAACCCTTGTGTTACCAAGGTGTTTTACACCTTCTAATAACAAAGGGGGTGGGTGGGGGGTGAATGTTTACCCCGACATAAAACCATTACTGATGGCTTATTTTTTGATGCTTTTCTAATCTGTAAAAACCATCTTGTTCAGCATTCTCTGAGTAATAATATAGCTTGCCTTGATTTTTCAAATTGTTTTATTTTTAAATAATTGGCGAGAAATTTTCCAATAAAGCAATAAATTTAAATATTTCTTACATCGTGACCATTCTTTTGATTTTTTTTTTAAGTTTGAAAGGATGCAAGATAATCACATATTCTGAAACTGCATGAAATAAGCTATAACATCACATGAAAAAAAATAATTTTTTTCTCAAACTTTTGCAGGGGAGATTTTCCCCCCAGCGACTTTTTTGCCCATAAATACGGGAAAATTTTAATGAAAATGTTTAATTTGTTGTAGCAAGCTTCTAAATATACCCTCGTTGAGCGTAATATGGAAGCTCAAAGTGATTTTTTCAAATTTTTAGCTTTTTATTATCTTTAAAAAAAAACTCACCTGGGATGAAAATTCACCCCCCCCGCCCCCTGGTGAAATCAGCTTTGAAATGTGTGCTCATCTTCAATTTTCAAAAATTAACACGTACAATAAATTATGTGAGAAAAAGTTATTAGATTTCACCATACATATAACTTTCTTTCAAAAAGTTTTCTTTGTCCTGACAAAATGTCCCATTTCCCACGGCGCCAATATTGATAACCCGAGAGTGAAGACTTCGACTTATTTCCTTTTTGTATACGTGTGCTTATTTTTCAGGCAAATCTTTGTAATTCACTGTAAAATAGTTTACACCCTTTTGATAAGTGAAGGAAAAGGGGGAAAAAAGGAAAGAAGGGATGGAGGTGGAATCGAAACGATGCAGAGGTTTTGGTCCCCCTACCCTTGATGGCTGATGTTCCCGTCGAAGGGTGAAAATCTGCGTTCGAGACGAGAAAGTCAATTAAATTGGTCGGTTTTTCCGTTCCGCGCAAAGTTAAAAAACGATTCTTTTTTTTTTTTTTTTATAGAGGGCGCGCCTCGCTTGGTCCTGTGCGCAGTGAGAAAGTGTGTGAGTGTGTGAGTGTGTATCGGGTGATAAATATTACATCACGGAATAAGGTGTTTTACTTAACTGCGCAGAACCCGACTTCCTCGCCGCCGCTGCTGTCGCCATGGCAACCTGTACCTATAGATATGATAGCCTCGCTAACTTGTATTTTCATTGGTCGTTAGCCAAATCCCTTTGTGCTCCTCGTTTTATATTAAATAAAATTCACGCTAAAACATGTGTTTTGCCCTCACAAGTTTCCTTTCGTCCCTTTTTTCCCCCTCTTTCGCATCCCTCTTATCATCTCCTCCTCTCGCTCGTGTCCCATCTATCCCGCACCGTTCTTTCGCCTCCCCTCCCCCCAACACCCCCCTTCTGCAAATCCGCTGTAAAAAGAAACGAGCGCGTATAAATAAATAAATTATTGTTGATCTCTTGAAAAGAATATAATTCCGGTGAAGCTCTAAAACGGGGCGTTCAAATTTACAGTTACCTAAAACCTCAGAGGGATTGTCGGGAGCTTTTTAGTTTAAATAATTCCAATCCAAGTTTGCAAATTAGGTTCCTTTCACTCCCCTTTTCACCGAAAGCTTTACTTTTCTCGCTCTCTCTATCTACCTTTGTGCGCGTTAAAGTTAAATTGAAACGCTATCGCATTTTGTAAACCCACGGAGCATTTAAATTGTAGGTAACCTATTTTACGACTCACTCCGGACGGGCCTGAGATCACGATTGAAATCGCTGTCCTTATACGCTGAGGACGTTGCTTTCAATGTAACGTTGCGCTGTCGACTGATGGTAATTATTTAGAATTTGACGCTGATTGTTATTGCGGCCGTAAACTTACGTCTTTGAATGATCGAAATGTTCGTTTATTTATACGTTTTAATTCATGGAGATCTCTGTGATTCAAAGCCAGCCATCCTTAGCGAAAAAAAAGAAAAAACAAACAAACCAAACAAACAAACAACATGGTAAATGCAAAAATGAGCGTGTCGAAAACCTTTTTTTTTTTTTTTTTTTTTACCCTAAGCCACTATCATGTTCTCTATCAACCCGGCGGATATTATATTTTTTCCTCGAATAAAGATCAAATTCTATATTTATGCTTGGAAAAAAATGAGCAACGGATTCTCTACGCAAGATGAGAAAGTGTGTGTGCACATATTTTAGAGCATATTGATTTGAGCAATTGACAGTAATACTCGCACGAGATGATAAAGTCAATGACAACCCTGCATTGAATATAATAATTCTATTTAAGACGGAGATAGGATCTCTTTATGCTAGCTGAATATTTGTATTTTTTATCATTAAATGACGCAATGTAATTTTCCGAAGTAGATACTAAAATTTTTTGTGGATTTTAAAAAGAGCCTGCCTTGCGGCGCTTGCGTGTTTCACTTACCCAAGCAGTCATACGAGTAAATGAAAACACATCCATAGTCAAGGATACGTAAAACCACTCACTATCCTGAGCTTACGAATAACTCCGAAACCTTTCATTTATTCTAATGTAACTACTCGGACATGGGGTCGCATATTTAGGCAATTGCAGGCGTTTCCCTCAATAAGGAAATATCGATGTTTTGAGACAGCATATCAATGACGCATGTTGAGAATAAAATGTACTTATGGTGTTTACCGGTTAAGCGCATGTGACACTGCGCCTCACCATGTAGTTTTTACATTAATTTTAAGTAATTGAGAAAGATTTTCCCTGTACTATCGACGAATTAAAGATCGTCGCGAGATTTTCACACAACTTCAGGACTGATCTGCAACGGCTCTCCCACCCCACCCGCTCTGGCCTCTCCCCTGCAAGGTGTGAGGAGTATGAAGAGTGGCCGAACCGGAACCTTGAATGGGAAACTTAGCTCGTGAAAATCTCGCGACAATCTTTAATTCGTCGATAGTACTCCTACATTCGCGCGTAATAATTTGATCCTGAGAGGAATGAAAATAATTTATTTAATCCATAAAAGCGCGAATCACATTTATGAGTGTCTTACTATGCAAAGGCCTCCGATTCGAGTGGCATTTTTGAACAAATCTAGATAAATGGCAGAAAGGCCTCTTAGTATACAAGTAAATACGCTCATGAAATGATTTTTAACGCGTAGTTTAAATTATAACCGCACTCTGTCGACTTAGAGTTGAACTTCAGCTTGTCAAATGTCAAGTATTCCAGCAATCTATAAACAGCAAGAAACAATAAAAGAAAAAAAAGAAAAAATTATTTTCTGAAAATTCCACGTGTGCCCATTGTAAACCCGTCATGCAAATAAACATTACATTCAGAACTGACGCTTAAAATTTACGGCTCAAGACTCGAGTTTTGTACATTACGTGAAAAAGGTATTGCGCGTCGCCCGCGCTCAACTTTTCTCCAGGGTATTGCAAAGCTTTAGTTTTTTTCTCTCTCTCAACCAGAATTATTTTGCCTCTGATTTTTATGATGCACGTTATTTGCTTGTTTTTTATTTATTTACTTTTGATTTTATTTGAGTTGTTATTTCCACCTTAATTAATAATCACATTATTCATCATGTTTGGGGGCAGGCGTTAAAAAAAAAAAAAAAAAAAAAAAAAAAAAAAAAAAAAATGAATGGCATTGAATGGCAGTAAAACAGAAAAATGAATGCAAAATATTTAAGTCATTTTGAGGAAATTCTCCCTGCCGACTCGGCGCGGTGCTTTCCAGTGGCGTAGCGTGCAGTTTGACAACGTTCCAGTTCATCAATTTAAACCCATGAAAAATATCGAACTATGGGGTGTTTGGTGAACACCTTTGCATTTCACCTTTAACATGGATTTTAATGGACACACTACAACGTTGCCAAATATCAAGCTACGCCACTGGTGCTTTAGGACCGCGTTGTGCCCCGAACAGTTGCTTCCTCGTTCCTTTCAACTGTTTTTTTTTTTTTTTTTTTTTTTTTTTTTTTTTTTTTTTTTAATTAACTCAGAAACAAAAGTTAAAAAAATCATATTAATTCAATACGTTAAGAATGAAAAGCGGGCATGTCTACAGGGTCATCTTTTTGGAGCCTTGAGAGTTTAAACCCTACACGAAGAATTTAATTTTCGGGAAAGTATCCCCCTCAATAAGAGACAATGCACCGTTTCCATATAGTGCCCTCAGCCGACATCAGATGCAAAGAGCAAAACCATATAAGCAACTCCATAAATAGTGATATAAAGGATGATAATGATTATGAATAATGATACAATCGCAGAGATAGATAGAGAGATGGGGGGGAGAGAGAGAGAAAGAGAGAATTAGAGTTAGCCGGGGAGAAGGGACGCCCGAGTGGTAGAGAGACGGAGGGGGTGGGGGGGGGGGGGGGGAGAACCGATGTGTATCAACGAAAACCAGCGAGAATGAAATAATTATTTAAGAAAATGAGTTGACTCTAATATAATGAGTGCTTACCATCAGATAGCGTAACACAACGAGCAAAAGAGAGTGAGAGGGAGGGGTGGGGAGGGGAAGAGACTCGCGGGATGACTTCAGTAGTCAGGAGAGGGGGGTGGAGAGGGAAGAGGCGAAAGGGTAGAATAGAATAGATGGAAAGTGAACGAAGGGGGATGAGAAGGGGTAGCGAGTGGGTGGGGGGTGGGGGAGGGGGGGAGCCGCGGGACGGGGACGGACCGGGAGACTGAGATTCCCCGCAGGAAGCGGAATACAATTTATTTCGTAATTATGAGGATGGCCCTCCAGAGTAACATAGAGCAGAGTTAACCACGAGTTCTGGATCTTCTAATGGAAAGTAATAGAATTAAACTCTGACTTTATATAACTTGCCTCAATAACCTTCGTTATTTTATTTTATTTTCACTCGACATTCCGTTCCTCTCCGCTTCTGTTCCGCGGTTCCATTCCGCATTTTCCGTTCCGTTCCGTCCTGTCCTGAATTTTCGTTCCCGCGGCGTTCCTCGTTCCTCCATAATCGGGTCCGCTTTTTGAAACCCTAAAACCTTTACGCTCTGGCTTCGAGTTGATGAAATATGCTCCGCACTCCCCCCCCCCTTCTCAGTTCATTTTGTCTGAATGAGTGTTTGCCTTTAATAAAGCAGTAGGGAGCAAAAGTACAATAAGTCCTGAGGAGTGGAAATACTCTGACAGTGATAGGGGGAGTATACGGGGGCTCCCTGCGGAGACCGGCAGAATTTTTTCTCGGTGGGAATGGAGGGGGCAAACCTTCAAATTTTGTAATTTTTTGCTTGTTTTCAGCTCATTCTTGGGGGAGTTTGCGTGCGAATGCGTTCTTTCCGAATTCCATGAGGGGGAGAGGGCAAATACTCAGTTTGCTCCCCCCTCCCCCCAGCCAGTGCCCCTGGCGCTACCAAGCGCAAGCATCGGCGGCCGCCGGAGAGTATAATGCGTCGGTACTATGGCTGGAACAAAGATACCCAGTCAGGATATGCAATACGCAACGCGCCTATAATAATGCATTTGTTGAAAGGTATCTTGTGCGTTGCGTAATGCATATCCTAGACATTGGTATTTGTTCTCGCTATTGTACATATAGACACAGTGGTCTTCAATCACTACATAGTATACTTTCATTTCGGCAAATCACGGTGGAAACTTTTTTTTAACACCCTGTATGTATATACCCCGTAAAAGTTTTTCTTCGAGGTAATGGAGCTGTTGCAAACTTTTGCTACAGGCTTATTAATAGTTGAATATGGGATAATACCCTGTAAAAATAAAGATTAGCACACAAAAAAATCACGAAATCCACTCCTAAACTCACAAAATGCTTTTAAATGCGAGACCGTAATGGCGGCCGAGGCCGCGGTTTTCTTATGGCAATTGTAGGCTTCTTCTTCTTCTTGTGTGGTGTTGCGAGAACACCTCGTGTAGATGGCGCTGATTGAAGATAGGGAGCCCCGATGAAAACCGCGGCCCCGGCCGCCATTACGGTCTCGCGTTTAAAAGCATTTTGTGAGTTTAGGAGTGGATTTCGTGATTTTTTAGTGCGCTAATCGTTATTTTTACTGGGTATTACCCCATAATCAACCATTAACAAGCCTGTAGCAAAAGTTTGCAACAGCTCCATTATAGTCTAAACTTTAGGTAAGTTGTATATCATTCAATGAACACTTTACTGTATGATTAGATCTTTTTTTGGGCGACAAAACACTTTTTGAGCGGTTGAATCGCAGTGACTGCTTCCATAACAACTTCCCACTTGTGCTTACAACGTGTAAATCCACACAGCTGATCCATCGCAGAATATAATTATTTTTACCAGCTCTCAATGACATAATAAGGCAGTTGCAAGGGTCTGAAATGTTGTGTTTTTATGAAGAAAATTAAAGTACTTGATGAGCTGAAAACACATATGCGTTCGGTTTTTAATTAAGTTCCATTGTTCTGCAGATGAAATGTTAGCCCAAAGTACATTTAGTGTAAATGGGAATTCCGTGTAGTAACGTCACTTCGCACACGATTTTTTACAACTTTAAACTTGTGTAGTGATATGGAAATTTTCAATTTTTCATTTTTTTTCCATTTTTTTTCATTTTTCCAATTTTGCCAGAGAATTCATGTTTTCCAGCCAATGTGTGACATAGAACTCTCAGCTCAGACCACCACAGAGCTGAGGATTCCAAGTAACATAGTATTGTTTTTGAAATCTTTAGTTTTCGTGGGAGAGTGGCTGTAATCGCGCTCGGTCCAAATTCTGAAGCTTGAGTTGTTTTACAAAATAATTTATTCTTTTAGTAACTTAGCCTACCACCTGCTAAAGTCGTAAAACACTCTTGCTTTGGAGTTCGGAGCGGACGCGAGCATCCATTCGACCCGAAAATTGAAAGCCATGGGTGCCATTGAGTGATTTGTAGTTCATCGTAAAAAAAATGTAAATCGGACATTGTTTAAACTGTTAAACAATCAGAGTGTCCGATGATCCGACGGGTAGGACCGGGTTTTGGGGGTTGCGATCCGGGTGAAATGCATCGATGGCTTTCTCTGTTATCATTGTCTCTCGGTCATCGTTGAGGAGTCCGAGAGGCAAGGGACCGATGCGATCGATGCATCCTCGCGGGTTGCATCCCTGAAAAGAAAGCTGCCTGAGAAACAACGAGAGAGATTTTCAATAGCAATGCCTTTTCCCGGTGAGTAATTTATGCAGCGACTCACGCTCTGATTGTCCTAAGTTTTACGATGTCAATGTCAAGTGACAGGGTTCGTTTTGTCGATTTACTGAATGGCTCTCAGGGTGCAAAGCGTTTCTGAGAACTTGAAGCTAGCGTCCTGAGAGCCAGGATATTCCACGTGGAATAGATAGCCCACAAGAGTTTTGAATGTGATAAGGCCAATCAGCGGGCTAATTTTGGGCAATTAGCCAATGGGCAGTCCAGAAGGTTGTTGGGGGCGTGTAATCTTTGGTTCCAACGCATTTTTCAGCGATTTCACCAAGGAGGGCCCTAGGATCTTCCTTGGTGAAATCAGCATCACCAGTCTTGTGATCTCGTTGAGTAGAGTCGGACTCCGGAGGAAAGCCCGAGAGTCTTGGAAGTATATAAGTTTTTGTGGAGTTTTTGTGGAGTTTTTGTGGAAGTCGTCCCGGGGTTTTTTTTTCGTTGTTGTGTAATTATTGTGTTAACAGTTTTTTTTGTGTGTATTTAACTATCCGAAATTAAAGAAAAAAATATTTATTTAGTATACAAAGAAAAGGTTTACATTTTTTTGGTGAAAACCCTTATTCCAGAAACTTTCTCGGATCGCTACACTTGTGTATTTCCAACACCGGGACTTTTTTAAAAAAAAAAAAAAAAACCGTAGACACCGTCGTTCTCAACTCATCGAGTGCTATCATTTTCTTCATAACAAGCACAACATTTCAGACAGTGGCGTAGCGTGCAATTTGGAAACGTTGTATTGTGTCCATTTAAACCCATGTAAAAGGTCAAATTCCAAGGTGTTCACCGAACACCCAATGGTTCGATCATTTTCATGGGTTTAAATGGATGAACTGGAACGTTGTCAAACTGCACGCTGCGCCACTGATTTCAGACGTTCGCAACTACCCCATAATTGCCACATGCTACATTATTAGAGAGAGAGGCGAAGAAAATCAGAGCAAAAGCGATGTTCATGGCGGTGTGAAATGACTAATCTACACCGTAGATGCGACATTGATACATCAACCATTCCCTGCTGCACTTTAAATTTGTCAAAAGCTTCAAGCTGAATCCTCTCCGTTTGAAAAATATTTAAAAATGAGATCAAACAATCGAGAACTACAATGCTCAAGAGGCGAGAGCGCACGGCTCCTTTCCGCTCCATTAAACAGCACAGACATTAAATTAAAAATTATAAACAAATTTAACACTCACTAAACGCTATTGCCGGGGAATGATTTGTCACGAGCTTGACCAACTTACACGGTTGCCAAATTTCGAGTTAGAGATTTTTTCAGAAATTGGCCTCTGATATCTTTTTCGCGATGTTTCTATGAAAAAAACGAATTCACGCCTCTCGCTCAATAGATTCAGTGCCTCCACCAATGAGAACCGTTATATATCACTGATTATGTAACGAACATTTCATATGCAAACTTATCTGAAAACGAGCTGCATAAAGTCGAAAGGGAGAAAATTATCTCTCACGATATCAAGATATTATTATCGCTCAAGAGATTCAGTGTCTCCACCAATGAGAACCGTTCTGTATGCTAATTATGTAACTAATATTCCATATTCAAACTTATCTGAAAACGAGCTGCATAAAGTCAAAAGGAAGAAAATTATCTATACTATTAGACTTTATATTTTTATGAAGTTGATGCTTCAGCAGATAAGTTTTTGAATCGGTGCACGGTATAAAGATCATTCAATTTTTAATGTAAAAATCTTGGAACCTTTGCTTTTGGTTCATGATCAACAGTAATTATTTTATCAGAACCTTTTTAAATCCGTGGAGGTCCATTTAAGGAACTGTTGTCATTTCGTCGCCAGTCGAGGGACACATCAATATTTCTGGTTAATACAGATTACAAAAAAAAAAAAAAAAAAAAAAAAAAAAAAAAAAAAAATGATTGAAGGAAGCATTTCATATTTTACCTCTTAAAAAAATGTAAGATTTTTTTCCTCCTCTTGGGATACCGGTGGTTGCATGGCCAAGCATGTAATGTGAGAAAGAATTTTTCAAAAAAAAAAAAAACAAAAAAAAACAAAAACAAAAGTTTGTTTATTTTTAAGTGCCACAACGAAATCATCCTTCATTGTTAAATGCTCAAGTACAGTGGCGTAAATAAGGATCGAGCGCCCGCCCGCGAACTGGTTAGCTGCGCCCCCCCCCCCTTCAAAAAAAATTTCAACTATATTTTTTAATTTTCATTGTTCTAGAATAAAGAAAATTAATGTAAGTAAATAAAGGGAGCTTTATTTATTTACTCATTACATGCATAGATAATAAAACGAAATGTATCTTCTGCTGAATGTAAAAATTAAGTGGAGTTTATCCGGGCCGGGGGGTGGGGGTCAGTGGTGATATAAAGTTCAGTGAATGATCATATAAGAAGTGTCAAGAATCATAGAAATTTCCATAGAAATATAGACTCTCATTTATCCTTTCTTCAGTTTCTTATTCATGCTTGTTGTTGTTCTGTTTTTTTGAAAATTTTGAATTTGCTGTAATTTTTGGTGGTGTTGCGCCCCCAAGGCTAGGCGCCCCCTCAAGAATTGGCGCCCGCCCGCTCCGCGGGCCCTGCGGGTCCATTATTTACGTCACTGCTCAAGTACTAATTTTTTTATGGTTTTAATTCCTTGTATTCAAATTTATTATCACTAGTATTTAGATCTCCCTTCATTTATTTATTTACTTGTGGTTTTAATCGATCACACAACAATAAAACACCAACAATAAAATTGGTTGCCCTTACCTACGAATTTTCAAACTCGCGCAAATGTTTGGAATATAAATACTTGTTTTTTTTTTTAGTCCAGAACCCATGAGTGGTTCCAAAATTACTTGGCGAAGCAATTAAAACTATATCTAAACTAGAGCCGCCCCTTGGATAGCGTTTTAACAAGAGCTCGAAGAGAGAGAGCGCGTGTTTGGAAAGTTTGGCAACACTGCGAATTATTCAATCAACCCTTAGTGAGAGGGCAAACAAAAGGAGGGCCCTTTTCTATCAGGTGCCTAGGAGTCGAGACTAGATAAGGTCAAGAGGGTGCGCGAGGTTTGAGGCTCGACAAAGTTAAACCCTGTCAAAAGGCACCCGTGGATCAAATACAATTGTCCTTCTCTCTCTACTCCCATTAGAACGCATGTGTTAGAAAAGGATAGAAGAGGGAGTGGAAGTCACGTGACTGCCCCTAATCTGTCCTTTTCTAACACACGCGTTGTAACGGGAGAAGAGAGAGAAGGACAAATCCCTGGATCCAAACAGTGTCAAAAGGTGCGGTACCATTTACATTTACATCTCATTGAGGAGCAGTGATCCTTTCATAAGTGTGTTTTCTGTCTCATTAAGTGCGGCGGCGCGGAGGGGAAACCGGAAATGGGTCCGGGATTTGGGGATGCAGGCAAGTAGAGGAAACAGGAATCAAGATCATTGGCGTGCGAGTGCAATTTTCATCCAAGGATCCTTCGCACCTTTGATTCATTCATGCAAATGTACTTGTATAGTGACGTACTAGATCTCGATTTTCCTACTCTCTCGTTGTTCATTGCAGCTTGTGTTATTATTTCAGTAGCGCATGGCGTAGTCTCTTCTATCTCTCTCCTTTTCCCTACCGCTGTGTTAGTTAAATAAACAAACTGTATAGGGAATACCTCCGCACGAACACTTTCTTACGTAAAACTTAATCTGAGGGAAACCCCCAGACCTTCCTTTAATATTCTGGAGGAGACCCCTAGGGCCCAGACCCCCCCCCCCCTATAATATTCTGGAGTAGACCCATAGACCCCTTTTAAGGAGTTAATTTTACAGTAGGCTATGGTTGCTGAATGTTTTCGCAAATTTTAAGCAAAATTCAAACAGCTATATTTAAAATATTACAATTTTTGCCTATGTTTACCTATTTTATTTAATTTGAGCTATTTCTCTGAGTTTCTAGAGAGAAAGTGACAGATTAGACAGAAATTTCCAATGATGCCTGCGTAGCTCCAACATGTTGATTTTGCCGTGTTACAGCTGCTTTCTGAGTTAATTACTGAATTTTAAACTTTTTAATGTTATTTTTCTGATTTTTGCTGGTATTTACAGTAGCTCAGTAGATCAGAGCAGTAGCGTTATTTGCGGGGGAAGGGGGGACATGGGGGGCAGGGGGATATGGGGGGTAGGGGGACAGGGGGAAGGGGGGCAGGGGCAGCTGCCACCCCCTCCCCAAGGGTCGGTCAAAAGTGAAAAAGTGATGACATTTTTTAAGGAGAAGAAAAAAGTTTCGAACTAAAATTTGGTGGTCATTAACGAGTTTTGTTGGAATTTAGGGCCGAAAATATAGGATATACAGGGTTGTAGAGTGTCTAAAATAACATTGATGAGCAAAAAAAAAAAACATGTTTGCCCCCCCCCCCCCCCCAAGCCGAACCCGAAATATCGCCCCTGTATTTACTTTAGATTTTATTCCATTTCTTGGTCACTATAGTGGATCCAGAAAATTGTCCATCTCTCTCTTTCCCCATTGAAACACAACATGTGTTTGAAAAGGATACAAGAGGGGTCAAAAGTCACCTGACTTCCCCTAATCTGTCCTTTTCTAACACACTTTCTAATGGGAGAGCTGAGACGAGAGAAGGACTGATTCCTAGATCCGCCAATGTTTTTAGTCCACTAGGTCAAGGCTTTTTAAAAGATTTTCTTCTAAACTGAAATCCGATTTGATTTCCCCAATTCCTAAGCGATTCCGTTATCCAGTAAGATTTCCTGAATCCGATCGATAATTTAAGGGTGTAATGGTCACTCTTCGTTTCCTTTTTGAAAACTTTAAAAGTTGATGCGAAAGATAATCCTTCGCTCACAAAAATCAGGTCCGTGACGCTAATCATTTGTTCGGCGCGTGTAATCTTCGTAGAAGTTAAATCTTGGGTATTCATCAAAACTAGTTTGTTGTTGTCAGCTACGCTCAACAAGTTTTTGCCTTTGGTATTACCTTTATCATAACCCCATTTCCCATGTCTGGCATTAAAATCACCACCCAGAACAATTTCTTTCCCTGCCAACTTTTTAAGAATGTCATCAAGCTCATTGAACTTACCATTGTATTTGGGTGGAGCGTAAACACTCACCACAAACATCGTGATACCATTTTTCAAATTCAATTCTAAAGTTAGAATTTGTATACTCTTTTTATCAGTACCGGAATAACTGAGGTCTGCAACAGCTGAGCTTTTTATCCCAGTTTTGACAGCCGTCAATAAACCTCCAAAACTGTCCGCTCTGTCCTCTCGAAAAACATTATAATCCTCGAATTGGAAGTCATCAGTTGATTTCAACCAAGTCTCAGCAATCATCGATACGTCGATATTTTCTGCGCTCATGATTTCAGTCAAATCCGATTTTCTAGGCTTGATACTCCTTACATTCCAAAATATGATACTCAGGCTATTGACGCTAGAGCCTCCTAGTTTAAATCGAGCGCCTAATTCCCAAACTTGTTTGGCGGCGCAATCAATCAAAGTAGTGAATCTGTTGGGACCGAAGCAAACTAAACCCTTTCCATAGTATCTGCCTTTGGATGAGGAATGGCCAGTCCCGTCCTCGTTTCTCTTACTCTTGGCATTATTGTCACCATTGCAAAGGCACCGATCTTTGGGTGACAGGTTCTCAAATCTGTTGGATGCTTCTTCGCATTGTCTTCTGATGAAGTCATCTTTGTCATTCCCTTTTGCTGCGGAATTTTGACACGGGTCAAAACTGTTTAAATGGTATACCGTAACCTCTGGTCCTGGATCTCCGTTCTACGACAGCAATAGGTGTGACTTGATGTAAAAACAATAATCCCTGCATAGGGGCAGGTTGGTAGTTAAGTCGGAAGGGATATAGACATTTGAACAAGCTGCGGAGGTAGTCAATCCTCGAAATTAGCAAGGAAATTGGGGGGATGAAAGTTTGGAAATAAGAGAACATAAGGAAAGGACACATACAGAAAGACAGTTGCTCAACCATCAAGACCTTTTCCATCTCTCACATTTTCTCTTTAATCCTTTGTTAATTAACCTGAAAACACTTATTGTTGTTCAGAAACGGATTTTTGACCATCATAGCTGATCTGGACACAATTTACTCGTATATAAAACGATATGCATGTAATATTTTCATTTTCTCCACGAGAGTTTATGTTATTTCTATGTGCTACATTGAAATGTGCACCAGGTATAAAATGGTTGTATATTTTTACACAAACAGGGTGACTATAAAAAAGTCACCAATCGAAAGTTAGGTTATATCTGCTCTCGAAATTGGAGGGTTTTCTCTCGTTAACAAACGGAACGATATTTCAACATAACGCCTCAAGATTTAAGTTCTTGATTACTACACCATTTTTAAGTGTATTTTTTTTTTTTACTTCATCGCAGGTTTGTGTAGAAATTGTTCCTCTGATGATAAAATACCCCTTAAATTTCTAGAGCGGTAAACGTCCTACTTCTAAGAAGGGGATTTTTTTATGCTCACCTTGTATGGTAAAATAGAGAAAGGACAAAAAAAGGGGGGGTTATCCCTTCGTCTCTCCTCGTCTAACACACATATTTCAATGGAAAAAAGAGAGAAGGTTTGAGGAGAGTAGGGCAGCCGCAAGAGTCTGAATTTTAGTGCTTTTCAGTAACCAAATGAAGGTACTGGCACAGAATAATACAACCAAAATGGGAGCTCTGTCGGATTTTGAGGCAAATTCATTTCGCGTCCACCATGTTGGGATATAGGATGTTTACATCTGAATTCGCACGCGAAAAAAAAAAATATAGGACATAATCCGCCAAATTTTTATTCTGAAATGCCAATGGAATAAAAGTGAGGCTGGAAACTTAAGATTTCTTTCCAGAAGTCACAGAAATAAATGAGTTTCAATACAAATCACACTCGTCCACCATGTTGGGATATAGGACCACAGCGTTGCCTATTGGTTCCGTTAAATTCCAAACTTGCTTCCATTGGCTCTTATGGGAGTTTCCGTTCTGATTGTATTATTCTGTGGTACTGGGTGAGCTAAGATCAAGGATGCCTCTGGTTTCTAACTGACACAAGTGTCATACTTACAGAGATGTGATTTTGGCCCAATATATACAAACTTTATTGTTATGAATGGAAATTCTGTGTATTGACGTCACAACAGTGCTGTGACATCACACACAATTCTTTGCAACTTACACCCACGAGTGAGTTTGGCTGCATATCTTTTCCGCCCACTTAACCTTTTTTTACCTGCTCGACGATTATCGTTTCCGCCTAATTTCATTTCCGCCCACGCCGGCTTGGCAACAGCGCATCACGATGTCTAGTGTATTTGAGCTGCCTGATTATTATTTTCACGAAGACAGACGCGCCTTTGGTTGACAATCATTTTTGATAAGACGACGAATTTCGGGTATGTTCCTTAACTTTCCACACTGCACTGGGCAGTGTGCTCGAGGTGTGCTCGAGTCGGTAATCGCGGAATGCACGTAATAACTTTGACCTCCCGACTTATTGTGAACGTTTTAATCCGTTTTCATTTCGCGTTTTTACTGTGCAGCTGAGTTTTATTATATTTACTAAACGGCAATTTTAAAATGAATAAGTTAATTTTAATCGCGTTTTTACTGTGCAGCTGAGTTTTATTATATTTATTAGACGGCAATTTTAAAATGAATAAGTTAATTTTAATCGCTTTGACCGGTGCTACGTAATTGTTTATCATGTCTGACAATTTTAAAATTATAAAAAGCAACAGAGGTAAAGATACTCTAGTATACAAAAATGTCAAGTATCGATAAGTTCGCAACCCGAAGTATGGAATTGTTTGGCGGTGCTGGTTAGATAAAAACAGGTGCTGTCTGTGTAACTGACGAATTGAAAACTACTGTTCTCGAAATCAGAGGTAGCCACATAAACCATGTTGCCGTTAGTGATGCGAAATTAGAACTTCAAGAACTACGCACAAGTGTAAGTAGAAAGGAAAGCTACTAAAGATCTGCATTTAGTTTCATTCTCTGTTTAATTTCTCGCACTTCTTACAGCGTTGCCACATAGTGTAAATAAAACACTGGGCTTAAATGAAAGAGGGCGGAAATGATAACTGTCGAGAGTAGGCGGAAATGATAAAATCGCCGAAAGTGGGCGGAAAAGATAGACACCGGTGAGTTTATGTCTCCGAAACCGGGACTCTTCGGAAACAACCAAAAAAGCATATTTTTATTTAGCAACCATATGGGTGTTACTTTTGTTGTACAATCATATGGGTGTCCGCCATCTTTTGTTTCAAATTTCGTGACCAGGTTACGGCTTCCGAAACTTACCTAGCAAAATGTACCTATAGCAAAGTAGGTTACGAATTCGTAACCCTGTAACGAAAATCTGGGACAGAAATAATTTTTATATGTGTGATATTATATATATCAGCAAGGTATGAAATGGGTCTGTTGCATACTTTTGCTACAACAATAAAGAACCTTGATTCGTATGTAAAATTCGGCGAAAATAACGATGCGCACATTAAAAACGTTCAAAATTCACTCATTAACTCAGGAAATCACTTCAATTTCAAACACCCCGCGCTACACTAGACACTATTTGCACGGGTATACTAATACATAGATGGAACCACCATGCATAAGTAAACAACATCGTAACTGCAAAATGATGGACTTTCTTTTTCAATACTTGAAATATAAGCTGCATTTGCTGTCTGGTATTTTCGGTTTATCAAAGATTACAAAATAATATAAGAAATGTACGCATCTAAACAAAACATTCCAATGTTTGTAAGTTCTGTTCATGTTTACAAAAACGAGATGGTTCCATCTATGTAGTTATGAGTCGGAGATATAGTGTCTAGTGTAGCGCGGGTTGTTTGAAATGGAAGGTATTTTCTGAGTTAATGAGTGGATTTTGAACGTTTTCATTGTGCACATTGTTATTTTCGCCGAATTTTACGTTAGAAACAATGAGTTATATTGGTGTAGCAAAAGTATGCAAATAAATAACGTTAATATTACCTACAAAAAATAACTGACAGTTATTACACAGATTTTCAAGCATATTATATCGCCACCAAACCCTGACCAAACCCGCGGTTACTAAATGAAATTTGCTTAAAGACACCTCTGTCCTCAGCTCATCACGTACATACCGCACCGCAAGATCAATTTTTGGGTTGAAAAACACTCAATTTTACGTCCGTGCATCTGCCTCAGACAGGTGAAGCAGGCCGATTGAATGTAAGTATTCGGTTCAATTTTCTATATAAAATCTTTATATTTGTTTCCAAACTTCATTTATTAAGGTATTTAAATGAAACTTACCTGAAATGTACGACTTTCGCTGGCAGCTAATCTGTTATACTTTTCCACCAAGCAGATAAAAAATACGAGGAGAGTTCTGAATCTCATTTCAAGCTTACACGTTTTGATATTTCACACATCATCACCGTGTCTGAGATATTTATGTCACTCGTGCAGAAATAACAAAAACGAAAAAAAAAAAAAAAAAAAAAAAAAAAAAAAATAGAATAAAAAAGGTGTTTGGTGTTATAGTATATTGCGCACTGCATGTGTGTGATGGCGGTGAAATCGCTCCAGACGTGTGGGAGTGCTGGCGTCTATAGGTTTCATCAAGTTTTTCCACGTCACAGTTTTTTTCGTCGAAAGATAATTTTCCTGACATTTATTCACACAGAAAAAAAATTTAATGTGTAAGTAATTTGCAAAAAAATTTAAAAGCGTGGACTATAGCTTGCAATGCAAAAATTTGCTAGTTTATCAAAATATGGCAAATAAAGCAAATTACTAAAACAGCGATATTAATTAATTGGTAAATTATAATTTCATAAACTGCAATTTTCGCAATGCTAAGTGTATTTCCGCTTTCAGCGGCTTTCAGCGGGTTTTCACTCATAGCTTTCAAGCAGGAAAAGGCCAGGCACAAAAAATTATTTCAACAGTTACACATACACATATATAAAAAAGGTGTTATAGGTGTTTCAGGGTTAACGTCTGCAAATATCAGTGCGGATTACTAAAGTCTAAATAACACTCCTTTTTCCAATAAACAAGGACCTTAAAAAGCTGCTCGATCCGCTGAGCTACAAAAGTTCGAGATTTTTACTTTCATTTTTTTTTTTTTTTATCTTCAAAAAAATATGGCTAGAGCCAAACTTAAGTGCAATTTTACTGATAACTTTAGCCACACTGAAAAAACAAAAAAAAACAAAACAAAAAACAAAAACAAAAAACTCTACATCAACAAGTTTCCTGACATCAATCCTGTAACACAACTGTTTTTATACTGCTGATAGATGAATATCCTCAAGTAGTCGAATTTGGTATGCATCGTTTAAAAATCGCCGTAAAAATCCTAAATGTTGTAATGAAGCAGCTCAACGTGAGTTGAGATTGCGTATGTTTATTGTATAGCAACTCGTGACACCCTTCGAATTGAATCAGCCCTCGAATCATGAATACTCGTAGAACCGCGCCTTGTTGTTTACCTTCCCCAAACTTAAGTCATAAGATGACGAAGGGTGTGCGGTGCGGTGGTTGTTGGTTGTTCGGTGACATCTGTTAACAATATTCACCCGGTCGTTACACTTTTGTTATGCGGTGGTCCTATACCGCGCCCTCTTCCCCCAAGCCCTGCTCGACTTCAGATTAGATCGGGAGTCAAGTGGCATGGCATCCTCTCCTGCACGGTTTCTGTCACCTGCTGAAAGCCAGTGTTTCGTTTTTCGCGTTCGGCATAATGCGATTCCTCAGTGACGTTTTAATCATGCTTTAATCAAAACATCTTGAGCATCCATTGTGATCCTCTCATCAATCATTTGTCTGAGCATGTCCGACACTTTTTTTTTCATGCTCTTAATCGAGGAAACGTGATCTTGATTGACCGAAGTGATTTGCACTGGTGACCTCATAAAGGGGCGAAAATTAGTAAAATTCAACTTTTGGGTTTTTTTTTCTTTTTCAGACTATTATCATTTATATATTTATTTTACGCATGGAGAGACAAATTCATGATTCAAGCGACAGAAAAGAGGGAGATAGATTATAATATATAAACTTGAATTGGGTAAGTTACAGGATAATATAATTTTTCCACCCGTTTCCGTGTCCAATTAACGACGAACGCAACTCTAAAATTCAACTCAAAATTACCCTGATTTACCCTGAACTGAACGTAAATAGGAACACACTCCCTCCCCTCCCCTCGTTATAAAGGGCTAAGAGAATATAGCCATACCATACTGGTATAGGCTGTTCTGAGAATGATAGGACTTGACAACAGTTGGTTTGAATGAAAACATCAGCTTCCATCCGCAAATAGGGCAACCTGATTAGTTGGGAGATGGAGGCAGTATAAGAAGCTGATGTTTTCTTGAAAACCATATAAGTGTTAAATCCAATTTTTCCTGGGACAGGCTATACTCATAGTATGGTACCTCTACAGGTTGGGCGTTTTCATCAATACTTGCACAATTTTGAGATAATATAAGCGAACTAAAATAAATACAAGTATACTGAATGCTATTCCGTGTCAAGCGGTGATACTTCCCTTCTGCATTTTTGGTATAATCCTTGAGGACAAATCAAGGTTATTATACCAAGATGCAATATAGAGTTTATGGTGAGCGTGAATTTTTCACCACGTGATTGCAATCCAAAATGGATTGACAGTTTTCCTCAGCTGGCTCCGCTCAAGGACTAAAAGAAAATTTTCCAGATATAGCCCAGGCATACATTGATTCTTGAGTTTTTTGTTAATTTGGAACTTTTAAAGGAGTATGGTCTTAGCTGTGGTGTAGCCAAGGGGGGGAGTGTGGGGGTCCAGGGGGTCTGACCCCCCCCCCCCTTAACATCAAAATTTGTCCTAAAACAAAGATAATTTTTTTACGATTTCAGACATTAAATTTTACCAAATTAGTATCTTTGGACCCCCCCCCCTTGAAAATTTTCGGACCCCGGACCCCCCTCCCCCCCCCTAAAAAAATGCCTGGCTTCGCCACTGGGTCTCGGTGTTGTGATTGCTTCCGCTCATTAGATTAAACTTTTAAAGAAGAGGCCCTGGCACATGCACACTGCACACTTATTGTTAATTGCAAATTAAAATTTAAAATTTATGGAACACCTATTAAATATTTTGGATGAAGACAAAGAACAAGCAAATATATGTGTTCAAACGGCGTGGCGTGCACGACTTTCAAAAATGAAGAAAAATAAGTAATTTAGTACATTTCACACCCTGTCGATGTGAGTCCAAATTATCAGTTAAACACACCCAAAAAAAAGTTTTAATGAATCCCGAAATCAATAAAACTGACCAGACTCTTCAGGAAATTTTTTTTTGTCAGTGGCGTAGACGAAGTTAGGGGGAGGTTTCTCAGGTCTTCCTCCCCCAAACACCAAACGTTGCCTTTAAAAAATGTAGTTTTTCGCGTTTCCTGAGCAAGTTTATCGAATTTTTACCTTCGGACCCCCCCTCCCCCCCTCCTCACTTTCCTCACAAAATTCCTGGCTACGCCATGCACCACTGGTTTTTGTCAACACTTAATTAATCAAATATTTAATATCCAAGTTAATTTCAAACATAACATCGCCTAAAATGGGCGCAGAGTACCCACAAGCCCCTAAAGTAGGTAAATATTATTTTGCAAGAGCGTAGCGAACGATTAATGAGCGTGAAAATAAGCCTCATAAAAATGGAAATCAAGCACAATAGAAAGGGTTGTTGAACATAAGTGAAACGAGTGAGCGTGACTTCCTCCGCCTCCATTCATAAATTCAGATTAAAATAAGTCCGAACTCAATACTGGGGGGGGGAGAGGATGGGGGGGGGGGCAAAAAAAAGTCAAAACAGGCCTACGACTTGCTTTACTTGGGTTAAATCTAGCATCAAAGGGTTAAACGCTTATCAAGGGAAATTAATGTATTTTAATCATTTTTCATTTTATTTTCAAAATTAACACCCGTAACCCGGTCCTTGCTAGTGATGCAGAACAAAAGTTTAAGATAGGATGATTGCGGGGGGAAGGGGGAGGGGGGGCGAAGAGCGAGTTCCGTCGAAAGATAGGGATCTGGAAAGGGGTGGGTGGTTAAAGGGGGAAGGTCACTGGAGTAACTGCTATCCGATTGCGTTCATAGAACAACAGAGTGAAGAGGGGAACATGGGGATGGGGATGAATATTGGAACACCAAGCATCACAAATCGGAATCGGAACACCGCACGGTGCATCAAGATGGGTTAAATGCTCGGTCACATAGGCGGACCCAGCAATCTGGCAATCGCGCATTCTTCCCATTTGAATGTATGATCAATAATCGATTCCTGAAGAAGCTATAGCCCCTTTACTAATCAATTATTTCTCGTGTTATCAAATGCGAATAATACTCTGTTTCCAGATTGCTGGGATATATACTGGCCGCAAGCTAGAACAGCCGTTTTGTGTCTACTTAAAACAGACGTTTTCCACTGATGAAACGATTTCTACCTTCCACCAATTGATCAAATGATTACACAGTTCAGTTCAGTTTATAACTGAAATTCATGAACATCGTTCACTGAAATCGTATTTCAATGATCCCACCGGTTGACTTAAAGACAGTTCATTAATTCAAAGGATGATTGCACGAAAATAATCTTTTCTCACCCGGTGAAGTCATCCCTGACTTAAATAAAAAATACGGATACTTCGTTCATTTTTTAATGGTGATTCCGCTGATCGGGAATAGATAATGGATGCGAATATTTTCGCGTGAATTTCAGTTATATAAACATAACTGAACATTGCAATCCTTTGATCAATCGGTGGTTTCATCAGTGTATTAAATGTCATTAAATAATATAAACAAAGTAAAAGCTCTGATGCTACAATCACGCCAGTGACGAGGCGTGCAATTTGGCAACGTTTCTTTTTTCCCTTTTAAACACATTAGAAAGGTCGAAAAATCTGGTCATCGCCGATGACCGAAGCATACGATTCTTTCAGTGAGTTTAAATGGAGAAAGTACATTGTTGTCAAATTTCACCCCTCGCTCTACTAAAATATCGAGTTTTCGGATGTGCGGTAAACAAACTTAAATATGATCATTTATACAAGTGTTTAAATGAACGAAATGCAGCGTTGCCGCATTTTATACTTCACCGATAATATTCATTATTCGACACAATGTGCGCCAGGCCAACGAGGACGAAAGATGTGTTGATAAATCTGCAATATTATGGCATCAAATATGACACGGAGCACACACACACTCATAATACACAATACACCCTCACACAAAGACATAAACATACCCATTCCTCCTTTTTAAAGCTCCGTTCACGGTGAATGCATATCTTTTATCAACACTACTACTAGTGTACTATATCGACGCGTTGGACACAGGGTAGAGGGGGTGGGGGTTGAACTCCCCTTGAGTAACGGGACCGAGGCCCATTAATCATCCGAAAATCAAAAAATCCGAGGAGGAGACCCTTTGGAAGTAGACGTCATTAACATTTAGATAAGTCTCGACACCCTTGAAAAGTCGGAGCCGGGAGTTGATTCAACTTCAAAGTTACGCTTGCTCTGATTCCTCCATCTGTTGTGGCTTAAACTATTAACTGCGTTAGCTCCTTTGGGTTAACTTAACATCTATAAAATTATATTTTTCGTGTTATCTCTCTTGCTCTACCCTCCTCCCCTTTCCCTCCACATTCTATCTCCAACCTCCCCCTTCCCCCCTCTCTCTATTTCTTCCGAAGTTCCAAATTAAAACTACCGCTCCTTGGGGATTTGTCCCCGCGGCCTCGGCTGATTCGCGATTTTCGGAGTAGACGGCGTCGCAGAGACACATATTTCCGTCTGCTTTTATCCTGTCACCTCGGATGTTCGATTTTTGAGTTTTGATTGTCGATGCCGCAAACGATGTGATTAGATTCTTTAGAGTTGTACTTTCGAATGTTCCTCGCCCATCTGATACAACACCTGCCAAATCGATTTATTCAATCCGATTTATACGGCTGCATGATTAAGAGCTGCCGTTTTGCGTATAATTAGTGGTATTCTTCAATTTACCGATGGTTTTATCGGTTGAGAAAGGATTACACTGTTCAGGTCAGTATATGACTGTAATCAGTGGCGTACGCAGGATTTTATTTGGGAGGGGCTTGCACTGGTGAGCGTTTGACTGAAAATTATTCCCCCCCTTCCACTCCACCCCTGAAAATCTGAGGTCTGGGGGGGGGCTTTAGTCCCCTTAGCCCCCCCCCCCCCGGCGTTTCCACCGATATTAAGAAAATATTGCAGAGTATTTTTGTGCAGTACGCAGTTATAGACCGAACTGAACTGTGTAATCTTTTCTCAACCGGTGGAATCATCGGTGAATTGAAAAAAATTCATTACGCAAAACGGCAGCTCTGGCACGATTGCATGATGAAAATTTAGAGAATGTTATGAGCGGAGACAAACAACGGAAGTCCTTTTAAAGAGGCAATTTAAGCACTTCAAAGGCGGCCACTATAAAAATTGTCTTGTTTTTATTGCTTCAAATGATTCGATTATTATTTCATAATCAAGCCTCATCAATAAGTAGTTGGTTTTCTGTGAGACATTGTCTCAATTTTTCTGATTTGAGTAAACTATTATCTATGTTACTCAGTGTGTTTATTCGCTTGATTTTTCAACCATTAATTTTGCTCAGTCGCACCTAAACCTTCCCTAGAAATGGTATCAAGGGTTGTTTATAGTGATCATGTTCATTAGTAACAGAACTTTGGTACGGATATGCGCCTACAACAGCTTCTCGAAGCATGTATTCGGTAAAACCTGAACTTCTTTTTTTCAGTGGACGGTATAGGAATAAGAGGAAGTGAAAGAAAGAGGTTAATCCCTTCTGAATTTTCCAATCACCTGTCTATGTAGTGTCTATATACCAGTCGTTTCTTTCTCGCGCTGTTTGCTGATCATTGTTTATACCTACGGAGATTATATTACCACACAAATTATAACTGCAAATCAAATCCTGAAGGAACAAGGGGGAAAAATCCGAATCAGAAGACTGATTGGGATTCGGACGGGGAGGAAAAAAAAATGAGTTTTATATAACAAAATGTATAAATATATATCTATGTATATACGATTGTGCAGGATAATTTCACTTCATTTCATAGCGGAACACTCATTCAATTTATCAGGTTGGCACTGCGTTTCTATTAGGCTTCGAGGAGACGCATCACTGCACACGACATCGGTGGTGAAAGCTTATTATAAAATAAATAACGTCGGGGAATAAGATTCATTCCCCTCCGCGTTCCCCTAACCCCCTCTCCACCCCTTCCAAATTTCTCGAGAGGGAGTGAACCTTTCCCCTGCTCCGCCCCTTTTTTGGACTTGTTTCCTGCTCGGAACGAAGGATGGATTTCTCTCTCTTCCGTGAGCTTTTGGATCACTGCGGAGCGAGCTTTCCTCCGTACCCTCCGTTCTCCTCTCTCTCTCATTCACGCTTGCCTCTCTCTCTCTCTTGTTTTCTCTTTCCTCTTTTTACCCCCCCCCCCACAGTTTTTTCGTTCTCTGTCTCACTCTCCCCCTTTCTAATTAGCATTCTCAAGTGATGCCCGGACCTTTTTCACATCCACTTTGCCTTGCGGATGTGTTCTCACTCTGAGATGCCTTTTATTGATTTCATGTTTTCGTGCGTCAAAGTTTGAGCAAACTTTCCACCGAAAGATTTGGAAGCTGTGTTTTCAATATGGTTTTGCCACACCGTAAAGTTCAGTTAGGTTCACAGGGAGGCTTTATTTTGATACAGTTTTTTTTTTTTTTTTTTAGAAAAATAGAGAGAAAAAAAAGGGAAATACAGTGTATTTAATATCCATATCAATGAAAAGCACGACTGTAGAATCTTTCACTTAAGAGAAGATATTCTTCTGACTAAAATTCCCTATTTTCAAGTGATACTGAACAGGATTGGATTGTCGATTAGCGTTATTTTCATGGAATATCTTCAACGGTGAATCTTTATACCGGTGGCTAAAAAGATTAACAGTTCAGCTAAGCGGTAAGACTATACCTACCCCATGATAAAGGTTTCTCTAATACATTGTATTTTTAGCCATCGGTGGATTCACCGTTGAATTTAGGAATTCCATGAAAATCACGCCAGATGGCAACCCTGATACTGAGTGAAGAAAATTATGTGAATGCTCATGACGTGTGTTTGCTGAAATAATATTTACAAAATATTTCCGAAGTATAATTAAAAAACTTTTTTTTTTTTAAAAAAAAAGGAAAAGAAATCTAACCAAATTTACCATTTTTGCAAATATTTTTAAATCGTTTCAGAAATCTTTTCTATGAAAATGTAGACTTTAACTATGTAAAGAAAAAACCGTTTTTAAATACCTTGAACATTTTCTGAAAAAAACTCTTTTCAAGAATTTTTAATCGTGGTTTTGGCAAGATTACACATACCTATTTATGAATTGTTGCGAAAGTCTAGCTTCATATAAATTTGAATGCAAGCATCGCGTTAAAATTTTCGTCCCATTCCACTTCGCGTCAGCGAATGTAGCGAGGAGAATTATTTCTGTAATACGACATTGAATTCTCTGGATGTGTTACCGAGAAATCAAGCTTCCTTTGTCTGATGATTTACAGCCAACCCATGAAATAGTTTTAATAATACAGGGTGTTGAAAAACTGTTCCCGAATATTTCAGGGGCGGATTCTACAGGACAAAATAAGACTTTTTTTTCCTATCAACATGGGTCCGAAATTGCAGTCTTTTTGAGTTACAATGTTGCAAAAAATTGAAAAATTGTCATAACTCCCTCGTGAATTTTTCTTAATGCTCGTAAATAGGTACTCTGATGTAGTTTTAAGCGTTCTTGCCGATTTCGGCCGTGAAAATGCTGTATGCAAAAATTTGAGGGAGGTTATGGCGGTTTTTCTTGATTTTTCTCACTTTTTTTTGCCAAATTATGTGAAAACATGCTTTCGGATTCATTGAACCCAAAAACGATTGTAACGATTGTATTACTCAAAAGTTCGTGAAAAAGTATGCATTTTTTGTCTTCACAAGTTTTTCCAATTCGTAAACCATTTCCGAGAAAATCGTCCCTGAAGTTGCAGAGGTGGGCCAATAATCGCCTTTTCTTTGATTCTGTCAATTCTTGGCCGACTTCTCCAACTTCAGGGATGATTTTCTCAGAAATGGTTTACGAATTGGAAAAACTTGTAAGGACTAAAAATGCATACTTTTTCACGAACTTTTGAATAATGCGATAATCGTTTTTGGGTTCAATGAATCCGAAAGCATGTTTTCACATAATTTGGCCAAAAAAAGTGAGAAAAATCAAGAAAGACCCCCATTACCCCCTCAATTTTTTGCATACAGCATTTTCACGGCCAAAATCGGCAAGAACGCTTAAAACTACACCAGAGTAATTATTTACGAGCATTAAGAAAAATTCACGAGGGAGTTATGACAATTTTTCAATTTGTTTTTCGGAAACTTTGCAACACTGTAACTCGAAAAGACTGCAATTTCGGACACAAGTTGATAGAAAAAAAAGTCTTATTTTGGCCTGTAGAATCCGCCCCTGAAATATTCGGGAACAGTTTTTAAACACCCTGTATGCAAGTCTAGAACCAATCAGTGACTTATCAAAAGAGGCAAAAAACAAACAAACAAAAAAACAAGTTTTCTCCTTTAGAAAGACCGCATAATTATGACACGCGTAAAAATTGATATTTATTTTGTTTAAGGAGAGTAAATGTTTGATGTTTTGAAACATATTATAACGTTTGTTTTATCCTTTCAATCGTTTTTCATCTCTTCAGTAGTGAGGCGTGAATTTTGGCAACGATGTTCTTTTTCCATTTAAACTTACTAAAAGAATCGAATGCTTCGGTCATCGGCGGTGACTAGATGTTTCGACTTTTCTAATGTGTTTAAAGGGGCAAAAGGAAACGTTGCCAAATTGCACGCTTCGCCACTTGCTTAGGATTTTGTATCGGGCTGACTCCGTTACCAGCACACTCAGATTTGACATCAGTTTCACGAAAATCGTGTGTCTCCCCCTCTCTCCTTGGTAAAAGAGCCATTTAAAACGGAAGGTGTATGTCGTTTAATACAACGACGGTAAAGTTTATTTAGCTCTGCTCTTTTTTATTTCACTTGACCGTGGCTATACATACAGTTTTTGAGCGAAAAGGCTCTGACATTATTCCCACTGGAGCCATTACTCACCTTGCCAACTCTGACAGATACCCAAGTCCCAGCCTCGTCAGGGACGCAATGAGTAAAATATAACCCCTCTCCCTTGCGACAGAGGGCGGGCTTCGACGCGGCTGGCGTAGCGCGGCGCTTTGGGCATAGCCGTAGCCAGAAATTTGTCTCTCTCTCTCTTTGCCCGTTTGACTGCATATGTTAGAAAAGGACAGAAATAGGGGCTGAAGTCACGTGACAGCCCCTATATCCATCCTTTTCTAACACATGCATTCAAATGGGCTAAGAGAGAGATAGGCAATATCCTGGCTACGGCTATGGCTTTGGGGCTCGCTCCTGGTTAAAAACAAACACATGCTTAAATACCATGACCGCAATTCATCTAAACGCGCTCACCGGAACTACGCCCAGTATCCCAAATAACCTTCCTGTACATCATGTGGTTGACTTTCGATTAAAAATTAAAAGTTTCGTATTATTAGGAGCTTAATGGATTTATTAGCTCGAGTCAGTTCAGTGTTTATACTATAATCGATTTTCGGTTCCTTTCTAGTAGGTATACCTGCGATAAACCACAACGTATACTATACCTATATAGACACGCGCAGGGGGAAAACAATCGGGTTTAATTTAAATTCTCCGATAAAAGGGAGCTAGCGAACTGGAGCGATTGATAAGCGCTCTAACTGGTAGATTATTACGCTACCGGTATGTCGGGTTGAATACAAACTGAGTACAATTTAAGCTTCAGTTGCGGCAAATGTGTCAGTTATATATAGGTCACAGAGCTGAAAATTTTGCTTTTCCTTGTATAACTGACGTTTTAAGGATGAGGTTTGGAGCCTACAACACAACGGTTGATGGGGTCGCCGAATAACCATAAAACAACTGGTGCATTTTCATTAAATAATGAAGTGTAATGAATTTCAATATGTGGACGGAAGAGCGCATTTCTGTCCTCTATACTTGTAGTTTGGTTGCTCCCCATTCCACAGAATGCCTTATTGTAATTATTGGGACTTTTTAAAAAGAAAATACTCTTATAATGTGGTCTCGTTTATTATAACAAGATAACTGAATTTTAGACTCATATAAAATGCACGAATAAATAAGGAACACCAGTTCGAAGAGTTTGCAATGTTTATCATAAGAATTCAAACGGATCGGCATCGCCTTCAATCAGCTGCGATACAATTTGACACACAGGCGTGAGCGATGAGTTGACCGGCCGCTACGGTTGGGGAAAGCGCACGGCGAAACATTCGACGCTAAAGCCCAATACTAACGCAAACCAGCTCATCATTTCGTCACACTGATTTTATCGACGACCGTATAAATTATGAAAAAGTAAACAGTTTGATACTTTTTCTTTATCCATCGGTATGAAGATGTAGTGATGTTGGATGGTGATAGGACAGACTGTGTTGGAATTTGAAATCGATTTTGCGAGAAGTGGAAGAGTTACGATAAGTGCGATGACTGCAATTGGGGTGGATTTAGTAGCTGGTTCGAATAGATTAATGATTAACTTTGATGTTTAATCCTACAATATTCACAAGACTGAGGGGTCAAGATCAGGCCAAGAGTTACTGAGTATTTCTCCAGATTGTAGAACCGAGAGACATTTTCCGACGATTGGAGATACTGAACATTTGATTTTCTTAATTTCTTAATTTCTTAATTTTTTTACAATGTTAAGGAATGATCAACAACTTTTACCGTTTTTTCTTCTTCTTCCATGTTGAAAAAATGAACGTTTAAAATTTGAGAATTTCATCACAGATTTAAAATTCAAAAGATAGGAAATAATGGCAGAAATTCGGTGTATTTTAAAAGAAAACAAGCGCCCTCATTTGAGATGGTTTCTGAAACTATGATTCTGGCAGAAATTGAGAGATACCTACAGAAAACAATGGATGTGCTCCTCTAGAGAAATCCTAATTTAAGTGCAACACCTCTTTCAGAGAATGAGCACACTTCATGTTTTTTTGAATGGCTCTTTTCTCTTTTAGGCCGGCACCTCAATTTATTTATTCTCAATCCTTTCTGATTCTTATGTTGGAGATAGCCTCTTCATTAATGGGGCTCTTGCAAACTTTTGCTGTGAGCAAATGAATAGTACAATCTGATGTAATAACCAGCGAAAATCACGAATATAACACAGAAAGTCTAAAATTCAGTAATAAACTCACATAACTGCTATATAAAGGCAAGTTCGTAATGACGGTTCTACGCAGATATCATGGGAGATTCCTGTCTATTATGTCACTTTCTCTATACAGAAATAAACACAGAGATATATCCTTCTGTAGACAGGAATCTCCCATGATACCTGCGGCTCTCCGCCATTAAGCCTGATTTTGAGAGTGAATTTATGATTTTTTAGTGTAATCATCGTCATTTTTACAGGCTTTTATGCAAGAATCAACTCTTTAATCCCCTGTAGCAAAAGTTTGCAAGAGCTCCATTTGAGGGTGAACGTATTTGAAAGGTCACAGTTAGCCGAGGTCGATGCCTCTCAGTTGATTAGAGAATCGAGGAGATATGGTCGTAGGATAAGAATCTGGGATCAAGTCGTGAAATTGTCTCTTATTTTTGAAATCGGGGAGTTGGCCCTTCGTTTTTGGATGCGAGGGGGCGAACCTCGCAATGCTGCGTGGGGACAATCGGAATTGCAATCGGCCGCGCTCGCGCAAGCGTCAAATTAACACCACATCGGCTGCGACGCACATTGGGTGTAAACACGTCTTTTTCCAGTCATGGAAAGTTGTTATTTCTCTGCTTTAAAAACATTTCAGAGCTGCGATATTTTCTTGAATGCTAAATGTTTAATGACGCATATTAAGCTCTAAAATGATTGACTTATTTACACATTTTTAGGTTTAAGTATTTCGCTGTATATTGTTCATAATATCTTGATTTTTATGCGTAAAATTGTATGTTCGGGAAATTTCATGTTAAAATATTTAGATTAAGCTCTGTATGGAGTGAATGAATTTACACCTTTTTAGGTTATTATTTGCTGTATCTTGTTCACATAATATCTATCTTGATTTTTATCCTAAAAATTATGCTCGAGAAATTCCATGTTAATGAATGATTCATATTAAGCTTTATAAACAGTGAATGACTTTACACTTTTACTCTTTCGTTTTAGGTTATTTTTCTATTTATTGTTCATAATACCTCGATTTTTATTCGTTAAAATATTATGCCCGGGAAATTTCATGTTAAATTACTCATGTAAAGCTCTAATTTAAATGATTTTCTATTTTTTGAAGTTATTATGATATATACCGTTCATAATATCATGATTATTTTTATTTTCGTAAAATTATATCCGCGGGAAATTTCGTTTTAAATGACTCATATTAAGCTCCGATTTGAATTATTGTACACATTTTTCAGTTATTTTGCAATATATATTGCTTGTAATACAAATATATTGGTGTATATTCGGGTGTATATATATTCTTTTGGTGTAAATAATTATAATCCGGAAATTCCGTAGTTCGATCCACTTTGCGACGACAAAAGGACTGCTGCCATCCAGCGCTAGCGGATCCTTTCTCTCTCTTATGCCATTTGATCGCCTTTGTTAGAAAAGGACAAATAAGGGGCAGTCACGTGACTTTCGCCCTCTCTTCTATCCTTTTCTAACACACACGATCAAATGGCCGTAGAGAGAGAAAGACAATCCACTGGATCCGCCAGTGCCATCCAGCGCAATATGTGTATAGAGGCCGCGGTTGCCACCCTGTGTTATATTTATATGCACCGACCAACCGCGACCCTTAATACACTCACTTTACCCTCACGCTATAGCACATTGACGAGTCGTCATTTCATAATATCCCTTTTCATTTTTAATTTCATGTCCGCACCTTCATTTCCTAATCATGATGAAACGACGATCGCGCAATCATTTCGAAACGATACATCCGATCGCCTCCATTCAATCTTATCTTTTCCGTATTTTTGTTTCCATCTCCTCGCGTCCTCGCGATTTCATTTCCCTCGCCGTTTTTATTTGTTTACGCCTGGTTGAGCACCGCGCGTCCGAGTCCTATCAATTAAAATTCGGAGCACGGGTCATTGCCGCCCGTTTGAGTTTTAGGCTTATATTTTTGACGGTGCATGGTGGACTTAGGTCGTTTGGTGGTATGGGCCGTAGGTAGGGGTCAGCCTTAACGACCCTGAAATGAAATTAACAGCTGGTCGCCTTTTAATGCTTAGTTTGAACAATTTTCACTGTGTACTTGCGGAAGGGGTAGGGAGTTGACGTAGTTTAGCCAGTGATCAATTTACTGACTCTAGTCTCTAGGATTTGATCTTTTATTGAAATATTTCACTAGTGCTCAGTAGAATAATAATTGTCCTATTTTAAATGCCCAGTGAAAAATATGTCCATCAAGAAACGTCCATTAAGAACAATGTCCGCTGTAAAATGCCCAACGCACAATTGATCCAGTATTTAAAAGATCCAGAGAGAGAGAGAGAGAGAGAGAGAGAGAGAGAGAGAGAGAGAGAGAGAGAGAGAGAGAGAGAGAGAGAGAGAGAGAGAGAGAGAGAGAGAGAGAGAGAGAGAGAGAGAGAGAGAGAAGAGAGAGAGAGAGAGAGAGAGAGAGAGAGAGAGAGAGAGAGAGAGAGAGAGAGTATCCAATAATCCAATGTCCAATGTCGATCAATCTAAAAACCTCAGAATGTATAGGCTATAGTGTCCCGAAAGAGGCAGCTACAACTAGAAATGACCGTATAGCCGTGACAGAGCGCATTGACTTACAATATTTTCAAGATTCTACAGTTTGAGAAAATTTTCAGTGATTCTTTTATTTATTTTGTAGATGTGATTTTTTTCATTCTAATCATATTGTCTCTTGAATTTTCTTATCAAGTAGAACCGGTTTGAACCGAGTCTTTGAACTGATTCAGTGTCAAAGAATTTTTTTTTTTTTTTTTTTTTTTTTTTTTTTTTTTTTTTTAGCCAACTTAGTCTAAATTTGGACATTATATTGAGGGGAATTAATGTTTGATGGACATTGGACAGATTGTACATTGAACATTATTTATTTACTTTAGACAGATTGTGAATTGGATAGTCTGTAGTGGACACTGTTGCAATGGACATTTCTTGTTGCACATTTTGTGCAGTGGACGTTTTAAATAGGACATTTCCTCCTGTCACCATTTCCCTTTATGTTCTTTAGTTTGATTCAAGGTTACTCCAAAGTCCATAGGTTACTCCATATTGTCCGTATACCTTCTAATTCCAAATCTCTCTACCAGTCCACCGGTTCGATTCATAAAACCAACTTCGGGAGAACCACTCGCATGTATATACTTACGGGTGCCTTGAGAAGAGTTCAAGAATAATCTGTCTGAACCAACACCTGGAATTAATAAATAAATAATAATAATAATAAAAAAATGAAGTCAAACTAATTGAAAAATAAAAATAAGCCGACCTTTTAATTTAATGTTTTTTTTTTTTTTTTTTTTTTTTTTTTTTTTTTTTTTTTTTTTTCCCATCAGAATGCGGGTGAAAAGCAATTTAATTATTTATTTCTCAAACATAAAATATTAAGTTAATGATTACCAGTAGCTTTTAAATTGAGATTATGTCTCTCTTGCACAAATAAACCCACAACAATACCCTCTCGCTCTCACTCACTCTCATTTGAATGCACGCGCAGGTATAGAAATCGTATCCTTCTCTGAGACACATATTTTTCGGTGGCAAGGCGTGAAATTTGGCAACAATGTATTTTCTCCATTTAAATTCACCAAAAAAGTCGAACGCTTCAGTCATCGGTGATGACCAGACATTTCGACCTTTCTAAAGTGTTTAAATGGGGAAAAGGAATGGTGCCAAGTCGCACGCCTCGCCACTGATATACTTTTATGGGAGAAGAGAAAGAAAGCGAAGACCTATCTAGTCACGTTACTGTACCGTACGATGCATGGTTTTCTTTACAGTTTTAAATTAATGATTCGTTTGTATGATGCTCATGAATTCACTGTTACAGTGTTACGTAAATAATTAGTAACAATAATCTCTCAGTTTGATTTATTTTATCAATGGTTTATTCTCAAATATTTTCAGTTTACGGTTGTGCTTTAAGGAGAGGAGTGAAAGATCAGACGAGAAGAGACTGAATCAACTCACAGCTTAGAGAGTCTGCTATTGAGAGAATACCAGTTTCAAAATAAATAAAAATATATATGATGAACATGGGCGGAGCCAGCAATTTGGCAACTGTGGATTCTTCCCATTTGAATAACTGAGAAACAATCGATTCTTGAGTGGGCAATGGCCCAATTTCTAATCGATTATTTCTAATACATTTAAATGGGAAGAATCCACAGTTGACGAATTGCTGGCTCCGCCTATGATGATGAAATAGGCGGGAAAACTACTAAAACACTAAACAGCCACCGAAAACCGCCAAAGAGGCGGTTATTATATCCTCTACGTTTGTTTCCACCTTACTCCTTCCTCTTTTACTTGGTCAAACGAAATTGAAGTGCGCCCGAGGAAGTTATTGACGAACCTAATATAAGCACTTGAATACCTCCGTTAATTTGGTTTTGGATAAACAAAAGTAGAAGGAGTTCGTACTTACGTTGATTGCTTTTTCCTCCTGTCTCCATCAAATCATTCTTTCGATCCCGATTTACTGTCGCTGTTAAAATTAACGCGGTCCCATATCCAGAATGAATTTGCCGTTTTAATGGCGCAAGAGAAATTTTCGGCGAGCGCAAATGAAATTAATTACGGTCGTTTTATGCACCAAGCGTTCGGTGTTTTTTTCCGACTTTTAAGTCTGCAGGTGTTCACTATAATTTTTCACTAGTCATCCTAAGATTCGTGAAAGAGAAATAGCGCTTGTTTTTGAGGTGTGTAATGATGTTATTTTCTTCCTGGACCTACTCCCTTTTCTCTTACATGTGAGATGTCGGGCGGGTAACAGGTGTAGGTATTGTACACAAAATTAAGTATGATGATTTCGAATAATAAACCGCAAGTTTTGATGTGCGTATAATCGAAAATGATAAACCAACTTACTTGTATCGGATATCTCTACGTCAAAGTTGGTACCAATCTTTTTGCGATTACCATCATTTGACATTAAATCAGGTACTTACTCGACCATGGGCGGATACAGAGAATTGTCTTTCTCTCCGTCCTCCCATTTGAAAACGTGCGTTAGAAAAGGACAGAAGAGGGGGCCAAAGTCACGTGATGGCCCCCTCTGCTATCCTTTTCTAACACATAAGTTCAAATGGAAAGAGAGAGAGAAAGACAATTCCCTGTATCCGCCCATGAACTCGACTCACCATATCCCCTTAATATAGTTGGCCATTTTGGGCCGCGATAAGAGGTTAAGTCGGAGCGCCAAAAGGAGTATTTTTTTTCTTCGAAACAACATGCATATACAGGGTGTTTCAGACCACCCGTTCACTATCTGTTTATCAAAAACGGCGCAAGATATCGAAATTCCCGCGAAACTTTTCCGGTGTATTTCGACCCCAAAGAATTCAGGGAAAATATATTGCCGTCCTCGAAAAACAGTCCCTAAGAGCCTAACTGGGCCCCAAAAAAGGTCCAAATAATGTTGTTTCTCGATATTTTCTTAGGGGACGGGTGTATTTTTTATTTCAGAAATGAACTGTGCATCTAAAAATAAGCATTTTATGTTCAGGGCATTTTTTTTTTAAAAAATGGCCCTCTCTCGAGTTAGGGGCCATTTTGAATCGCTCGCTGTGACCTTAAAAATTGTCGGTTTTCAAAAAACTAAAAATATTCTGAATCATTAGATCAAGGATTTTTTTTTTTTTTTTTTTTTTTTTTTTGATGTAGCACAACCTTATTTTCTGCAATAAGAAATTGGGGGCCCTCTCCCCCGAAATTTGGGGCTTTGGGAGCCTCTACGAAAAAAAATTTAAACGGGAAGGTACATGTTGTGATACATCACTTGAAAGCTCTTGAAAAGACGAAGAAAATGGTCTCAACTGGAAGTCAATCCGATTGTTTCAACGAGAGTTACAGCCATGCATACAAGGATTTGAAGTACTTTTCTCGTATTCGCGGGATTTTGTATGTGGTCGTGATTGTTTTCTATGGCCTACAAAGCGTAATACCTCGGAAAATCCACCGAAAATTTCCAGACAGTATATGACTTCACAAAGAACCGCGATCAACGTTCATTAAAATATGTATAGAATACCGTCGAGAGTTTTACAAAGAAACCGTGTCAGGATCATATACCATACGCATGAATATTATCTTTAAAGGTACTTGCAAAAATATAAAATAAAAATTTGCCACTTGACAGACCGAATTCGAAAGGAATACGTGAACGTTTTGTGCAACTATTTTCCATATATATAGAAAGAAAATAAAACTGTGCGTGACAAGTCTGATTAATGAATATAGTTCGGTTTTTTGGCTGTTTCCAGACTTTACATACTTTGTTACATTCAGCTTTATTCCAATTCACCAGCTTGCCGGTCCATGTAATATTCATTTAATGGCCAAATTTTGACACATTATTTTACATCATTTTCGTGTACAACTACGGATTTTCGTATAGTGTTCAATCAAGCGTGTATCAATTTAAGACTCTCGTCGTGAAGTATTTACCTTTTTCTTTTACTCTGTGGCTCAAAAACTTAGATGGAAAATTATTTTACCCAACAAAAAATCTCGAAGACAGTGTGTGTGAAAGAAAAGAATAGAAAAATCGTCAGAAGAAACAAGAAACAAGAAAACAAGAAAAAACCCCCTCTCTCTTTTCCGCTTCAACCGCGGCGAAATCACTGTCGTCGTGGAGGTATGCAATTTTACTCCATGCGTTAAAATCGCGATTTTCGTTGTCTGCGGCCGATAATGAGGCGAGGAAAAATAATTTTCGTGGCGAGGAAAAACGACTCCGGCGACGAAGACAGGACAAAAAGGGACTCTAAGAGAGGGGGTGTTGGTCGAAGGGGGTGGAGGAAAATGGAGGGGGGGTTAGGAGGGGGGTCCGTTACCGCGCGCGCGCAGGTTCCACTCTGCGTCGGCGTCCGAATATTCAATTCGGTTATTTTTGGTCACGAACGATTTGCGACGAGACACAAATTCTTTACCTCCCGTCCTGTATCTTTCTTCGACCGCACCGCACCGCAATAAACGGGGAAGAAATAAAAAAAAAAAAAAAAAAAAAAAAAAAAAAAAAAAATTAAAAAGAAAAAGTAAAGTGAAATAAATAAATAAATAATACAAAAAAAAACAGCTGATTCGGCGATTCCACTCACCGGAAAATAATACAATTGACAAATAATGATTCTCCTCGCCGTGATGTATCTCGTAAAATGTTTTTTGTGGAAACCGAGAAATAAAGAATGAGCATTCACGCGAAAATACTTTGGTGGAGTTTGAGGAACCTTCTACTCTAGAGGACTCAACAATCAACATCTCAACAATCATAGGTCCTCTGATTTGGTCTATAAGGTTGATTGCTGATTGATTGTCGGCAAACAAAACAATAAAAGCCGACGTGGATGTATTCTTTTCGTTTTTTATATTTTTATGTTTGTTTTTTCAATGTTATGATTATTCACAGGAAGAAATCGGCTTCAAAGTTCAAGCCGGAAACAATATCTATATAAAGGAGACCACTCACTATCCATCTAGCCAAATTTAGCGCAAAGTGGCGACCTTTTTTTTCCGGGGTCTCAACAAAACACCGCAAACATGGACCACGCGATGACAGATGAGCAAAGGTGTTGAGGCTTTTGCCGAATGAGACCGTTGCACCCAAAGAGTAAACAAGAGTCGCAATTGAATGGAAGGCCTGCGTGGTCAACGTAGATAAGGGATCCGAACGCGGGCTGGCCTCTGATTGGCTGCAACGGGTGGAGCAAAAATGACTCGGGGTATAGGGAAAATAACACGGGATTTTCGTTCCGGGGCGTTTATCTCGAAACCTAAGCGAAATCGTATCCAAACAATTTATACGAGTCGATTCAGCAGATTTTTCCGAACAATTTGATAGGTCATAAGTGCCACTTTATTGCAAATTCGAAAAGACTGTTTTAGTTTAAAACTACGCACAATAGTGAGTTACTCAAACACTGCTCGAACACACGCCAAGCATGTAATCACACTATTGTGCGTACTTTTAAACTGAAACAGTCTTTTCGAATTTGCAATAAAGTGGCACTTATGACCTATCAAATTGTTCGGAAAAATCTGCTGAATCGACTCGTATAAATTGTTTGGATACGATTTTGCTTAGGTTTCGAGATAAACGCCCCGGAACGAAAATCCCGTGTTATTTTCCCTATACCCCGAGTCATTTTTGCTCCACCCGTTGCAGCCAATCAGAGGCCAGCCCAGGCCAGCCCGCGTTCGGATCCCTTATCTACGTTGACCACGCAGGCCTTCCATTCAATTGCGACTCTTGTTTACTCTTTGGTTGCACCGAAGTTGCATAGTTCAATGTATGGTACATGTTGAATGTGTTGCTCCCCATTTGTTATTCCTGTTGAGTTAAAAAAAAAAAAAAAAAAAAAAAAAATGTCAGCCACCGCGCGTTCGGCAAGTGGTCTCTGTTATAAGTGTATTGTCTCTGCTTCAAGCATCTCTCATCCATGCTCATAGATCTCATAGTTCAGCCCCTGGTTATCAAAGGTTTTTTCAATATTTTGACCTCTTTCTTTGTAGAATCAAATATTTCATCTCTCTTACTAATACAACCTGTGAATCATTCATTTAGGATGCAGCATAATAATCATTATTCTGCCCTTAATGAAATTTTGATTGTTTCTTTTTCCTCCCCTCTCTCTCTCTCTCTCTCCCCTCTCTCTCCCTCTACCTATGTATCCCCTAATTATTTTATTGATGCCCCTCTATCATAAGCCAGTTAGTTACCGACCAATTTTCGAGAACGGAGAAGTGGGTGCGAAGCTCTGTTTAAATTGGGAGTTATTAAGGATCCGAGTCGGCCCGTTGCGTTGAGGACCAGCAGGTGTAAAGAAACCCGCTGACGACTCAAAAGAAGGAAATCGTGTTTTGTGAAACACTTTGACCGCGTATGCGCTCATGGCGGCACGGTGGAGCGGGTCAAGTCAAGAAAGACAGAGAAAGAGAGAGAGAGAGATGGAAGGAGAAAATGAGAGACAACCTGGGCAAGAGGGAGCGAGGAAGAGAAAATAGGAGAGAGATAGAGAGGGGGAGAGAGAGAGAGAAAGAGAGAGAGAGGTTTTCCTCAGTGTTTCTAAATAAATCACACCTCTGACAACTTAATCATTTTCCTACACCTTCACCTCTCACTAGTGTTAACACACACCGTGTTCCTTCTAATATAAACTGACAGCTATCTTTTTTTCCCCCTCTCCTCCTTCTCTCTGTCCAAACCCGACTTCGAAAATTATCTAATCTAATTTACTTTGCGTGATAAATCTAATTTTTTCCCCCATTTTTTTTTTCTCCTCTTGTTCCCCGTTCTCTCTCTCTGTTTCTTCTTTTACATAATTACTTGCTCTTTATTCTGCACCTATACGAAAAGTGGGACCTCACGTCCTTTCATTTGTAGGTACTCTCTTGTAACACTGCGTACCTTTATTTCATTGCTTCGAGTTTTCCGCCTTTTTACTCGTACCGCGACCTAGTTTTATTCGTCAACCTTTTTCTCTCTCTCTCTCTCTCTCTCTCTCTCTCTCTCTCTCTCTCTCTCTCTCTCTCTCTCTCACTCTCTCTTTCTCTCTTTTTTCTCGATATATTTAATTATTGTGCAATGTTCGCATACACTCTAACAACCTCGAGGAGAAGCACAATAGTTTGCGTTAGTGGATTTTAACTGTTAAAACCTCTAATTCCAAATTGAACTAGAGGCTTGTGCAATATGGCAACCGTGGTTTTTTGTCATTTGAAAAATATTTCCAGAGTTTCTTATGAATTTCTAATATTTACAGTAATTCAAATTCACGGAGACGGCAGTAATTAAGACCACATTCTCTTAAAAAGCAAATTAGATCCGAAAAAAATTTGAAACCTTACGGGCCAAAGAGACATTTGTTACGCATCAGGAGGTTGAGAGGCAACTTACTTTTGGACCATCCTATATTGGCAGTCGCACATTTACATACATGCACCCATAGTAGACTCGAACGTTGAGAGGCAACTTACTTTTGGACCATCCTATATTGGCAGTCGCACATTTACATAAATGCACCCATAGTAAACTCGAACGTTGAGGCATAACTCGGCGTAGCCAGATTTTAAAGGAAAATTAGAGCGATCCCCTATACTTAAGTCAAAACTAGAACTTATGACTCTCTGCCCGTGGTTTGACAACATCAATGCTTGAAGTAAGTCTACTTATCAAGTGCAGTCGCGCAAATACTTGGCACTATGATAGTAATATATTGCCTTCCTGATTTACTGCCCGCACCTGATCTTTGCTCTAATTCTCACGAGCTAAATTTATAACTCAAGTATATCTGTAGAGCTTGTCAATGATATACACCCTTGTTTACAAGCGATCTTTGAGAGGCACTGTAAAATCACAACATGTGAATATTAATATGTAAATAAATCGTATTGGAGAAGTGATTCTTCGATTCACCTGGAAAATAAAAAAAAAAAAAAAATAATTAATCAAAATAAATTCAATAATCACCCACCTTGATTTTAAAAGGAGAAGGCATAGCCAGACAATTTGGACGATAGCTTGGCTCATGAAGATCAAGGATATGGTAGGCGAAATGCCATTTAACCCTTTCAAATCCACGCCTGAGTATATTGGTTTCTGAGCAGAGTTTTTCAATTCACCGATGATTCCATCGGCTGAGAAGAGATTACACGTTTAGTGTATGACTCTGATTCACTAAAATACTGTGATCTGTAATATTTTTTTTAACCGGTAGAGCCGTTACTTTAAAAAAACTTGCGGATATTTGCTTAATCTGACAGCGATTGCTCCGATTGAGAAAATATTACAGATTAGAGAGAACTGACCTGTGTAATCTTTTCTCAACCGGTGAAATCATCGGTGAATTGAAAAATGATATGAATTATGCGCTAAACGGCACCTCTGTTTCTAAGACCAGGTCTGTCTCACACGATTTAGTTTTGAATTCACATTAATTGCGACTGAAAATTGTTACAAATTGGAAAAATAGCAGTTTCATATATACAACGCCTTCAATCCATTGTGTATGCAACATCAGCACCACAATGAGTAGGAATATTTAACTGCTCACTTCATTTGTGCGAGCTAACATTGATTTGTTATCGTAACTTGGCAGTTAAAGGATTAAACTCCTTGCAGTCAAATTAAAGTTTGTTGAGAATTTACCAGTGGCGAGGCGTGAAATTTGGCAACAATGTATTTTCTCCTTTTAAATTCACCAAAAAAGTCGAACGCTTCAGTCATCGGCGATGACCGGGCATTTCGACCTTTCTAATGTGTTTCAATGAGGAAAAGGAACGTTGCCAAATCGCACGCCTCGCGCCACTGGAATTTATTGTTACATTAAAAGAAGAGTAATTTTGATGCAGAGAAAAGCGAATCAGAGAATCCTGGAGTTGATATAGCTGGATAGTATTTGTGCGATGAGAAGGAAAGGGCGACTATGAATGCATGCAAACATTAGACGCCAAATTTGGAACTTTACGGAGAAAAAAACGAGAGATAGCATTTTGCAAATTCTAAATTTTACAGTGCTGGAAGATTAAAAAGAGATAAGAGTTGGGGCCAATGAGTGCAAGTGGGTTATATAAACAGCTACTTAATATCTACGGACTATTTAATCAATTAATATTTAATGTCAAAACATATCAACATTAATTAAATTTTATTTCTCTCGAGAATTTTTTGAGAATGCAATTTTTTAATACTTAAACGTGCTCTCCGCGTGGCAACCTTCGATCGAATATCTGTATTGGATGCGTTGATGCCATTCAGATAAAATATGGTAATCGATTTCTGGGATACATGTGAGCAGCTAAAATCAAAAATGTCATTAAATTAAAAATTTCTTCGATTTTAGTTGCCATTGGAAAGCAATCATCAGTCAACCACACTAAAGTCTGAGATCGAAAAAAAGAGTGAGTAAAAATTCTGGTGTTAATACCAGAATATGGTTTCAAAACTAGAATTTCCTCGACATTTTCAAGAGCTGTGGTACAGACGCTATGAATTCTGGTAATTTTGCCATCCCTGACATCGGTCCACATACCGTCATGCCTCTGGTAGTATTTTTTTTTTTTCAGTGATGAGTGTGATGACATTCTATGAAAGCTTTTGGTCTACTAAATCAATCATCAATGATTGAATCGGAGCTCTTACGCAATCATACATTGCTTGGTCGAGAAAATAACTTTTGAAATCTTTATTACCTACTACTTGGCAACCACAACCCTTCAGAGATTCTCGGACGTAGGACAGTTTCATGTACACCAAAAAAGCGAGATAAAATGGAGCGTATCGTATATAAGGGATGAGCTAAAGCTAAGCGTAATCAAAAGCTCTTGCGCGCGACCGCGCCTGAAAAAAAATAACAATATAAGTACAATCTATTTATTTTTATGATGCGCGTTTGATTATATAACCCTTGAACGAGAGCGCCCTGGGGATCCATCCGTTACCCGAGTCTGACACAGTTAATAATTGATAATGGGCAAGCAGAAAAAAGGGTTGGAAAATACAACATAACGAGCAGGGCAGTAGCGAGTATAACCCCGCGTTCGTTAGGTCCCTTCAAGTGCTTATATATACGGTGAAATGGACGGACGCACGCGTTGCGGGTTGAGGTCATGGTTCTTGGCTCCACTCGCTCCATTCGAGATTCCAGTCTTGTAAAGATATTTCGAAGGGTCTGGGTATGGAAGCAAACCTGCGGCAAAATTCCACCTCATCGTTTTGAAATTCCCGCGCTTTCGGTTTCTTTTTGAGAAGCAGACGAAAAAACACGATTTAATGGCAAAATTTAGTTTGGCTGCTCACTGTTGATGCAGCGGCTCGTGCAATCTAGCAACCGTTATATTCTACCACTTGACCTTTGCAAAAGTATCGATCATAGGTGAGGCACAGTGCCTTTCAAAAGAATCGATTATTTTACATCAGTTTAAAAGGAGGGAATCTACAGTTACCCCATTGCATGCACGAAACGCCACTGGTCAGTGCTCATATTGCTTAGCAGTGATGATTATGGCAACAGTGGCAACACATTCTCGTGACTTAACAAGCTCGAGTTCACAAAGTTGGTGCATTTTTTTTTTTTTTTTTTTTTTATAGATAAATTAAAATAGTTGGTGAAAACCAAGTGCTCGCGAAATTCGGAGACATAGGATATCAACATATCATGTCCATTGAAATCTATGTAGAATAGTCTACTCGTGGGTGAAACAGTCTGCCTCAACCAAAATCGAATATTTTACATGGGTTTAAACCGCAAAAGGCACAGTTGCCAGATTGCACGAGCCGTCACAGCACAAAGAAAATGGAGTTGTTGCAGTTACGAAATAAGGTTCTTATTTTATTCAAGATGTTAAATAACAAAATAATTTCATCCGCAATTCTGCCGCTGGTTTGCCACTTAACCACTAAAATCGATCCCGTGGCCAACTCAGGATCAAATACATGAAGCGTCGCGTCGTGTCAGTAATTTGCGTAGATTTTTCCTTCAAGTGGCTCTAGAATAAGGCATAGAGCGGGATTTGGTTAAGTAGATGAGGTGTGCTCAAAAATTTATATTTTGAAAGAATGTCTAACCTTTTTACTACCAGGTTAAGAAAATAAATCAAAGTTACGACTCTTTCAAATTCAGTGGGTAGTTAAATATTCGTACTCCGCGGTGTTCATTTTGCATATCCCGGTAATTGAAGGCGCTCGATGAAACATTGTTTTTGGAAGTGTAAACGTTTTTGAAATAGATTTTACTGTCAATGAGAGATAGAGGTACAAATTCAGTGGGTAGTTAAATATTCGTACTTCGCGGTGTTCATTTTGCATATCCCGGTAATTGAAGGATCTCGATGAAACATTGTTTTCTGCAAGATATACAAAATCAAACAACTCGGAAGTAGCATTAAACGGGTTAAAGGACATAATGAAATAGGTGTTTATAAGTGAAGAAAAAAAGCATAACCGTTGAATTTTTTTCTTAAGAAGTAAACAAATTCGTAAACTGCAAGGGCATTAAGGATCGGAAAATTGGTCCCGCCCAACCATCCCTAATTCAAAACAAAGATCTACGGCCAGCTTCACAGTTTTACTATACCCGGACCTATCCTTTTTTGGTCCACCCCTCCCTTTTATTTCCATGGTTGACCCCGCAGTCTATATCTATTCCAAATAGAGATACAACGTTACATTTTTTCCATGTTTTTTTTTTCTTTTAAATTTTATTTTTATTTTTATTTTTTTCTACCCACTTTCTGGGCGTATGAATTCGTATCCATGCAATTTACACACGTCCGCAAATGACTCTTTAGGTTACCCTTTAAAAATGCGGTAAAAACGAGAGGTGAAGCAAAATATTTCGCTAGCAATCGGGTGATGATAAGGGTTTTTTTTTTTTTTTTGTTTTACGACCTCGTTCCGCTGGCGCGGAAAAAAATTAAATCCACTTAAAATTCCATTTTTTCGCATTTTTCTAGGTTGTAAATCCGAACTCGGCGATCACCGTGACTTTGTGCAAAGGGATAAATTAATTAATTAGCGTTGACTCCTCCTTCGATTGACAACATCGTAATGGTTTTAATCCAATCTGTCTGAAAGGGTCCGTTGCGGATGATTCTCGACTGTGGTAGAGCTGGGGGGGGGGGACTCATCTATGGGTGCGCAGGAAACAGGGCTGCCGTTTTGCGTATAATCAATGCTATTTTTCTAATCACCGATGATTGCACTGGTTGAGAAAAGATTACACAGTTCAGTTCAGTGCATGACTGTAATGCACGAAAATACTCTGATCTGTAATCTTTCCTTAATCGGTGGAAACTCCGTTGAATAATTAAAATATCCGCAAGTTTTTTAAAGTCATCGACGACTCTACCAGTTGAGAAAAGATTACAGATGCGAATATTTTAGTTTATTACAGTCATGCACTGAACTGAACTGTGTAATCTTTTCTCAACCGGTGGAATCATCGGTGAATTGAAAAATAGCATTGATTATACGCAAAACGGCAGCCCTGGCAGGAAAGGGTGGGTGATATTCTGATGACCCCATTTAATCTGACATTTTTCCTCTTGTTTTTTGTTTGCACGTCATTTCAGTTGTTTCCAAGTATAGCAAAAATGGACCAAAAGCGTAAGGTATTACGCAACGCAAGTTTTTTCGCAAGGGAAAAATTGCTTAAAACGTTAAAATTGGAATCATCTCTTTTACGTAGATAGAACTTTTACGGGAAATTTTACTATACGTTTAAACGGAAATTTTCCGGTTAACCCGCAAAAGAACAAAAACAACTTTGGGCCCCAAAGTTTGGGGTATAACCATAAAATTACTTTCATTTTTTTTTCAACAAAGAAGAATACCGATGTATATGAAAGGTTATTTGAGGACATTTGTTTCCGTTCTTTTGCGGTTCTATCGGATAAGTTCTTCCGTTTAACCGCAAGAAAACTTTTCGTAAAAGTTCCGTTTACGTAAAAAAGATGATTCCAATTTTTACCGTGTTACCGAGGGAACAAATTGTGTAAAATCTTTCGTTTTTAGTTCATTTTTGCAACTTGGGTTTCGCTTTTGCGTTTTTGGTTTCTTGTAAAGAGGGCATTCAGTTGCACAACGCAGTAGTGTGACACTAAGTTTTTAGGGATTTTGATGAAGGAATCGACACTTTAATCCTCCTATCACAACCAGCGGGCCGATCATTTACTTCATCGTTAAACCGATCGTTAAGACAGTGTATGAGTGATTCTATTGGTCGAATATTGTGAAACTTAGCCGTTGCTACGGTAACCATCGTTAGAGTGTCCGTTTTCTAAAGTTTACTCATGAATAGCCTTTATAAAACGAGACTCTTAACGATGGTTACCATAGCAACAGCCAAGTTTTACAATTTTCGACCAATAGCATCACTCATAGACAGTTTTAATGATCGGTTTAACGATAAAGTGAATGATCGGCCCGCAGGTAACTGATAGACAAAACAACGCTCGACCGTATAAATTGAGAGCTGGGTACAGTTAAAAATATTCCTCCTCCGTGGTGTCCGTTCTGCCTATCCAAGCGATTGAAAGCACTCGACGATACATTGCTTTTAGATTCACTTTTACTGTCAATATTAAAGCAATTACAAATTAAATGGCCAAACATACAATACAAGTAAATGACTAACTTTTAAACTTAATCTTTTTTTTTTACTTTTATTGTCTGCAAATGAGAAATTGAAACTTGATCAAACAGATCTAGTCACAAGAGCGAATATACTTGGAAGTGGTCTCGGAAGGGTTAAACAAACACAAAATAAGCTGAATTTTAACACCGTGCAGTGATGTATGACCAGTGTTGCCACTTTGGAATTTTTCATTTCTTTTTTAACCTTATTTGGTCGCAACCCGCGTGCATACGTTTATTTAAATTAATTTAAAAAAAAAAAAAAAAAAAAAAAAAAAAAAAGTAATTTTCAAACACTCATTACAAAAATAAATTATTTTAAAAAACTAATTACAAGAAAAAAAAAGAAAAAAAAGCTGATCATATCAATTCAACATCCAATCCATTCTCTTCGTGCAAATATACTGTAAATTGAATCCTCCGTAATCATGCGAATGTTGGATCCTGGGAAAAAAATAAAAAAAAATTAAAAAAAAAAAAAAAAAAAAAAAAAAAAAAAAAAAAAAAAAAAAAAAAACTGTCAATATTTTACGATGAAATGAACAATAATTGAAATAAGAAACTTTTTCCAAGAGCTTGATAATTGTTTCCAGGTTTTGAATTACATAGTACGAGCATTTTAATGTATATTTTGTCGGACGAATTTTTCTACCACATAATAACGATGATCAAACGCCGGGGGGGGGGGGGGGGAGGGTTGTCCATTTTACATTGAATTTAATAGGAAGTGGGCGAATTTTTTTATGCAATCCGGCAGCCCCGGTGTTTGTGTGGTGACTTGTAGGAACGGAGTGGGTCCAACAGAGAGCGACCGGTTGCGAAGAGCGAGCGAGGCGCGAGAGGGTATTGAGACCATTGGATCGCTGTGTGGTGATTCGTCTTAACCAATTGCACGGTGAAATGTTCAAAAATGGGCGGAGTCACGCAATTGACTCGGAAAAGAAACACTTCCGTCGTTGTTCGTTGATGTTTTCGAACTGCCATGCCGCGCCGTCGCCCATCGCCTTCGCTCGCTAGAACTGACGCCTGCTTCGTTTGAGTTGGAGAGCCGAGTCATTGGACTCCTTCTAACCAAGTGTTGACAGTTCTAAGTATCCATTGTAAATCCGCACCCATAAGATGCGTTCATTTCCATCCGCTGCACTGATCCATCGGGAATTATGGATTGGGATGGATTGAATCCATCGGTCCATCGGTCCACCACACTATGGTCTAAAATACAGAGCTGCCGTTTTGCTTATAATCAATGCTATTTTTTTATTCACCGATGATTCCACCGGCTGAGAAAAGATTACACAGTTCAGTTCAGTGTATAACTGTAAAGCACGAAAATACTCCGATCTGTAATCTTGCCTTAATCGGTGGAAACTCCGTTAATTAATTAAAATATCCGCACGTTTTTTAAAGTCATTGACGACTCCACCGGTTGAGAAAAGATTACAGATGCGAGTATTTTGGTTCATTACAGTATTATACTGAGCCAAACTGTGTAATCTTTTTTCAACCGGTGAAACCATCGAGTGAATTGAAAAATAGCATTAATTATACTCAAAATGGCAGCCTTGCTAAAATAGTAAAAAAAATGGCCAAAAAGCTGCAAGTAAATTTCCCATAAATTTCTAATTTAAAAACTTTCAGTAACAGTTTCAACGGTAGATAAAACTTTTAAAAAGTGATTTAAACCAACTAATCATACTGACAAGTTTTATATTATGCTTAAAAGGTCGAAAACGGTGATTTTTGAGATGACTTTTTTCACATATTATTTGTCACTTTTTTTTTCCCGATGTCACACCATAGTGCATCGGTCCATCAAAGTGCTTTTTGTCAATGCGCACGATTTAGCTTAAAGAGGTCAGGATTTCGCCATTTTATAAACACCGGTAAACACAGTTGTACGCAAAGAAAGCCTTTCAAATGTGTTCCATCGGCATCGGTCTACAGAGATTGCTGGATCGATGAGCATCCGATGGAATCCATCTAGCTCCATCAGAATTCGAGAGAAACGGATGGGTATCCAAATCCTGATAGATAGAGAGCGGAGGCGAGAAAAAGGGACCCTCGCCACCAGAGCACCCTAACAGTTCTCTCCTCCAATGGATAGACTAAAACAGACCAATAGATATACTAAAACAGACCTCTAGATAGACTAAAACAGACCAATAGATATACTAAAACAGACCAATAGTTATACTAAAACAGACCTATAGATAGACTAAAACAGACCTCTACTCAAATAGCCTACCTAAACTAACCTAACCTAACCTCTCCTCCAATAGATAGACTAAAACAGACCTATAGATAGACTAAATCAGACCTCTACTCAAATAGCTTACCTAAGCTAACCTAACCAAACCTCTCCTCCAATAAATAGACTAAAATAGTCCTCTACTCAAATAGCCTACCTGGGAAAATTAGTAATTATAAAATTTTGGCACTTTCTTAAATGCATATAATGCAAGGACACCAAACTGCACCCTTCGCCACTGAATTTTTGTCTCCTCAAAATTATACTAGGCCCTCTTTCTGCAATGATTTGATGATTCGTCGATTGCCATCAAAACTTTGGGTGGATTCGTCCTAAAGGGCTGCACTGCATAGTGTATGTATATAGATCCGTTTTTGGTCATTCGTAGTCCTTAGGTACGACCCACCCATTTGAGTCAACGAGATCTTTGAATTGGATTGAAATGGAGGATGGAAACGCAATCTAGCCGAGGGATCAGTAATTAGAGCGTCAATATTACCCCTCATCAGAGTCAAGAGAACGCGCTTCCTTCCGATGCGATGGGAAGCGTGGTTACTGGTTAGGGAGGACGCCATTAAACTTATCCCCGGGTTTACTCGTCATTGGTGCAAGGACTCTGAACAAGGTTCACTGCATTGAAGATCCTTCCCGTTGCGAAGTGTTTTCAGGAGAGAGGGTGGGAAGGTTGAGGAGATGAGGGGTGGTTGAGGGGTATGGGGATGTGAATGAATTGAAGGTGGGGGTTGAAGAATGAGAATTATATATAAAATCGTATATACCATGTCACTAAGCGTATCCAGCAATCTAGCAACTGTGGATTCTTCCTATTTGAATATGCCTATGCGATGTCTCATTCGGTCCATTTCGATGTCGATTTCCAAAATCGGAGCGATGTATCGAAACATCGAAAAATCGAAAAATATCGAAAAGTATCGAAACATCGATCCAAATCGAAACATCTCAACATCGATCGGTATCGACTCGTTGATTTACACAGAAACATCGGAAAATTGATCTGCATAAAAGCCTACATTTACATCAAAATACCAAGACGTCAACAAAATGATAAAAAAAACAAAAAAACAAAAAAACAAAAAAAAAACAAAAAACAAAGCATTGGATTTTTTAATGCCTTATCTCTTAATTTTTATTTTAAAAATCGATCGGAACAGTGGCCATTGGCCAACATGACCCTTTGGTCGGAAAATTGAAACATTATTCGACAATCCCACCGCATACATTAATAGCGGTCCGGATCGACGCGACGTATCGATATTGATTGATGCTTCACTGTCAATCGATATGGATCGATGTTTTGATCTGGATCGAAGTTGCAATGTTTCGATGTGAATCGATGTATCGATGTGGATTGATGTTTCGATGCATCTCATGAGACCGATGTCCCTTAAACATCGAACAAGCGTCGATGCACATCGAACATCTCACAGGCCTATTTGAATGTATGAAAAACAATCGATTAGTAAAAGGACCAATGCCCCCTCGAGAATCAATTGTTTCGCATGGGTTCAAATGGAAAAAAAGGATGGTTTCCAAATTGCTGGATCAGCCCATGCTTGTCACCACACACGGAAAAAAAGACTGGTTGAATTTGCCATCTGCATGGCTGATTTTGGAGTCTGCTATCGAGTGTGGTAAATTTCACCATCATATGGACACTGCTACTTAAGTACCTTGTATGGTGAAATGTACGAACAGGCTATCGTAATTTACCACAAGGGACGTTACATTTATCATATGATGGTAAAATTTACCATACTTGATTGCAGACTCCAAAATCAGCTGTGCAGTTGGTAAATTCTACCAGTCTTTTTTCTTCTGCGCACGCATAATTATCATGGGCGGAGCCAGAAGTTTGCAACTGTGGATTCTTCCCATTTGAATGTATGAAAAATAATCGATTCTTGAGGGGGGCCATATCTCGAAACGACGGAATCAAACGAATCTATTTCAAAACCTTCAAACATCATAAAAGTCAATCATTATAAGAATCTATGAGTACCTAGTCAAAATATTGCTTTGCAAACAGGCATCCTTGCCTCATAGCTGATCCGAGAGACGAGAGACTCGATGTGTATCCGGTAGATTTCGATCAAAATTATTTTGATACTCGTCCCAAAAATCAGCTTCTACCGTGACCCATCTGCCAGTTTAAATTACATTTTATTAATCATTGAACAGCTGAATGATTAATGATCCATCCTTTCCCCTCAAGAAGTTTCGGATCGTTAACTCCTTGCAGTTCTCGAAAACCCAAAGTTGCTAAAGGCTTATTTTTACCATGTAAAAATCTATACATAGAAAGAATTCACAGCATACACTTATATATTTTACCTATGAAAGTACATGAGTACATAAGTAATTAAGTACATATAAACCTATTTACTTCAAATTTTAGCACAAAATGATGCCACAAGTGCGACCTTGAACGTGGATCTTGCTGTTAACTATGAATTATGCCTTTCACAAGAAAGTATCCTAATAAACATTTTCATTCTTACATTCCTTGATCAGTTTTAAATGTTTCTGCAGTTCTCAAGTACTTCGGAGTCCTACTGAATTGCCTCTCAAATTAAGTATGCCTAAAAAAATCCAAAAATCTTAAAAAAAAAAAAACAAAAAACAAAAAACAAAAAAAAAAACAAAAAAACAAAAAAACAGTATTATCAAGCATCGTTTCGATGAGAGGACTTCCTTTTGAAGATCATAGTACCCTTTCCATTGGTGACACTCTGAGAAAATAGTTCTGGCGAAAACGATAGTGCGAATAATTAAAATAGTCCCCAAGAAGAAATTAATTCAAGTCATTTTTGAACGGAAATTCTGGTCAATTTTACGACTAGGCAAGACTTTCTCGATGCAAAACTTCTGAATAAAATAACCAGAAATTATTTTTGAAATTATACGAGCAAGAAACTTTGATCATATAATTATTGTGTCACTATAGGTCAAAACCATTCGCAGCAGAATTTCTTGCGATTTAAAAAATAATTTCTGGTGATTTCACGACGAATTTCTAGAATTCCATTTCAGGGACTTTTTAATTATTTACTCTGCCAATTTTTCCAGAACTTTCTGCTCATTCCAAGTGTAGACGTTGGAATTATCGTTTGTCGTCTTACTCGCTCTTAAACCTATGCATAAGTATCGATATTCGGAGGGTAAATTGCGCCCCTTTAAGATCGATTTATTTTCTATAGAGGTTTCAATGGAGGAGGTTTTATATTTCGATAAACGCGCCACGACAGTCTAGTACCAGAAGCATAAAGCTTGCTATGATCGAAGTTTGTACGAAAAAAAGAAGAAGAAGCAATACGACAACAGAGCTAAAACAGCCTATTTATTTTTGAGCTCGCGAGACGAAAAAAAAGCGATTTTGTTTAATTCGTCATAAAAAGAAAGGCATAAAAAGCCAAGAATTTGAAGAATCAGCGCGCAATATGAAGTTGTAAAAGCAGTAATTCTAGGGTAACAATGAGCGCAAAGGGGAGGGGGGGATGCGGGTATCCCTGTGAAGAAAGACAGAAGGAAAATGGGGACGGGCGAAAAAAGAAAAAGAAAAAGAAAAAACCATTAGGTAGTACATCAACAAGACGGACCCGCCGACCAGTGCAGAGAGTGCTGTGGAAAAGAAATAAAATCCGAAAAACGTACTAGGGTTGCTTGGAAAGGTGGTGGATGGAGGTGGGGGGGGGGAGAGGGAGGCTGCGGGAAATATGCGAATCCAAGGTTGGTAGTGCGGTTGTGGCGGTGTGCGCGCGAGGTGCATTCAATTCGCTCGCTAATGGAGTCATCATCAACGTTTACACCGACCATCAGTGAGAGGCTGTAATTATCTAGGCGTTTTCTATTGTTTCCTAGCACCGTAGAGCTCTCTTACTTTACTCCTTGGCTCCATAAAACAGCCCTCCTCCACCCCCCACCACCCTTTTTTTTCCTTCTATCTCGCGCCGCGCCGCATAGTGGGCGCAGGAATTATCCGTTAGATGGCCAAAATAAGCATCACTGTTAACCCTTTCGCACACGAATTATGAATAAAAGTGTCACTGTAATCTGAAACCTATACCATTAAATTGAACGAACTTTTCTCGGATGATTTCATGTGTGAGTAAATTTTTTCGAATTTCCATAAGGCTCCATGTAAAATGACGTCCTTTATATGGGACACCGTGTAAGAAAGGGTTAAAAATCGACCAAGAAATCTGGAGTGAGAATCTGAGCGATCATAAAAACAGGGGAGGGTACATACGTATATTACTCTCGACCGCAGTAAAAATATAGGGTGTCCTGGAAGTAAAGGGCAAAAAATACTATCGATGAGGTTGTGAAGAACGAAATTCCATCAAATTTGAAAGTCGGGTGGTACTTTTCATCGGTAGATCAAAAGAATGCTGAATGTAGATCAGGATATTTGAGTTGATCTAGTCATGCTTCTGACCTAGCTGGTGTGTTTAATATTGTCATAAACAGGCAAAGACAGATCATAGGCAAAGACAAACTTTAAACAAATATTGAATAGCCTTCAGCAACTGATTTGAGTTTAAAAAAAAGATACCACAATTTCAGCACCTGATTTCGCCTGGCAAATGTATATGAACGATGATTTTAGGCCTACATCAGATTATTAAAGGCCAATATAATATGGTTTTAAGGGGTATCTCCACCTGCGAATTTAAAAGCGCGAATAAACTGATTGAGCCAATGAGCTGCCTTGAAGTCGATAGGTCGAGTCCGATGTATCGACAACAAAGAAGCTCATTGGCTCAATCAGTTTATTCGCGCTTTTAAATTCGCAGGTGGAGACACCCCTTTAGGTCCATCTCAGATGATATTTTGCCAATTCCAGATGACTTCAGGCTTACATTAGTGCGTAAGCTCTCTGATTGGTCGAAACCGCACGCAAGATACACGCAATTCAATGCTCGGGACCTAACATTATTTGGTCCCTGATGGTTTTAAGCCAATATCAGTTATGATTTCGGCCCGCATGTCAGATGATATTTTTGCCAATTCCAGATATGACTTTTAGACCAATATCCAATGGATTTAGGCCACCAAATTGGCCATTTCTTACCGATGTGCGGCGCGTCGACTGAACTCTCGTTGCCCGAATGCCTGGTGCGCGCGCGATGCGGTGCGGTGAAAAATATCTACGCCAAATTGATTTTTTTCTTTCCCGTTCTTTTCATCCGACTCGCGGTATCTGATCCTCCCCCGAAGCCTGCGCCCTAAAAGCCTCGCTTTATTAGTTAATATAGCAGATGATGAAAACTCGAACAACGTTGCCGTGACTCTAAAAGAAGCTTCTGTTGAGACAATCAGTTTTCTAGTTTCAATTAGTTACTGATGATTGATCAGTGATTTCAGAGTCTCGTGTTGGGTTTTAAAAGTTTTATCAAAAATCTGGCTCAAGCTTTGTTCATTAGAGAAATGAGTAAATATACACTGAGAGAATTCTTTTTTTGATTCAAGGTGCATTTTGTTTGTGATAAAGAAACTGCGCTGTGAAAATTTGACTAAGGGGGAATGAATTCCTTTCACCCAAGGAAAACATCTGGTGCTACAAGTAAAAGATTCCTTGTTGTGACAGTGATTCTCCTTCATGCAATCAGAACTTTACTTCGGGCAAGGAAAACTGTCACAAGTACTGTTTCCTTGTTTTTAAAGGAATTGATTTTTCTTAGTGTATAATTTAAAGAAAAAAAAAAAAAAAAAAAATCACGAAATCCCTTGAATTTGCTTTGAGAAAATGAAGCACTCGTTTTGTAAACCACTTAGACTACATCTTGCTCGTTGATATAAGTATTAAGTAAGGAACCCGTAAAGCTCTTGAGCTAATGGTTTTTGAATGCCTGATTTAATTTAAAATATCCTCAGTTTGATTATATGCATCTGTAGAGGTCAATGAAATTAAAAGCATTAATAAAATATATGCCATTTTAATTCCCAAGTTGAGGTAGACCGAGGAAATAGATTACCTTAATAAGTAAACCGTGACAATTAAATATGATACCTTTTAGGAAAACAACGGGTTCAAAAAGGGTTCAAATTGAAAGGTATGCTCATGAGCAGCCAAGGAGGGTGGGAGATTGTAAAAGTAAATCTCTGTCACGATGCGCCGAAGATCGGACGCAAGGGGGTTGGGGGGAAGATCGAGCGTCAATAGGGGAGGAAACTTTTTTCAGAACTAAATGGAATAACAGGTTTGCGATAAATTTCCAAAGGGAGGCCCCAGCTCTGAGCTTAAAAATAGTGGTCATGATTACATTGATTAAAACCTTGCACGCCGCAGATTGGAGACTATTGTGGGGAGGGGGCAGGGGTGCCTCATTTCCAAGTTGAGAGGTCCCTTAATGGACGTCTTGGGACACAGCCGCCGAGGTTTCTGAAGCGAGACATTAAAGGGAAAAATATTAATCTCGTCCTTGTTCAACGGGAACGGAGGAGTAGAAATAGCATGGTGCGCGCCCTATAGCAGCCTGGCCGCGGGTTTGGTGGTTGATTATTTTTCTATAAGAACATGAGTAAAGCTATTCAACGAATTTGTTTTTTATTGATTTTTTATGCGTTATTGAAATTTAACTCCTTTTTCCATTCAATAATTTTTATTTTTTTTTTCATCTTATTTTTATTTTTTATGCACTTTTGTTATACAGCTCCATATCATTTATCAACTATTAAACCCAGTGGTGTAGTTAGCAAAGGACAAGGGGTACAAGAAGGAAAGATCAAAATTTAACGTCACCCCTAAGAAATGAGCATTGATTATACCTTCGTCCTTCGTCCCTCTTGCAAAATATGGCATTGGGCAATGGGTCTGTTGCAAACTTTTGCTACAACGATTAAGAAATATAATCTAATGTAACATTGCATGAAAAGTCCATTGGTGGCATCAAAAAGTTATAAAATGCATTAATAAACTCACAAGAGGCGTTTATTGAAATCCAATATGGCGGGGAAATATCGAGCAATATGTGTATTGTGTATGCATGCACCACGAACATCCAACGATAGCCAACCACACAGTTCGATCACAATCAATCACAACGTAAAGAAACACATAACCTCTACCTCCGGTGAAGTTGTCAAAGTCCATCCTTGGATGTCCGTGGTGCATGCATACGCATTGCTCGATAATTCTCCGCCATCTTGAATTTTATTAAACACCTTTGATGAGTTTATTATTGCATTTTCTGATTTTCTGATGCCACCAGTAGACTTTCAGGCGATTTTACTTTAAAACAAACACTCTTAATCGTTATTGTAGCAAAAGTTTGCAACAGACCCATCGGGCATAAGACGCTTTTCCAAATCTTTCATAAATTAATTGATAAATGATAACCTCTCTTATTATTACTTTTCTCCATCAAAATAACACATGTTTGGAAAAATTAGGGATTTTAATATAATAGTATATCAGACCAGACGGGTACAATCTCATTTAGGAAGGAAGGACATTTCCAGCACCATAGCAGCCGTCCAAAAAATCGTTAAATGTGCTAGTATTCGGCAAAAAAAATGGCGTTCAACGTCCTCAGAACGTTCGGAGGACATTCGAAGGACATTTTGAAAAAGTTTGTTCTGTTCTGAAAGCGCACTCTTTTGACCTTAAAAAGGTGATCAGCGGGGGAAAAAATTATTTCATCTAAATCACATTTTTTTTGTCAGGTATTGGAACTTTGATTTTGAGTTTCTTCGGCTTCTTATATGCAAAACTGGTCGATTTGATGTTTTATTAAACAACTTGTACTTGGTGCGTTTACTTGTAAATTGCAGTAGAATTTGCAAATTATTATAGCAAATCGCAATGAAACGCTCATCGCTCAGTCGTTCACAGGCTCACAGCTTTTCCTGTGATGTCCTCAACACTGCGGTGTCTACATTCATATATCCGTAACCAGGAATGTGTCTTTCTCTCTGTTTGCCCGCGTTTGGCTGCATATGTTAGAAAAGGACTGAGACAGGGGCTGAAATCACGTGACAGCCCCTATAACCCAAAGATTACTTATACTCCAGATATGGCACTAGCTAAAATCTTGTTGAGCGCCTTCATTGCTAAAACACATACACTGGCCCACGGTTTGTTTACGTTCGGCCAAAGAGTAAACAAGAGTCGCAATTGAATGGAAGGCCTGCGTGGTCAACGTAGATAAGGGATCCGAACGCGGGCTGGCCTGGGCTGGCCTCTGATTGGCTGCAACGGGTGGAGCAAAAATGACTCGGGGTATAGGGAAAATAACACGGGATTTTTGTTCCGGGGCGTTTATCTCGAAACCTAAGCAAAATCGTATCTAAACAATTTATACGAGTCGATTTAGCAGATTTTTCCGAACAATTTGATAGGTCATAAGTGCCACTTTATTGCAAATTCGAAAAGACTGTTTCAGTTTAAAAGTACGCACAATAGTGTGATTACATGCTTGCCGTGTGTTCGAGCAGTGTTTGAGTAACTCACTATTGTGCGTACTTTTAAACTGAAACAGTCTTTTCGAATTTGCAATAAAGTGGCACTTATGACCTATCAAATTGTTTGGAAAAATCTGCTGAATCGACTCGTATAAATTGTTTAGATTCGATTTTGCTTAGGTTTCGAGATAAACGCCCCGGAACAAAAATCCCGTGTTATTTTCCCTATACCCCGAGTCATTTTTGCTCCACCCGTTGCAGCCAATCAGAGGCCAGCCCAGGCCAGCCCGCGTTCGGATCCCTTATCTACGTTGACCACGCAGGCCTTCCATTCAATTGCGACTCTTGTTTACTCTTTGCGTTCGGCGAGCGAGAGACGCGTGGGCGGGGTGGGGCCAGTCGGCTGGCCCACGACCCCCACCCCGCCCGCACGTCCCTCGCTCACCGAAACGTAAACAAACCGTGGGCCAGTGTATGTGTTTTAGCTCGGTTTTAGAAATGAAGGCGCTCAACAAAATTTAACACAGGCGAGATAGCTAGTGCCATATCTGGAGTATAAGTAATCTTTTGCTATAACCATATTTGTCTAACCCTTGCATACAAATGGGCTGAGAGAGAGAAAGGCACATTTTTTGCTACGGCTATATGCCTAAAATCCTACATTCATCCAGCGATTTTTCGATACAACAGCGAAATACAGTGAAAATGGTTCACCATGTTGTCTTTTCCATTTTACAGGAGCTCTATCGGACAGACTGTGTTGGAAGTTATTTCATCACATAAATTATCCTGAATCAAGCTTACTAAATGTGTCATTTCCTCTTTCCAGAATTTGTGTAAGTATATATTTGAGTATAATAGTGACGGACCAACTTTCAGGACCACTCAGCTCTTTCTTCGACCGATAATCTGCAAAAGAGATTGATACAGATAGAATGCAATGCTGCATTGGCGTGTATTTGGAGTGTTGCGCAAGATACACTTATTTCGGGAGCTTATAGGTAAGTGACGCAAGTCGGTCCACCAGAACTGGTTCACGAATCAGCGAGAGAGAACTGTAATAGTCCAGGCAATGGGTGATTATTGGAAGAACAAATTCCCAGCAAAGGTTTTTTGGGCTTAATCGCTTCGTCTTGGTGTCAGTAATGACCACCTAAAAGTCCCCATGCCTAGGTGCTGTGCTAAATTCAGGGGAGGGGGAAAGGGGCCCAAAATCGATTTTTTCGATATATATCGAAAACGATGCAAGATATCGAAAAAATCGATACATGTTTTTTGTTCCTGAGGTAATTTCCAACAAGAAAGGTCCTTTGTGTTTTTACGCTCTGACGACGTCTAAGCTCTCAAAAACACGATTTAAGTTTTCGGCGATTTTCCAGGAAAATTGATACCGCGTGGCAACGCTCATTTAACGCAATGTTATTTTTAATTATTTCGATCGCCTTACCGTAGCATCTAGAGTGCTCCAAATTTTATGAAATTTGGTACTCGGGGGTTTTATAGGTCGCTGATTTCATTTTTTGAGTCCAAATTTTCTTAAAACGTGATTCAGACAAGCTTTATGAGCTTTTATCACAAAATGCAGCCTTTTAGATAAAAGCTCAAAAAGCTTGTCTGAATCACGTTTTAAGAAAATTTGGACTCAAAAAATGAAATCAGCGACCTATAAAACCCCCAAGTACCAAATTTCATAAAATTTGGAGCACTCTAGATGCTACGGTAAGGCGATCGAAATAATTAAAAATAACATTGCGTTAAATGAGCGTTGCCACGCGGTATCAATTTTCCTGGAAAATCGCCGAAAACTTAAATCGTGTTTTTGAGAGCTTAGACGTCGTCAGAGCGTAAAAACACAAAGAACCTTTCTTGTTGGAAATTACCTCAGGAACAAAAAACATGTATCAATTTTTTCGATATCTTGCATCGTTTTCGATATATATCGAAAAAATCGATTTTGGGCCCCTTTCCCCCTCCCCTGAATTTAGCACAGCACCTAGGCATGGGGACTTTTAGGTGGTCATTACTGACACCAAGACGAAGCGATTAAGCCCAAAAAACCTTTGCTGGGAATTTGTTCTGCCATTTGCCGTGAATTGATCCCCATTGCCTGGACTATAAAGCGACATCCATCAAATGAAGTCCACGCAATTATCAACCTGGTAAATTGACCAATCACAGCTCACTTCGTGACGAAAGTTTATTCACAACATCCTTGTATTTATCCACCATATTTGTTTGAAAATCTGGGAGTATTAATATAACCTTGAAATCTTGGATAATCTGTAGGGAAGCGTTGGCTGACATGGGCGGATCCAGCAACTTGGCAAGCCTGCATCATTACCATTTGAATGTATGAAAAACAATCGATTCTTGAGGGGACCATGGCCCTTCTGCTAATCGATTGTTTCTCATACATTCAAATGGGAAGAATCCATAGCTGCCAGATTGATGGATCCGCCTTTGGCTGATCAAGGAGGAATTTTCACTGGATGAGATACAAACACAAATTGTCCATATAGGTCCAAAGCTCATAACCAATGCGGCAATGCCTCATACACTATACAGTATGGATCTATATGGGTATCTTTTATTGATATTGTATGAATCTATGTATGAACATATGTATTCGTTGAAATATCCATACAACAAGTCCAAATGGATCCATACATATCCACATAGATCCATACTTATCCATATTTTGTATCGGAAATTGATTATGGACAGCTGCGTGGACCATTTTTACTATAGGCTGTCCTAAGAATGATTGGACTTGACAACTGTAGGTTTGAATGAAAACATCAGCTTCCATCCTCAGATAGGACAACCTGATTGGTTAGGAGCTATAACTTTAGAGTGGCACATCAAGGAACGTTCCGCTGGTTCATTTTTGTCACCTAGGGCGCCGCCATCTTGCAGTAAAAATCGATTTTGAGGTTAAATTTTGTAGGTTGTTTCCGGTCGTTTGGTAAACAAACTCGGGCATCGCCGGAAACGACCTACAAAATTTAACCTCAAACCTTGGAATCTGCCATCCATATTCCCGCCAAACTCCGAACGACCTACAACATTTAACCTCAAATCTTGGAATCTGCCGTCCAAATTCCGCTTTTTCCCGGGATTCCTTCTACTCTGTGTGGCACAAGGTGGACCAGCCCGCTGCCACTCTAAAGTTATAGCTCATTGGTTAGGAGCAGTATATAAGAAGCTGATGTTTTCATGAAAACCATAGAAGTGTCAAATCTAATCTTTTCTGGGACAAGCTATAGGGCAGCTTTGATTATGACAATTTTTCCAGTCTCATTTTGAGTTTACATTCAACGAGTTGTCCACAATCGCGGACAAACCGCATCAATGGACTCCGAACTCGGCATCATCGTGCCCAGCTTCCAGCCTCACTCATACTTACTCACATATGCCAGCGTATGGAAGGCAGGCCGATTACACTCCGATTTCACCGCGCGAAAATCATGCTTTTCACTGATTACCTAGGTACTTTGCCCTCATACTCGACACTAAACAAGTCATACATATACGGTCCGTTGTCCGGCTCTAGACCGTAATTTACGCTATCTCTCTCTCTCTCCCCTTCGCCCTCCCTTCTCTATCTCTTTCTCGTTCCCCAATCTACCGTCCGTCCGCTGTTCCGCTCAGCTCGGTCCGTACTAAGAGAGAGAAAAGAGAGAGAGAGAGAGAGAGAGAGAGAGAGAGAGAGAGAGAGAGAGAGAGAGAGAGAGAGAGAGAGAGAGAGAGAGAGAGAGAGAGAGAGAGATCCAACGAATGAGATCAAAGCGTAATTAATCTTCCTGAAATCAACGAAAGCTGCTGATGAGCATGCGGTCGTCCGGCAGGAGCTGTGAACAAGCCGCGGGACATTTGATTTCAAAACGAGGCGGGTGCACAGGCGGATCCAGGAATCTATCCTTCTCTCTTCTCTCCCATTAGAATGCGTATGATAGAAAAGGACAGATTAGGGGCAGTCACGTGATTTTCGCCCCCTCTTTTATCCTTTGCTAACAAATGCATTCTAATGGGTGAAGAGAGAGAAAGACAATAACTTGGATCCGCTAGTGGGCGGGTGCGAGCTAGGAAAAAAGAAATGTACGATACTGTTTGAAAAAAAAAAAATAAAGGAAGAGAAAACGAGTTGACGCCATTATTGATAAAAAAATAAAAAATAAAATAAAAATAATAATATAATTACGGTTTTTATTACTCTGTTATCTGGACTCATCGTTATAATATTGTCGAGTGGTGGCGACTCGGAGAGATACGTTCAAACGATATTTTTGAGAGGAAGAGAGAGGGGACAGAGGGTGGGGGAGAAACGAGGTGTGAATTTAGTGCAGCAACTATTCACACACACTCACTTGCGCACACAGGGTGCTCTGAAAGAAACGAATCGCCAGCCGTATAGTAACTTATTTCGTTATTATTATGTTTTCTTGATACATTTTGTTGATGATTTGGAGGAAGTTTTTGAAATAAAACATTCGTCACTCTGTAAAAAAAAAAAAAAAAAAAAAAAAAAAAAAAAAAAAAAAATTAATTTAATACCAAGTGATCCTACACTGAAACAAAAGATTATACCAGAAGCATGACTATTTGTGAACCCATGAAAGGCAGTGGCGTAGCGTGCAATTTGGCAACGTTGCAGTTCTTCCATTGAAACTCATGAAAAATATCGAATTATTAGGTGTTTGGAGAACACCTTCGCATTCGACCTTTTACAAGGGTTTAAATGGACAGGTGCAACGTTGCCAAATTGCACGCTACGCCACTGATGAAAGGGATGGTACCATAGCCGTAGCCAGGATTTTGTCTGTCTCTCTCTTTCCTCATTCGAAGGCATGTGTTAAAAAAGGATGCAGATAGGGGCTGTCACGTGACTTCAGCCCCTATAACTGTCCTTTTCTAACTCATGCAATCAGATTGGACAAAGAGAGAGAAAGACAAATTCCTGGCTACCGCTATGGATGGTACAATAACCAGAATTCTAGTGTTTGTACGAGGGTCGTCTTAAAAAGTAAGTATCTTTTTTTTTCCAAAAAAAAAAAAAAAAAAAAAAATTATTAATCCTAGAGAAAATGTAAAAATAATGTTAAACGCGTCGTATTTTCAGCTTTAAGACCCTTTTTTTGGATTTTCTTTATCTTTAAAATTGAACAAATGGCGACGATTTTACCGCGACCATCTCCCGTCACAGTGGGTCTAAAACTTTACGCAATCAAAGGTATCGTTTTTCAGACAAGGGGAATAAATATTGTTCAAGAGAACAAAATTAATGAGGAGGTAAAAAAACTGTCAAAAACTAACGGCATCTAACTTTATTTGTTGAAAAAGTCTCCTACTTTATTTAGACATTAAATTTTTGTTACACCAGTTTCCTTATTACATCAAAAAAGCACTCTAAGATCCAAATGTTGATACTTTATTTAGACATTTCTTTTACGTTTTACACCAATTTCCTTATTCCATCAGAAAAGAACATCAACATTTGGATCATAACCTGGATTAAGAGTGCTTTTTGATGTAATAAGGAAACTGGTATAACAAAAATTTAATGTCTAAATAAAGTAGGAGACTGTGTCAAAAAATAAAGTTAGATGCCATTCAATCAGTTTTTGATAGTTTTTTTACCTCATTTTTGTTCTCTTGTACAACATTTATTCCCCATGTCTAAAAAACGATACCTTTGATTGCGTAAAATTGTTGGCCCACTGTGACGGGAGATGGTCGAAGTATAAAATCTCCGCCATTTGTTCAATTTTAAAGATAACGAAATTCCAAAAAAGGGGTCTTAAAGCTGAGAACACGACGCGTCTAATACCATTTTCAGATTTTCTTTTTTGACTTTTGAGACGACCCTTGTACTATAGTTCTTGAGAATTTTGAGGAAATTCTAGTTCTATAACCATATTCTGGTACTAACACCAGAATTTTCTGGTCGAATTACTATTTTGTGGTTCACAAATCTGTGCTACTGGTGATATTACTAAAATTTAGGAATTACTTCTTTCAGTGTTGATGAAGTTAGCAGCATTGCGAAGTATCAAAGAAAATATAAATAAATTATTTCTACACTTATCGTGCATTTTAGTTGAAAAACTGGAAAAATTGATAAATCGATCGATAGATCGGAAGCCATTTTGTTTTCGAGATATCGATTCTGTACTATTTGTGATGTTTATACAACCTCAAACGAATACTAAGTAAAAGCCCACTGATACTGCAATTAATTGCTATGGTCGAACAAAACGAGAATTCCCATGACACTGATAGATGGGTCTGAAAGGCCCCGGTTGCGGTCGTTCTAGGGGTAGTCGTGAAAAAATGAGCGCTGAACGCCCAAAAATCGTGCACCGAAAAAAAATGTATTTCAAAATTTACGTTTCTGAAAGTTTTTGTAGACTGTAGAGCTATTTGTGAAGCACAAGAGTTTGGACCAACTACAGTGGAAATGGCAAAACAAAATGGCCTGACGTGCATTTCAAGCTAATGGCTCTTATGTACAAAATTAAATAAATATAAATAAATAAATAAAATATGTAGCATGCCTTGGGTCTGGGAGACCCGATTGGTAATCTAAGGGTTAAATAATTGACCTCAAAAGTCACAAATTAGGAAAGTAAACTAACAAACAAAAAGAAACAAAAAAAATCTGAAAGTGCTCAGCATATTGGCTAATTTATTTAAAAAATGTTCTTTGATAATTATAATGAATATGCTTTATATGAACAAGCGATTTGCTTATCACAATAATGCATATAAACATAAATATAATATTTCATTGGAATTAAAATGATAGCGCATTATTGTTGATGGAACTTTTACGGCTTCACCACGAGTCGTCTCTCGATTTTCAATTTACTCGATACTCTCTTATATTTGCGTAATGTCGAATTTCCCCCCCCCTCCTGTTGAAATTTCAATTTATTCGATACTCTCTTAGCTGCGTAATGTCAAGTCCCCCTCCTGTTGAAATTTCGCGAAATCTTGTGAAGGAGAGCCTCGCGTGTTTCCAAAAGTAGATTCCATTAGAATTAAAGCCATACCAAGAAGGTGCCGATTGCGTGTTTCAAGCCTGCTCCGAAAAAGGATCTCTAGACACGCCGATGCAAAAACATTCGGACTCGCGATGAGAGTCAAAATATTTCCTTGTAAATTACGAAAAAATGACTTCCAGGAAACGGGAGATGGATTATTAGGTTTATTAAAAAAGGGTGAAGAACGCAAAATTTCAGGCGTTCTAAGAAGAGAGGAAAGTGGAAATATTCTACCGTTTACTGTCGTTGCAAGTGCGTATGAATGTATAGTCGATTTTCTTGGATCTGACTCAAGCGACTGGATATGGGACCGTTTCTGCACGTGTGGGAGAAAAACTCGTTTTCTAAAAGTGGATATATGTTGCATTCTCACTCGAGAAATTAGATCGGCCTCGAAAGTTTGCCATTTAGCTTACAGCTGGACCCGAGTTCTGCAGAAGACAAACAAAGAAACAAAGTAGCCCGAAATTAGAGACAACAATAAAACAAATGGCGGGATCAAAGCTATTTAAATTTTATTTAGCTTTGATTCCCGTCATTTGTTTTATTCTTGTTCTGCTGAAGGTAACCAACTGCTGTGCGGGGTTTCCTACATATTGCTGGTTCCCTTCACCAGAACTAGGCATAGGCGGAAATAGAGCCCCCCCCCCCACCCCCAGATTTTTTTTTTCTATAGACACTCAGTCTAAACACATTGAAACTAAATCTATCGATTCATCATACAACTTATTTTCTCATACAATATATAATCTCTTACTAGCAAAACAAATAACTTAGTTTTTAATTGGTTATATTAACCGTTTAATCCATAAGGAAGTGACCTCTGATACCAGCTCAAACACTTTTCGGCGCTTGAGGCTTAAGTTGTGTATACTTGTTGGAGGCTACGTACTTATTGGAGTAAAACTTTTGGAAACAACAAACGTCTGGATATTTGGCCGTATGATTTGGCACTTCTCAAAATGTCGGCTCTCACGGTGAATTCTAGGAGCAATTAAAGCTGTATTTTACCCAAAATTTGCCTGGATTGTATAGACGACGTAACAGTTGTCTTGATTTCTTGTTTCAGTTTAGATGGTTTAAAATGCACCTAAGACTCATTGAATGGAGAAAATATGCTACAAGAGAAAAAGGGGCATCAACCATCAAGAGGTCGCGGAGATGACACACGTCATCCAGCAACTGGTTTTTGCCTGTATTTTCGCAAATTTTGAATTTTTAAAGCTGAGGTTTTCAGTAGCCGCCCTTCTTGGAAGAGACAAGAGGGTTCTGAAGTTTTTTTTTTTTTTCTTTCTTCCAAAACCTGGAAGTTACTAATTGGTGTCGCGTGATTGTCATCCACGCGAACACATCCAAAAACATTTTTTTCAAGTTTCAAAAATTCTAAAATTTGAACTACGATAGAGAGAAACATAAAACAAGTATATTTCTTTGAAATCATCATTAAAAATGTTGAGCCTAAAATATTGGTATATCAAAAGTGGCAAAATATGAATTTCCCATTTCTTAGTTTTTCGTCATTTGCAAAAAAATGGGTCGGAATTTTTGAAATATCTGTCATTCAAGTTACTGAGGAGGGTTGTTCCTATCGATTGAGTATACAAACATGCATTTTTAGGTTTAAATTGGCAGACTTAGAACCATTTTTAAAAGTGGATGACGTATGTCGTCCACACGACCATTCGTGTCACAAATGCGCGCGCGACCACTCGAAGGTTAACCGGATCTTGATGGTCAAAGTTATCCAGGATCAAACGCATGAGAAGCAAAAAAGAAAAAGGGCATCAGTTCTCTGCCTGCTCAGTCCTCCTAGAAAGATTCATAGTTCCACCTACGGAACTAGGTCCAATTATGCAGTGGATTATGCATACTAATTAATTATACTGTAATATTTTAAAAAAAGACGTCTCAGTTAACCAATTGTCTGCATACAATATACTAAATAAAAGTAGACAAATTTACGCTGGCAGATCTAGGTATCAATCCTTCTTTCTCTCATCCCATTAGAACGCGAGTGTTAGAAAAGAACATATCATGGGCAGTTGCGTGATTTTTGCTCCCTCTTCTATATCCTTCGCTAACACATGCGTTTTAATGGGAAAAGAGAGAGAAGGACATTTTCTTGGATCATTTTCTTGGATTTTCTTGGTGAAGATTAAAAAAATGGACCCTCAAAATTGAAGAGAACAACTGCTCGATCATCGTGGAAAAATTCGAAGGTTAAGTTTTGGCTTAAAACTTCGGCGTGGTCTAAACCACGTAAAGCTGACATCCCGGCCCATTTCTATGAAATACTAAGCTCAGGTTTTTTTCCACTCATTCTTTCCTTTCTTCGCTTGCTCTTTGACTCGGTCGAAACCTTTTATTGCATCATCTCCATTTAGCGTCGATAGAGGCATAATATCTACATCTACAATCAACCAGAATTCGAATTCCGTGGAAATACTCGTAAAGCTTAATTTATTTGTTTGGCCACCTTCGAGCATTAATTTCATACCCCTTGAAATTTACAGGAGTAACTTTTTACAGCTAAAGGAATGATGAAAACCTGAACTTTTCAATCCAAGTTTTTACTGAGTTTCTTTTCTTTTTTTTTCTCTCCTCCCTCTATATCATTAATTTTTTCAAATGTTGTATTTTGTCAAAAACGCGGATTGAATGTAAATGTTAGGGCCGTAATTGTAGGAGCTTTTGGTTGGGGCCCCCTAGAGCTGCGAGGGTTGCCGGGGTCTTCGATAGGCCACGGAGCTGTCGCATGTCGGTAGTATAGTAAAAATACTTTAGGAAGTGCTTCGTTTCTTTTCAAGGTACCCTGTAGGTAACCACTGCAACTGATGATGATGGGCTTGAAGGGTTGCCCTAGAACAGTCCGTCGCATTGGCGGCTCGCTATCGCTGGATCTCCCTGTATCAAACTTGTTCCACGCTTCTACATACATCCGTCCGTCCGACATTCTAGACGAGTACTTATACCTACCTTATAGTGCAAGTATGGTGCACAGTGGAAATGTCCAATTTTAAATGTCCAATGTACAAAATGTCCAACAAGAAATGCCCATTAAAACAATGTCCGCTCTAAAATGTCCACACTGAGAAAAAGCTTTGGGCAGGGGAACCAAAGTCTGTGGTGAAATATAGTTGCTGAGGCGTCTTTGGGCAGGGGGACTAAAATCTTTGGACAGAGCAACCAAAGTCTTTGGGCGAGGGAAACCAACTTCCAAAGACTTTGGTTGCTTTGTCCAAAGATTTTTGTCCCCCTGCCCAAAGACGCCTCCGCAACTATATAATCACCGCAGACTTTGGTTCCCCTACCCAAAGCTTTTTCTCAGTGCAATGCCCAATTGGCCCATGGTAAATAAATGTCCACAAAGGAGAATGTCCAACAGTATAGAAATTGTCCATGAATCTGAAAACCACATTTTCTTCTATGTAACAAAAGGAGGTGGCTAAAATTAGAAATGAAGAAAAAAATCAAAAGCAGGAATAAACATAGGTTTTTACAAAGCTGCACGAATCTGGCCCTGTACATCCGACAAAATTGGTTATAAACTATACAAATTGCCATCATGTTCAAAACATCTGAGAATGGAACAACTTCGTATTTCAAGCTTTCTTAATAACAGGAAAATTGATACCGCGTGGCAACGCTCATTTAACGCAATGTTTTTTTAATTATTTCGATCGCCTTACCGTAGCATCTAGAGTGCCCCAAAATTTTTATAAAATTTTGGTACTGGGGGGTTTTATAGGTCGCTGATTTCTTTTTTTTGAGTCCAAATTTTTTTAAAACGTGATTCAGACAAGCTTTATGAGCTTTTATCACAAAATGCAGCCTTTTAGATAAAAGCTAAAAAAGCTTGTCTGAATCACGTTTTAAAAAATTTGGACTAAAAAAATGAAATCAGCGACCTATAAAACCCCAAGTCCCAAAATTTCATAAAATTTGGAGCACTCTAGATGCTACGGTAAGGCGATCGAAAAAATTTAAAAAATAACATTGCGTTAAATGAGCGTTGCCACGCGGTATCAATTTTCCTGGAAAATCGCCGAAAACTTAAATCGTTTTTTTGAGAGCTTAGACGTCGTCAGAGCGAAAAAACACAAAGAACCTTTCTTTTTGGGAAAATTACCTCAGGAACAAAAAACATGTATCAATTTTTTCGATATCTTGCATCGTTTTCGATATATATCGAAAAAATCGTTTTTGGGGCCCCCTTTCCCCCTCCCCTGAATTTAGCACAGCACCTAGGCAGGGGGACTTTTAGGTGGTCATTACTGACACCAAGACGAAGCGATTAAGCCCAAAAACCTTTGCGGGGAAATTTGTTCTGCCATTTGCCGTGAATTGATCCCCATTGCCTGGACTATAAAGCGACATCCATCAAATGAAGTCCACGCAATTATCAACCTGGTAAATTGACCAATCACAGCTCACTTCGTGACGAAAGTTTATTCACAACATCCTTGTTTTTATCCACCATATTTGTTTGAAAATCTGGGAGTTTTAATATAACCTTGAAATCTTGGATAATCTGTAGGGAAGCGTTGGCTGACATGGGCGGATCCAGCAACTTGGCAAGCCTGCATCATTACCATTTGAATGTATGAAAAACAATCGATTTTTGAGGGGACCATGGCCCTTCTGCTAATCGATTGTTTCATACATTCAAATGGGAAGAATCCATAGCTGCCAGATTGATGGATCCGCCTTTGGCTGATCAAGGGGGAAATTTTTCACTGGATGAGATACAAACAAAATTGTCCATATGGGTCCAAAGCTCATAACCAATGCGGCAATGCCTCATACACTATACAGTATGGATCTATATGGGTATCTTTTATTGATATTGTATGAATCTATGTATGAACATATGTATTCGTTGAAATATCCATACAACAAGTCCAAATGGATCCATACATATCCACATAGATCCATACTTATCCATTTTTTGTATCGGAAATTGATTATGGACAGCTGCGTGGACCATTTTTACTATAGGCTGTCCTAAAAATGATTGGACTTGACAACTGTAGGTTTGAATGAAAACATCAGCTTCCATCCTCAGATAGGAAAACCTGATTGGTTAGGAGCTATAACTTTAGAGTGGCACATCAAGGAACGTTCCGCTGGTTCATTTTTGTCACCTAGGGCGCCGCCATCTTGCAGAAAAAATCGATTTGGGGTTTAAATTTTTGTAGGTTGTTTCCGGTCGTTTGGTAACAAACTCGGGCATCGCCGGAAACGACCTAAAAAATTTAACCTCAAACCTTGGAATCTGCCATCCATATTCCCGCCAAACTCCGAAGACCTACAACATTTAACCTCAACTTGGAATCTGCCGCCCAAAATTTCCGCTTTTTCCCGGGATTCCTTCTACTCTGTGTGGCACAAGGTGGACCCCCGCTGCCACTCTAAAGTTATAGCTCATTGGTTAGGAGCAGTATATAAGAAGCTGATTTTTCATGAAAACCATAGAAGTGTCAAATCTAATCTTTTCTGGACAAGCTATAGGGCAGCTTTGATTATGACAATTTTTCCAGTCTCATTTTGAGTTTACATTCAACGAGTTGTCCACAATCGCGGAAAAACCGCATCAATGGACTCCGAACTCGGCATCATCGTGCCCAGCTTCCAGCCTCACTCATACTTACTCACATATGCCAGCGTATGGAAGGCAGGCCGATTACACTCCGATTTCACCGCGCGAAAATCATGTTTTTCACTGATTACCTAGGTACTTTGCCCTCATACTCGACACAAAACAAGTCATACATATACGGTCCGTTGTCCGGCTCTAGACCGTAATTTACGCTATCTCTCTCTCTCCCCCCTTCGCCCTCCCTTCTCTATCTCTTTCTCTTTCCCCCAATCTACCGTCCGTCCGCTTTCCGCTCAGCTCGGTCCGTAAAGAGAGAGAAAAGAGAGAGAGAGAGAGAGAGAGAGAGAGAGAGAGAGAGAGAGAGAGAGAAGAGAAAAGAGAGAGGGGAGAGAGAGAGAGGAGAGAGAGATCCAACGAATGAGATCAAAGCGAAATTTAATCTTCCTGAAATCAACGAAAGGCTGATGAGCATGCGGTCGCCCGGCAGGAGCTGTGAACAAGCCGCGGGACATTTGATTTCAAAACGAGGCGGGTGCACAGGCGGATCCGGGAATCTATCCTTCTCTCTTCTCTCCCATTAGAATGCGTATGATAGAAAAGGACAGATTAGGGGCAGTCACGTGATTTTCGCCCCCTCTTTTATCCTTTGCTAAAAAATGCATTCTAATGGGTGAAGAGAGAGAAAGACAATAACTTGGATCCGCTAGTGGGCGGGTGCGAGCTAGGAAAAAAGAAATGTACGATACTGTTTGAAAAAAAAAAAAAAAGGAAGAGAAAACGAGTTGACGCCATTATTGATAAAAAAATAAAAAATAAAAAAAAAATAATAATATAATTACGGTTTTTTTTACTCTGTTATCTGGACTCATCGTTATAATATTGTCGAGTGGTGGCGACTCGGAGAGATACGTTAAAACGATTTTTTTGAGAGGAAGAGAGAGGGGACAGAGGGTGGGGAGAAACGAGGTGTGAATTTAGTGCAGAAACTATTCACACACACTCACTTGCGCACACAGGGTGCTCTGAAAGAAACGAATCGCCAGCCGTATAGTAACTTATTTCGTTATTATTATGTTTTCTTGATACATTTTGTTGATGATTTGGAGGAAGTTTTTGAAATAAAACATTCGTCACTCTGTACAAAAAAAAAAAAAAAAAAAAAAAAAAAAAAAAAAATTAATTTTAATACCAAGTGATCCTACACTGAAACAAAAGATTATACCAGAAGCATGACTTTTTGTGAACCCATGAAAGGCAGTGGCGTAGCGTGCAATTTGGCAACGTTGCAGTTCTTCCATTGAAACTCATAAAAAATATCGAATTATTAGGTGTTTGGAGAACACCTTCGCATTCGACCTTTTACAAGGTTTAAATGGACAGGTGCAACGTTGCCAAATTGCACGCTACGCCACTGATGAAAGGGATGGTACCATAGCCGTAGCCAGGATTTTGTCTGTCTCTCTCTTTCCTCATTCGAAGGCATGTGTTAAAAAGGATGCAGATAGGGGCTGTCACGTGACTTCAGCCCCTATAACTGTCCTTTTCTAACTCATGCAATCAGATTGGACAAAGAGAGAGAAAGACAAATTCCTGGCTACCGCTATGGATGGTACAATAACCAGAATTCTAGTGTTTGTACGAGGGTCGTTTTAAAAAAGTAAGTATTTTTTTTTTTTCCAAAAAAAAAAAAAAAAAAAAAAAATTAATCCTAGAGAAAATGTAAAAATAATGTTAAACGCGTCGTATTTTCAGCTTTAAGCCCCTTTTTTTTGGATTTTTTTATTTTTAAAATTGAACAAATGGCGACGATTTTACCGCGACCATCCCCCGTCACAGTGGGTCTAAAACTTTACGCAATCAAAGGTATCGTTTTTCAGAAAAGGGGGAAATATTGTTCAAGAGAACAAAATTAATGAGGAGGTAAAAAAACTGTCAAAAACTAACGGCATCTAACTTTATTTGTTGAAAAAGTCTCCTACTTTATTTAGACATTAAATTTTTGTTACACCAGTTTCCTTATTACATCAAAAAAGCACTCTAAGATCCAAATGTTGATACTTTATTTAGACTTTTCTTTTACGTTTTACCCCAAATTTTCCTTTTTCCATCAGAAAAGAACATCAACATTTGGATCATAACCTGGATTAAGAGTGCTTTTTTGATGTAATAAGGAAACTGGTATAACAAAAATTTAATGTCTAAATAAAGTAGGAGACTGTGTCAAAAAATAAAGTTAGATGCCATTCAATCAGTTTTTGATAGTTTTTTTACCTCATTTTTGTTCTCTTGTACAACATTTATTCCCCATGTCTAAAAAACGATACCTTTGATTGCGAAAAATTGTTGGCCCACTGTGACGGGAGATGGTCGAAGTATAAAATCTCCGCCATTTGTTCAATTTTAAAGATAACAAAATTTCCCAAAAAAAGGGGGTCTTAAAGCTGAGAACACGACGCGTCTAATACCATTTTCAGATTTTCTTTTTTGACTTTTGAGACGACCCTTGTACTATAGTTCTTGAGAATTTTGAGGAAATTCTAGTTCTATAACCATATTCTGGTACTAACACCAGAATTTTCTGGTCGAATTACTATTTTGTGGTTCACAAATCTGTGCTACTGGTGATATTACAAAAATTTAGGAATTACTTCTTTCAGTGTTGATGAAGTTAGCAGCATTGCGAAGTATCAAAAAAAATATAAAAAAATTATTTCTACACTTATCGTGCATTTTAGTTGAAAAACTGGAAAAATTGATAAATCGATCGATAGATCGGAAGCCATTTTGTTTTCGAGTTTCGATTCTGTACTTTTTTATGTTTATACAACCTCAAACGAATACTAAGTAAAAGCCCACTGATACTGCAATTAATTGCTATGGTCGAACAAAACGAGAATTCCCATGACACTGATAGATGGGTCTAAAAGGGCCCCCGGTTGCGGTCGTTCTAGGGGTAGTCGTGAAAAAATGAGCGCTGAACCCCCAAAAAATCGTGCACCGAAAAAAATGTATTTCAAAATTTACGTTTCTGAAAGTTTTTGTAGACTGTAGAGCTATTTGTGAAGCACAAGAGTTTGGACCAACTACAGTGGAAATGGCAAAACAAAATGGCCTGACGTGCATTTCAAGCTAATGGCTCTTATGTACAAAATTAAATAAATATAAATAAAAAAATAAAATATGTAGCATGCCTTGGGTCTGGGAGACCCGATTGGTAATCTAAGGGTTAAATAATTGACCTCAAAAGTCACAAATTAGGAAAGTAAACTAACAAACAAAAAGAAACAAAAAAAATCTGAAAGTGCTCAGCATATTGGCTAATTTATTTAAAAAATGTTCTTTGATAATTATAATGAATATGCTTTATATGAACAAGCGATTTGCTTATCACAATAATGCATAAAAACAAAAATAAAATATTTCATTGGAATTAAAATGATAGCGCATTATTGTTGATGGAACTTTTACGGCTTCACCACGAGTCGTCTCTCGATTTTCAATTTACTCGATACTCTCTTATATTTGCGTAATGTCGAATTTCCCCCCCCCTCCTGTTGAAATTTCATTTATTCGATACTCTCTTAGCTGCGTAATGTCAAGTCCCCCTCCTGTTGAAATTTCGCGAAATCTTGTGAAGGAGAGCCTCGCGTTTTTCCCAAAAAGTAGATTCCATTAGAATTAAAGCCATACCAAGAAGGTGCCGATTGCGTGTTTCAAGCCTGCTCCGAAAAAGGATCTCTAGACACGCCGATGCAAAAACATTCGGACTCGCGATGAGAGTCAAAATATTTCCTTGTAAATTACGAAAAAAACTTCCAGGAAACGGGAGATGGATTATTAGGTTTATTAAAAAAGGGTGAAGAACGCAAAATTTCAGGCGTTCTAAGAAGAGAGGAAAGTGGAAATATTCTACCGTTTACTGTCGTTGCAAGTGCGTATGAATGTATAGTCGATTTTCTTGGATCTGACTCAAGCGACTGGATATGGGACCGTTTCTGCACGTGTGGGAGAAAAACTCGTTTTCTAAAAGTGGATATATGTTGCATTCTCACTCGAGAAATTAGATCGGCCTCGAAAGTTTGCCATTTAGCTTACAGCTGGACCCGAGTTCTGCAGAAGACAAACAAAGAAACAAAGTAGCCCGAAATTAAAACAACAATAAAACAAATGGGGGGATCAAAGCTATTTAAATTTTATTTAGCTTTGTTTCCCCGTCATTTGTTTTTTCTTGTTCTGCTGAAGGTAACCAACTGCTGTGCGGGGTTTCCTACATATTGCTGGTTCCCTTCACCAGAACTAGGCATAGGGGGAAAATAGAGCCCCCCCCCCCACCCCCAGATTTTTTTTTTCTATAGACACTCAGTCTAAACACATTGAAACTAAATCTATCGATTCATCATACAACTTATTTTCTCATAAATATAAAATCTCTTACTAGCAAAACAAATAACTTAGTTTTTAATTGGTTATATTAACCTTTTAAATCCATAAGGAAGTGACCTCTGATACCAGCTCAAACACTTTTCGGCGCTTGAGGCTTAAGTTGTGTATACTTGTTGGAGGCTACGTACTTATTGGAGTAAAACTTTTGGAAACAACAAACGTCTGGATATTTGGCCGTATGATTTGGCACTCTCAAAATGTCGGCTCTCACGGTGAATTCTAGGAGCAATTAAAGCTGTATTTTCCCCAAAAATTTGCCTGGATTGTATAGACGACGTAACAGTTTCTTGATTTCTTTTTTCAGTTTAGATGGTTTAAAATGCACCTAAGACTCATTGAATGGAGAAAATATGCTACAAGAGAAAAAGGGGCATCAACCATCAAGAGGTCGCGGAGATGACACACGTCATCCAGCAACTGGTTTTTGCCTGTATTTTCGCAAATTTTTAATTTTTAAAGCTGAGGTTTTCAGTAGCCGCCCTTCTTGGAAGAGACAAGAGGGGGCTGAAGTTTTTTTTTTTTTTTTTTCTTCCAAAACCTGGAAGTTACTAATTTGGGGTCGCGTGATTGTCATCCACGCGAACACATCCAAAAACATTTTTTTTAAGTTTCAAAAATTCTAAAATTTGAACTACGATAGAGAGAAACATAAAACAAGTTTTTTTTTGAAATCATCATTAAAAATGTTGAGCCTAAAAATTGGTATATCAAAAGTGGCAAAATATGAATTTCCCATTTCTTAGTTTTTCGTCATTTGCAAAAAAATGGGTCGGAAATTTTTTAAATATCTGTCATTCAAGTTACTGAGGAGGGTTGTTCCTATCGATTGAGTATACAAACATGCATTTTTAGGTTTTAAAATTTGGGAGACTTAGAACCATTTTTAAAAGTGGATGACGTATGTCGTCCACACGACCATTCGTGTCACAAATGCGCGCGCGACCACTCGAAGGTTAACCGGATCTTGATGGTCAAAGTTATCCAGGATCAAACGCATGAGAAGCAAAAAAGAAAAAAGGGGATCAGTTCTCTGCCCGCCAGTCCTCCTAGAAAGATTCATAGTTCCACCTACGGAACTAGGTCCAATTATGCAGTGGATTATGCATACTAATTAATTATACTGTAATATTTTAAAAAAAAACGTCTCAGTTAACCAATTGTCTGCATACAATATACTAAATAAAAGTAGACAAATTTACGCTGGCAGATCTAGGTATCAATCCTTCTTTCTCTCATCCCATTAGAACGCGAGTGTTAGAAAAGAACATATCATGGGCAGTTGCGTGATTTTTGCTCCCTCTTCTATATCCTTCGCTAACACATGCGTTTTTAAAGGGAAAAAGAGAGAAGGACATTTTCTTGGATCATTTTCTTGGATTTTCTTTGGGGAAGATTAAAAAAATGGACCCTCAAAATTGAAGAGAACAACTGCTCGATCATCGTGGAAAAATTCGAAGGTTAAGTTTTGGCTTAAAACTTCGGCGTGGTCTAAACCACGTAAAGCTGACATCCCGGCCCATTTTATGAAATACTAAGCTCAGGTTTTTTTTCCCCTCATTCTTTCCTTTCTTCGCTTGCTCTTTGACTCGGTCGAAACCTTTTATTGCATCATCTCCATTTAGCGTCGATAGAGGCATAATATCTACATCTACAATCAACCAGAATTCGAATTCCGTGGAAATACTCGTAAAGCTTAATTTTTTTGTTTGGCCACCTTCGAGCATTAATTTCATACCCCTTGAAATTTACAGGAGTAACTTTTTACAGCTAAAGGAATGATGAAAACCTGAACTTTTCAATCCAAGTTTTTACTGAGTTTCTTTTCTTTTTTTTTTTTCTCCTCCCTCTATATCATTAAATTTTTTTAAATGTTGTATTTTGTCAAAAACGCGGATTGAATGTAAATTTAGGGCCGTAATTGTAGGAGCTTTGGTTGGGGGCCCCCCAGAGCTGCGAGGGTTGCCGGGGTCTTCGATAGGCCACGGAGCTGTCGCATGTCGGTAGTATAGTAAAAATACTTTAGGAAGTGCTTCGTTTCTTTTCAAGGTACCCTGTAGGTAACCACTGCAACTGATGATGATGGGCTTGAAGGGTTGCCCTAGAACAGTCCGTCGCATTGGCGGCTCGCTATCGCTGGATCTCCCTGTATCAAACTTGTTCCACGCTTCTACATACATCCGTCCGTCCGACATTCTAGACGAGTACTTATACCCCCTTATAGTGCAAGTTTGGGGCACAGTGGAAATGTCCAATTTTAAATGTCCAATGTACAAAATGTCCAACAAGAAATGCCCATTAAAACAATGTCCGCTCTAAAATGTCCACACTGAGAAAAAGCTTTGGGCAGGGGAACCAAAGTCTGTGGTGAAATATAGTTGCTGAGGCGTCTTTGGGCAGGGGGACTAAAATCTTTGGACAGAGCAACCAAAGTCTTTGGGCGAGGGAAACCAACTTCCAAAGACTTTGGTTGCTTTGTCCAAAGATTTTTGTCCCCCTGCCCAAAGACGCCTCCGCAACTATATAATCACCGCAGACTTTGGTTCCCCTACCCAAAGCTTTTTCTCAGTGCAATGCCCAATTGGCCCATGGTAAATAAATTTCCCCAAAGGAGAATGTCCAACAGTATAGAAATTGTCCATGAATCTGAAAACCACTTTTTTCTATGTAAAAAAAGGAGGTGGCTAAAATTTGAAAAGAAGAAAAAAATCAAAAGCAGGAATAAACATAGGTTTTTACAAAGCTGCACGAATCTGGCCCTGTACATCCGACAAAATTGGTTATAAACTATACAAATTGCCATCATGTTCAAAACATCTGAGAATGGAACAACTTCGTATTTCAAGCTTTCTTAATAACATAAGGTAAAATTTATAACCTGTGTACTTTTTTTTTGCGTACTAATACGATTAGACTTTATTTTAAGGGGCATTGATGTATGATCCTATACATTGAACATTTATTTACAATGGACAAATTGTGAATTGGACATTTTGTAGAGGACATTGTTGTAATGGACGTTTCTTATTGAACATTTTGCACATTGGAAATTTTGAATGGGACATTTCCACCTGTCACCGCAAGTATACTATAACCACCACACAGTGGATCAAACCATGGCATTTTCAGGACAATTTTTTCACCAACAGATAAAAATCAAGAATTTGAACTGTAATTAGGAAGATAGCTTGAAATTGAGTGAAACTGTTCAGTTTAGATTTTAACATATGAGTCAAATAACTTGGTTTCCATGTTAAAAAAAAAAGAAAAAAAAAACAAGCAGGGAAAATTCCAACACGCAGGTGTTGGAAAAGCGTGCCACTAAGGTCTGAACAGCTTTAATGCTTTTGCTAGCAATGATAATTCATCAAAGAGGAACCATGTGACATGGAGCTGATCTCGAGAAAATTGAGTCCAAAGTTGAAGAGCTAGCATTTAAACAAAAAACGCGGAATTACTGACGTTTTGATTTCATTCAACTACCGTGTTATGTTTTTGCATTTCAACACCGGAAAAGTGGAATTTCCTATGCAGGAAAGGTACCTACTTAATTTTTAGCGTTTAAAGTGACTTGGTTCCTTTCTTCTTTTTGTTTGGCATAATCACGAAAAACGAATCTCTAAGAGAAAACAAACGGCAGAGTTGGTTTACACTGTTGATATTTTAAAATCTGTTAATCCGGACTTAAGTCCGTTCCCAATTCTATAAAAGGAACCAAGTCGGAGTTGGTTCCTTACGTGACTCGGATTAAGGTTTAAGAAAAAGGAACCAAGTTCTCATTTTATTTCATCACATGGACAATGACTTCAATGAGGCTTCAATGAGGAAATAGTTGTTATTAGAAGAATCACTTGTTGCTTCGAGATTGAGTATTGCTAGGTCTATCAATCAATAACTCAATTTTATCAAAAATGTCACTCAGTTTTTTTGTGACAAGTGCTGTCCAATTGAGCTGATTTGGTGAGAAATGATGGAAAAATAAAAGATCAGATGTATCTATAAGGAGATGAGTCAAAGGCGTTGTTTTTTGTGTTCGTTTTTTGATTTTTTTTTTCAAAACTTTGGAGGGCTCTAGCTCAGAAGAGAAACATTTGCAGCCCTATTCGTGTAGGAAAATAAAGCCTTATATATGTGTTGACCCCAAAAATACACTCCATAAGTTTGGCACTTAAGTTTTGAAACACCCTAAATTCTTGATATTTTGCTCCCCCCCCCCCCCCCCCCACCCTTCACAGAACACAACATCTTGACCATGCAAATTTTTTAAAAACACAGTTTGACTGTAGAGATATTTTCTTCCCCCCCCCCCTTTCAACGAAAAAGGGGAAAATGGATCGCCTATCTTTGATGTTCGTCGTATGCGCGTGCAGAGATTGTTCGGCTTTACGACTGCCATTTTGGCTTTTTTTATAATGCGTTTTGTGGGTTTATTAATGGATTTTATGACTATTTGATGCCGCCAATGTAATTTTTAGGCGATTTTACATAAAAATCAAAACTCTATAGCGCTGTAGCAAAAGTTTGCAACAAACCCATTGAAAGCTGAAAAGAGAAAATTATTTGATAAGGCTCGATCTTTTTTTCCCCAAAAGTATAGACAATAGATATTTCTAAATCCCTCCACCTTTTTAAAAGGCTTGTTCAGGGGTCAAAAAAGAGGTTGCGTTCTTTTGAAGTCAAAAAATGTCATATTCGGAAAAGCCGTGATTCTAAATAATAAACAGTTTTTTTCTTCTTTTTTTCCCTTTTAGGTGCTGTCAGCACTTGTTGCGATTGTCACGATGTAGATATGTTATGTATAAATGGAACACTTGCGAATTCATGAAAAAAAAATCCTTTAATACAGAACTAACCATTTCAGGTGCCCTTTACACGTCAAGCATTCTAGGGATATAGATTATAGTAGGTGTGGAGGTTTAAGACGTTTGTGGATTTTAATTCCCCCTCTCCCCATTTATTTTGTTGAAAAGTATCGAAAGTTTACAGTTAAAACTAAGCTTATAACGCATTGTAATATGATTTTTTTTTTTGTTGCCGTGGGTCGATATCATTTTTCGTTTTGGAAAAGCAAAGTTTCATATGGACCTATAATTTCCAAAATTTGAAGAGGCTTCCAGTAAAAAATACTGTACACGCGAGAAACTTTTTAGGATAGGGAAATAAGTTATTCCAGAGTCAATTCCATAGCCGCAGGGAGGACGCTGTCCAGGGGGGAAGACACGCGACAGCCCCCCTCACTTTTTAGAGCTATTAATACGAATTTTAACCCCCCCCCTTTGTTCTGGATTTTAAAAACCCTTTTTTTTAACAAAACGCCCAAAATTTTCCCCAAAAATCCCTTGATTGCATAGACGCTCATTAAGGGGTTTTCAATTTGCCGATCCCCCCGAATTTCAAATGTTTCCAATGACCAAGACCTGTTTAGTGTGACGTCATGAAAAAAATTGGTTCCAAAAAAAGGCTCCGTCTCACTCGCTCTCGTGGGGTTTCCCCTATGAAATACGATCCAAATTTTCAAATACAAGTGCTAGTAAACAACAAGTTCTTTGCACCAGTTGTGTTTATCACACCATTTGGGGTTTCCACGTCCCTTATAAAAATTTCCGATTGTTTCAATGAATTTTCCGATATGATATATATTCCCGCGCTTTATTTCCCATAAAAATAATCGAAATTTTATAGAGACAATCGGTATTCGTGTAGATTCAAGAGCGCTGACTATAGCAACGATAGGTCTTATGATTGAAATAAGACGAAACACATCTATGGTTCTATTCTTACAGTTTTGACAGCCACTTTTTTCTCAGTGATAAAATGTGAGCTCGCAACCACAAACTTTTTGAAACATCGCGCAACAATGCACAATCACAGCTATATCGAAGAAAGTCCTACGTTTTGTCCTTGTCACACTCACAGTTTCTTATGAGCACAACATTCTAGGACATAGGCTCATCAGCACCATCACGACATGTGTTATACCTCGAACAATAGCTTCGATACGAAGAGAAGTTAGAATGATTGAGTGTCATGGCGGTGATACTCCCATAAGAGACCGTGAGTAAGACGAGGACAAAACGTAGAACATCTTTCGGTATAACTGTGATTGTAAATTCGCTTGTGATCTTTTAGGAATTCTGTTAGAGTGAAAAATACTTTAAGGTACGTGGAATCTAATGGTGCAATAAAATTTGAGAAAACTGTGCTTTAACTAGCATGAATATGCGTTCGAAAATTTGGATCTGATTTCTTATAGGTAAATCAACGAGAGTGAGCGAGATAGAGCATTTGTTTGGAACCTATTTTGATGGTGACGTCATCACTAAACAGGTCTACTAAAGGATATGAATGAGCCCCTCTCTTTTCTATACCCCCCCCCCCCCCGCTTTTCATCAATACCTCGCCGTCACTTCTTTTCGATACCGTCGTCAAACTGATGTTGACACTTTTATGAGTCCTCAGACCCTCCGAAATCCGAGACACAAAGCCTCTCTAACACCCTCTCTCTCCCACACATTCACAAATCTCTCCGCTTAATGAACCGTGAAGAAATCTCGTGACCGGTGGAGCCCAAAACCGAGGGGCAAAGAGGGTTTCTGTGAAGGATGTTTCCACCCCCCTCCTGCCTTGGAATTTTGACTCATAGGTTGGCACAAATGACTTAGGTTGCTGGACCTGCATGGAATTCTCGTTCAAAGGAATTCGACTTTGACGCTTAATAACTTATTGAAATTAACAGGAATACCAAAACTTTTACAATTTTAAGAAAATAGACGCCGAGACCTCCTGGATTTCAGCAATAAATTAACGATTAATGAAACCAGTTTTAAGAAAACACGTTTTTAATTTTTCAAACCTTTCCCGCCAAGGTTTTGCCATAAGCAAAGCATGCAACCTATATATTAGATATGAAAATGAAAACAAAAAGCGTACCGTATATATACGGCACGCTTAAAAAATATTGAACATTGAAATATTTTCAAAGTAGGTAAGTAAAGAACTACTTTTTATGTCCGGAAAAAACCCATGTTTCTACCCAATGTATGCAAGATCTTAATTTTAACGCGTGCCTCTCCAAGTGAGAGAAAGAGTTCGTGCGTCTGTGTGCGTAAATGTGAGTAAGTGTGAGTATATGTTTGTACTTAGAGGGTGGGGTGTTAAATTGCATCGTAGAGGGCGGAGGGGAGGGGAGGGGGGAGTGGTCATTATTCACACCTTCCGCGTGTTCCTTAGGATAAACTTGGTTTCTTGCTCCCATAGATGGATACAAGAATTTGTCTGTCTCTCTCTTTCTCAACTCCCATTTGAATACGTGCGTTAGAAAAGGACGGAGATAGGAACTAATGTCACTTGATGGCACCCTCTGATATCTTTTTTTGACACATGCGTTCAAATGACCGATGAGAGAGGAATACGAAATTACATTGACCGCCCATACTTGCTCCACACAGCATGTCTCCTTGATGTGTGTGTACAATAGAGCTGGAGACGCAGGAAGCCTTTCGAGTTTGCTTCCGTAAATTATGCTTGTCTTCATATAATTTTTGGTAGTTAAAATACCTATCTGTCAGAATAGGTTTGTGAATAAGAATTCTACGTCATTAGTCCTTTTGAAATCATGGATAAGTAGAATTTGAAACAGTAATGTCAGTGCGATTTGGAAAAAAAATTGGTGAGCAAAATATTTGTCTGATAATTTGTATAAAATGTGTTTTAATCTCTTTCTAGATTCAACGAAGATATTGATATATCGAAGAAATCGATAGCACGGCGCGGGCGATATAAGCTTTTAATATTTTCACGTCGATCAAGTTCACTAATTTATAGTAAGTAAGTCAAACTTATTGTTAGAGCGTCGTACACCCATTCAAATCGAATGGGTAGATTAATATTCCTGCTCCACTGTACTTGTTTTTGCCTGCACGTTGACTTGAAGGGGCAATGAGCCATTCTTTCAAAATTTGCGGGGTTAAACGATCTTTTATTGTTACCATAATGGAATGATATTGTGAAATGTACTAAACTATAAGAATAAGTACGGGCGTGGTACCTAAGCAGTGAAGCGATTATTTTCCTTTGAGCCTATGGCATAGCGTTACCTCACGGTAGAAACAAAAATATGTGTGATCTTCAGGAAATTACGGAAGAAAAATCGTGTCACATGTCAAAATTCTCAGAGAGTTGAGCTCAAAAATCTGTGTAAGGTCCGGTGTTCGCATTTGCATCAGAAAAATAATTTATGTGATAATTGGAGAGATTTGTTTTTGTTTTTGTTTGCTTTGTTTTGTTTTGTTTTTTTTTTTGTTTTATGGGTTTTGTTTTTTTGTTTATTATTTTTTGTTTTTTGTTTTTTGTTTTCCAGTGGATAAAAATGTGTCCCTGCAATGAAAGAAATTCTGAATTGCAAAAACCTTCGTTTGGGGCCATTTCGGCCAAAATGCCGCTTATTGCGATACTTTTCCTTCCATGGGGAATGATTCAGCTCTTTTGGACAAGACGAGACGAGACGAAATAGCGGTAATCGACCAATCCCATTGGTTTAAACGGCGTCACGTGACAGATTTCAATTCATCCGACGGACGGAGGAGTCATTTTTCTGAAATGAACAACTCAAACAACTTCAAATCTGTCACGTGACACCGTTTAAACCAGTGGGATTGGTCGATTCCCGCTAACTCGTCTCCTCTCGTCTAAAAGAGCAGAATCAGACCTTTGCAGTCGATATTTGGCAACATCTAATCATATGCTTGCAGGCCAGGACAGAGCCCCGCCAGTAAATATGCCGGGTCAACGTGGAAACTTTCCCAGATTGAATAGTGACGCGGCATAGCGTCGCATCGCGCAGCGAGTGAATGCGGTATATATGGCGCGCGATAGCTTTGTAAAACGAGCATTAGACTGTTAAGAGGTAAAATCAAATCAAAGTTGTTAGTAATGAAGCAATTGATTCGAGCAGTGTATAATCAAAAAACACGATGGATAATAACAATAGACCGCGATGATTGATGAACCAGATGTATGGCGCACCGATACCGATGGACGGGGACCGAACGCCTCGTATAATAACGAGGAGCATAGCGCAGTTGCCACAGTGCTAACGGAAATTCGCTCACAGGCTTCTTACGTCACTAAAAACTAGACCAACGTCTGATTGGGTAATTCAAATCTCCCGCCAATCAAATTGGTATTTGATTGGTCCGATGGAATTATCCGCTCTTCTACGATACAAGTGATATCGCTAACATTAGAAACAGGCGGAGTTTGACCACAGCAGCTGGCAACCGTGAAAGCAACCAGCAACTAGCAATATACATGTTCACGTAAATAAATATAGGTAGAGAGAGAGAGAGCGAGGGAGGGTGAGAGGGGGCGAGAGAGACGTGAAATTATATTAGCCTTTGTTGCAACAATAAAGTCCCTAGATTTATGACTCAATTATTTGTCAAGTGGCTCTTAACTCGTTATCTCTCTTTCCGATTGGCCAGGATAAAATTCATGTCAGCCAAGCGCGCTTATTCGCCACGTTGGTTGCAGCGCTCGGCCTCGGACCTCGTTCCTCATCTCTTTCTTGTTCCTTGTTCAGTACTCGATTCGTCCATTCCTTTCCTTTTCCCAAGTTCCGTACTTCTCGACTTCCTTGTCAGCGGAATTTCACCACCTTCTTATATTCTTAGCTTAGATTCATTTTGACAACGGAGCTGAAATTCACTTATAAAAGCAACCATTCACTGTCAAAAACATTCATTCCACGAAGGACTGAATACGGGAACTAGACCGAATTTGACACTCGCGTTAGAGCGAACTCAATAAAATTACATAGGTCTACTTATCAATTTCACTTTAACACTATGGTTAAAGGCCAGTGGCGTAGCTAGGAATTTTTCTAGGGGGGGGGGGGTCCGGGGTACGAAAATTGTCATGGGGGGAAGTCCAAAGACACTAATACTACTAATACTAATTTTACTAATTACTAATACTACTAATACTAATTTGGTAAAATTTGTCTGAAAACGCGAAAACTTACATTTTTTTAGGACAAATTTTGGTGTCAAGGGGGGGAGGGGGGTCTAGACCCCCCTCCCCTTGGCTACGCCACTGTTAAAGGCCCAGTTCCCGTCTTCAGTCCTTCGGGAGTGACTTTTTTTTACAATGTTGTAAAAATAGAATAATATTTGTTATGCACGGAGCCACGGCTGAAAATTTTGTGAAAGTTCACGCATTTACCTCTGAATTATTTGGCCTGAACAAAAAGCAGGTACTTGTAAAAAGTCGATAGTGATTATTCAGTAAATGATGATGAATATTCTCCATAATTTCCCGCCTGAACGCTTCAAAAATGCAAAAAACTGAATATAGTACGTAAATCACTTTTGACTGATCCTCGAATCGCAGAATCCATTACTTTATTCGTATGAGTGATGTATTATAAAACGTAAACCATTATACTTTATCTCGAAACAAGTGGATCTAGGGAGAGGCTGGGCCCTTTGCCCTGAGTGATGCTTCGAGGAGGACGGAAGAATCGACGAAAAAGTCATCACTTTAGATTAATTTTCCACAGTAGCGTCATTTGCGGGGGGGGGGGGGGGGGTAGAGGGGCCCCCAAGGCCAAAAGTGAAAAAGTGATGACCTTTTCTTTTTTTTTTTTTTTTTTTGAGAAGGAAAAAGTTTCGAACTAAAATTTGGTGTTCATTAACGAGTTTTGTTGGAATTTAGGGCCTGAATATAGGTTATGCAGGCATGCAGAGTGTCTAAAATTATATTGAGCAAAAAAAAAAAAAAAAAAAGGGTCATTACATTTTTGCCACCCCTCCCCCCCCAAGCCGAACCCGAGATGCCGCCCCTGATTTTACATCTAATAGGACGGTAAAAAAAAGTTCTTCACTATTGAAAAGTGTCCACCAGAAGGCGGGAAAATTAAAATCTTGCTCCCTCTACCGAAAACCAAAATCGGCCCCTGCAAACGATTCCTTTACTTTGCTTGTGAGATAGTCTCAAAGTTGTATTATCGGTAGATAGCTCATGTTTTTTTTTTTTTTTTTATTTTTATTTTCGATCAATTTTGCGATATGAAGATAGAGTGATTAGTCCTGAACCTTCCAGATTGCATAGTAGTGATCAGCAAGTCAGCATAAGTCTCAATAAAACGACCCAACTATATCTTATTTTGTCATCTTGAAGATTTTTTCTTTCCCTGTACCTCGATCGTTTCAAGGTAAGGGCTAAAAAGCCAAAAATGTAATGGGGATGGAATTAAGGGTGTGATGTCTGGGTGTCGGTGAAGTCAGAAATCCGACGTTTAAAGAAGTTGGTCAGAAGCCAGATATTTTAATCGCATCAACGCTCCATTTGACACAAGGCTCTTACCTTCTGCTCCGGCCGTCTCGCCGCGGGTCCCAGGACTCAGGAAAACAGGGACCCTGGCGAGGGTGAGAAAAGGAACCCAAACAGGATCATGAGGGTGTAATTAGGGGCGAAATTAAGTAATTATTTTATCGGTTCCGGAGTTGGAAAAAAGAAGAAGCTATAGGGGGGAAGGGGTGTTGCTCCTTAATAATAATATCTTCCTTCGTCTTCCATTCATCCGATCAGCCATGGTAATTTCCTAGGCATTATTAATGGTAACACTTGATCATGTTCCATTAAAAGTTTTTCCTATTCATACAGGCCCCGGATCATATTGCCTAATAGGCACACATTTGATTCGCCTTCTTCGTTTGCTTTCGCCTACCTATTTAGTCGGGATAACCGCCTCACCGCACCGGCAAGGCGCAGCGGTACCGCTGCTGGGCCTGTTACGCTCAATAAACCCGTAATTCGATTAATTAATAATAAAAATTCAATGCGTGTCGTGGTTGCTATTCTCTTTTGCACGCTTGCTTTTCTATTCCTATAGAGAGATAGGTTCCATCTTATTTTACTTCTTACATCATACGCGTGTAGTTTCATAGCTTGCGTAGACCCTCCTCCCTCCCATAAAATTTCCCTACTTATTGGCATTGCAGCGAGAGAAAAGGAGAAATGAAGGGGGGTTATCTTTTTACTAGATATCCATTTAGACGTAGGGTTAAAAGTTCACTGTTTGAGAGAATTGACCCGAATGAGTGCCCAAGTCCCTGCTTGTTGCTCTAAAGAGTTTAAACTATATCTGCCTTGTACGGCAACTGGGAGTTTGAGGGCACGTATGTATCAAACAAGCATAGACTAAATAAATGAATATACAAATTGAAAATCAGAATATTGCAATCGATGCAGATGTCAGAATAGGAAAATATTGAAAAAGTATTGCTGGTACCTCAACGTTCCGACCTTTACATTGAGAAGGGGGAAGGGGGGGGTGCTTCACCCCTTCTGACTGTCTAGGATTATAATGGTGCCATTTAATTAGCCTTGTCAAAACACTATTGTATGATCTGCATCGAAACTCGCAAGAATCCATGCAGAAAATGCAAGAGTCCAAAACATTTTAAGATGCAAATGTTCTTAACCAGTACTTTTAATAATTTTACGATCATCCGTAGACTCCGTGCATTTCCTCTTTCATCTTCATCTTGTGATTTCTGTTTTATGAAACGTCGTGCTGAGAACGTGGCCCCTATCTATTTGACACCCGATTATTTACAAACGGAAAATACATACATCGGAAAATGAATGGGCGAGGGAGAGTGGTCGTAACTCACAAAAATCAGCGATTAAATAATGAATGGTTGTCGTCCATTGAGAGAGGAGTCTTTGCATAATTCGAGTCTATACCCAATATTTAAATATTAAAAACCAGAGTTTGAGACATGAGTGGTGGAGTAGAGGCAGAGGCACGGATTGATAGGATAGAGGGGGGAAGGGGGGTCGAATTTGGTTTAACGTACGGGTTAGGGGGCATGAGATGGGGGGCACGCTCTTCGAACATACAGCAAACTTGCAGAATAGTGGCGGCGGCGCAGGCAATGCGATGCGATGGGAGCGAGAAAGAGTGCTATGTGGCGAGGGGGGGGGGGAGGGGGGGAGTAGAAAGGGGGAGTGTAGAGGGGAGGAGGAGCAGAAGGGAGAATATAAAGACCCTGCAATTGATTTGAATGTTAGGTGATTAAAGGTGACTAGCTGAACAAACCAGATCAAATCAATCATTCGACCGGGCTACAAGATAACTTAATCTGTTGGAAAATTATACGACTTTAGCGCGCGGCTAACGCGACCATAATTTCATCTCAATACTGATCTGCAACAGCGTTGCCATTACTAGCAGAGTAATGGCGAGGAGTGTTGAGCGTTGGGAGCTGGAGTTGTGTTAGATACCTGTCTAGACGCAACAGCCCAGGGAATAGGACAAATGAATACTGTGAGATAGCTGTTAATGAAAACAGCTATGTTGGAACTGACAAGAGGAGGCTCAGAAGTCACCGCCTTCGATTTTGAAAACAATTGCACGAAAGTGTAGCGAAAGTAAAACTATAAGACCCGTGTTTCTCACTTTTTGCCAATGGTCCTTCCTGAAGCGTCAGGAATTTTTGAAACTTGCCGAAATTCACGTAAATATTCGCAACGCTCTCCGCTCGGGTTTTTACGTGAATTTTGGCAACTTTCAAAAAATTCCTGACGCTTTAGGACGGCCCATTGGCAAAAAGTGAGAAACAAGGGTCTAATAGTTTTACTTTAGCTACATTTTCGTGCAATGGTTTTCAAAATCGGAGGCGGCGACTTCTGAGCCTCCCCTTGTGAGTTTTTATTTTTAATTTACTATTAGCAGGGCTCACAAGATTCTAATTGGTCAAATTGGAGCCGGTAGGATGAGAAATTTCGTTAAAGAAAGTGTAATTGTTATTTTTGTTAAAGGAGTACCTTCTTCTGGGTTTGAATGGTTTAATCATACTGGCTTGCACAAGACATTTACGTTTTAAAAGAGGCAGTTAGTAGGTAACTAGCAAATTTTGTGCGTCTAATTGATTCAGGGTTTCTATAAACCCTTTTGAAAGTACCATTTTGAATTTAGAAACTTGATTTATCTAAACTCAGAAATTTTAAAAATTGGGAGCACTGGAGCACTCCGTCTCGCGGGTGTGATTGGTTGCAGTTGTGGGTGGGTATTGCGATACTGATCTGATATTGAGTCAAATCAAACAAATTTTAAATATTATTTCTGAATTCCACCCTTGACCGTTGAATCGCGGCAACACTGTTCAACATGTGCGCCGCCGTTGCGTCGCATCGCGTCCCAAGCTTGCACCAAGCTCCAAAGCGAATCGAAGGTTGGGGGTGGAGGAGGTGGGAGGGTTAATCAAAGGAGCATGTAATTATTATGATGATGATGATAATGATGCTGATGATCGTGATGATGATGATAATAATGTTGATAACGGTGAGAAACTGCGCTCACGTCGTATATAATTTCATTACACACGATTAATACAAGTCACCCCCTGTCACGAATCGAGTGGAGTGACGAGGCTCCCAGCCTTTGGTTAGGTTAGATTTTTCGCGACTCCTCCGGCCAACCCTTCATGTCCTGTCCTCTCGGCAGGTTGGGTTTGGTCATGATAAATATACGTGTTTGGTTGAATAAAAAAAAGGTAGGTGTGGACTCGGGTAAGATCCGTATGAGTTTAACGGTGGAAAATCGATCTTGATCCAAAAGACGTCTTGAGAACTTTCTTTGGGGAAGGAAGCTTTCTTTGACAGCTGAGGCAGACTGAGCTAGTGCACTCTCCAAATAACTGTTATCGCTGTTTATTTTAGAGACCCTTTGGATATATGGATCCTCTCTAATTTATCAAAAGGCATTAACATATAATTCAAATAATTCAATGGGCATTCTGTAAGCTTGAAAAGTCAGACCATTGTGTTCAGATACTAAATTGAGGAAGACTAGTGAAAAATACTTAGATCATTTAACCTTGATAGTAATTTTTTTTTTTTTTTTTATAAAACCGACTGAAAAAAAAGCGCAAGTTACTTAAACTTCATAGGTGATCTTAAAAGCATCAGTAATAACGTGAGTCCTCCTAAAGCAAATCTCGAGAACACCCGACTCTAGTTTCTTTGAAATATCGCCACTCTTTCATTCACTTCAACCTTTCGTTGATTGATAAAATTGGAAGGGCTAATGATCATCATGATAAGGAGAGGAGTTGGTCAAATGTTTTAGACATTCATTTAAATATATTTATGAGCATTCTACGCAAAAGTTCTGAAAAGCGCAAACAAACTCATAGAAATGTCAAAGTAACTACTTGATTCTGTAAGAGCCAATCCTCATTTGACAAGTTTCAGCAAGGAAACTATAACGTTGACTATTTAAGCCGAAGCTACAAGGAAAGCCACGTGTCGTTAATTTTCTCGTTGAAAGGAGAAAAACCGAATGTCCGTACTTCCTGCAAAAGGGTCGTAAGTTTTCAGGGGGCAAGAGCTTACAAACTCTGGACTCTATATAAATTCAAAAGAGATATCTAAAATTCCCATTACCATTATTTCCCATTTTGTGTGTTATTCTCGTCCAATTAGGAAACCCACCTTAAAAGTTAAAATTAACGACAATGGATACAAATCCTCTATACAGATCAAATACATGTTTAGGCTCAGTTCATTTCATTTCAAGAGCTAATCATTCAATGGGTATCAGTGTAGCAAAATTCTGTTGTGTGAGCATGCGAATTGATTAGAGGCTAAGAGGTCTACAAATCAATTTAATTCCTAGTTTCAAAAAATGTTCCAGATGAATCTTAGTCACTGATTCAGTTTCACTTTTACTCCCTCCACGAAACTCCAGGTTAAATTCTTACAGCCCCATTCAAAATTAAATCTCGAGATGTAGAAACTCTTCTATTTGCCTAAAGGGTCTTGGAGCAGTAAATTCGTTGCTGAGTGACGCAGATGACGAGATAAATTTTCAATTACGCAGACGTCCATATGAAAAGCTCTCGATCCACGCATGATTCATAATTTTATTTTGGAGGATCATTAAATTACGCAAACGCCGCCGCACATCTACGTGACGTCGCCTGTCGTAGCAAGTTTCAACGTGGGCAAAACGTTGACGTCAAAGTAACAATAACCGAATGACAATCACGAACTGAGCGGGTATGTCTGGACGAAGGTGAAGAAGGTCTCGGATTAAGATACCAATAAATACAGAGATTACCCGTTACGAACATTGTTGTCAGTTGTCACTGTCAGGAGAGCTACAAAAAAGTACCCTAAAGAAATTTCAATCTCTAAAATAGATCATGAAGTGGAAACCTGGCCGCATTCATTGAGTAAGTCAGTCAAAGTCTTCTGGGATTCTACACCTAGTGACTTCAGAAAAACAAAAATGGGCAGGTATACGTTTTTCATGTCACTCATTGATTGTTCAAGGATACCTCAAGTTATTTGTACTGGCCTGATGCGGAGCAAAAAAAAATAGCTCATTTATGCAAAGGATTATTTGTCAATAAATTTATTTTGTTTGTATTTCAATTCTTAGATATTTTAGAACTGAAGGAAGATAAGTATTATGTGGAATCTTCTCACAATCATATAGGTTCAATACGCTGCAGACATCGCATTTTTGCCAAAAATTATTTACAGTAATCAGTACTTTGTGGACATTCAGGAAAACCCCTTCTAGACATGTTTGCGGCGTAAAAGCACCCTCTCCTTACACTGCCATGTTCTTGCAGCGATCCAATTTACATTGGTAGTGTTTTGATATTTCGCAAGATGAGGCATCAAACAAATGCTTTCAGTGCCGAAAAATACAAGCATCTACATCAGAATATAAATATAATATTCAAAAATATGGCAAGTTAACGAGTTATAAATGGGGTTTAAATTTAAGAAATACGGATCTCTGAACCTCTTTATTGGAGTTAAGACTTTCAATTGCCAAAATAAACCAAAAAACCCTGGATCTTACAATTATGTGATAACAGCATGTATACAATATGAGCATCCAATCAGCATTTTTAGGGTTGAGTTTGTTTTTCATATCTAAGTAATTTTTAGAGGAATGTTTAGAGTATTGTTTCATTGCCGCGCTTTTGTGAAATATCGAAACAATATCAATCGTGAGGTTACTTCCCCATCGGAAATATGTCCCCAAAATTTGACCTCATATGCGATTGCTAAAATTATTTGCAGCTAAAAATCCATACCATGCACCCTCGGCCACTGGCAGGTATAGCGTTCCCGTATCGTACGCATACTTGCACACACTAACATTTACCCAGGTACTCGCACACATTGGCATTGGTGGATGGCGACGCGACATTACAGCGTCCGGGGAGCCTACGGTGGAAAATAATAGATATACAAGGTATAACAACTGTAACGCGGCTAATAAGATAATAAAATAATGACAATAAAAGAGGTAACAAATTGAAATTAGTTCGGCCTGTCAGAATGAGATAATGAAGATATATAATAAGTTGGACACCAAGAGATGATGCGGACGGCGCGGCGCGCCGCGCCGTGGCAGCGAGGTGCGATCACGGACCAGTCGCGTCTGGTTGACGTCTCAATCAACATGACTTCGTGTTAACACTGTTGTCGCGTCTACCTTCAAACTCTGGACCTCACTCTGATTTTGTACCGTCCTAGCTATTTCGTTTCAATTCTTTAATTCGCTTCATTGGATCGTGTTGTTACCTTGCTTTGTCAACTTTTCGTTAATCTTGCCAACTCGTTGGTACCAATGTATCGCTAAGTTTATCTAATAGTCGCTAGTCACAACCACCTATCTTGTCTGCGAGTCTAATAAACTTGAGTGGTTAAGCTACATTGCCAACTTGTCCGGTCTTGATTTCATGGCTAAAGCAATGTTATCAACCAAACCAACTGAATCATGACCTAGCGAGAAGAGGCGTAGCAGGTTAACTCGACGCACAAGATGATTAGTATTATAAATTGTTTTTATTAAAAATGCAGATTTGTTAGATGACTGTGTCAAATTTCTTTCAAAACTTAAATTTCTCTTTCATATCCGCGCTTCAAAATATTTTTTAGTCTCACGGTGAAGAAAACAATGAATAATAATAAGTCTCAAAAAAAAAAAAATGTTGGAATTGCTCAAAACAAAGAAGTGGAACATCTTTTCAGAGAAAAACAAACATTCAGTCAAAATAGCCAAAGTCTGCTTACTCATGAGACATGAAATTTAAAAGTGACTTTGTTGGCAATACCATATTAAAAACTGGATGAATTGGTAAAACAATTTCTGCTCGTTGAAAATTCGGAGATGAAGTGACTCAGAGGATCTGAGCAGAGATATAGAAATATACAACAACGTGTTTTTAATTTCTATAGAGATACAGTGTGAGTGTTCCACATTGGACTTGACAATGTCAAAAATCAATTTCATCTCGTTAAATGCCACCTAAATTTGCTTAGTAATAGTAATACACATGCCTCATGATGCGAACAAAGAACAAAAAAACAAGCAAAGCAAAAATTAACGGGAGTTTTTGTTGTTGTTTAAAGACAATTTATCTAATTCTAAATTTCTAAAGATTCTCTCGCATGGTTAACAATTTGTACAATGAAAGGAAATTATTTTTACTGATTAGAGAAAAAGCGAAAAAATTCATGAAAGTGGGGTAGGTAACATGATTCCTTGATCTGGAAGTATATTTTGATGGGAGCACTTCAAAGCATGTCCTCAGATTGGCTAAGAAATAATTCAACGAGGAAAATAATGTTTCAGTTCCTCCAAACTATCAGTAAATTAAACTTGAGACAAGATCCCGCAAACTTTTTATCACACCAAATTTTATTCAAGGAAGACCCATAGACCCCATTTTTTTTAAATTAAAATGAAGACTTTTACCCCTGGTAATATATTCCTGCGGAAGTCATCAATTATTAAACGCTCATGGTGACCGGTCTGATCTTACTTCCGCTTTATTTTCACACAATCAAACAAGAAGAGGGAGATGTATTCGATAGCGACAAATTTGAATCGGCATCGTAACCTTGGATTAGATTGGTCTTAAAGAATTTGGTTGCGGTAGCTGTCAAGTGTTGCATCCTAAAGGGAGCTTTTTTGACTTACATAAAGAGAGTGCTTATTGGGAAATTTTGCGTACAATCTAGCTATATCTAGCTGTATTGGCAGCCTTAGTTACTCATTGGTGGAATTGGTGACTCCAAAATCGGGTCATGAAGATTGCACAAAAGTAATAAGCGAATACGAAACATCGTCTATATCAGACTAAAAAAAAAACAGGTTGCGCAAAATAGATAAAAATTAAATATAAAAAAGGTGAAGATAACCAAAACACTTTACTACATCTGCAGTGACCCTTTACTGTTAGTCTCGCACCATTGAGTATACAATTGATTAAGATTCTTAAAGACGGAGAAGTTGTAACCTCAATTGATTGCCCCGTCCTTGCTATCATAGTTTTAATAAACGGCGTAATATGGTTGCTACGTATGCACTTTTAACGACTTTCTTAAATTAATTAGATTATTTTAGATCACTTCTTCTCTGCTGCCTTGGCACTTCAAACATTTTCTAGAGCAACTTCAAACATATTTAAAAAATCCAAATAAAATGGGCGTATACACTCACATGATTATTGAGACTTACTAACTGGATAGACACATTTCCTGTCATAAGAAATTGTCAGCTTAAATAATACAATTAACTTTAAACCGTCTGAAATGTGTCACTTGGGAAGCATTTTCCTAACTTTTCATAAATTCAGAATTAAAAATTACCAAATATGTATCATCCATCCTTCAAAGATACAATGTTTTTGTTTGCAATGGAGGGTTCAATCTGTGTAGCAATTGCATTATCGACAGATGCAACTTTTGATCGTTAATTTTTATGTAAAAGGCCGAGAAAATTACAATGAGCCGTACTTAATCGCGATCTGTTCTGTAATGACCGAGATCTAGTCGATTGAATATATCGCCCCATGGCATATTTCTTTTTTAAAATTTTGGAATGGACAAGGTGACTGCACTGCTGTTACAGAGTGCAATTTTCAAACAATGTCAACATCACAGAGATCCAAAAAGACGGAGTATGAAACGGTCGCAAACTTTGGTAAATAAATACGTCTCAAAATAGGGTTTTCAAACGGCTATATCACGGTTAATACTGAACGGATTCCGATTGAAAAAAGCGTATTGCAATTTTCTTGACATTTCATTTACACAAGATTCAAACAACGAAAGTTGAATCTCTTGATGTTGAAACTGGCTCATAGCAACGATTGATTGGTCCATTTTGTAAACTGAGCCGGAAGTCGAAATACCCAACAGTAGCTTCCGAATTGAGACGGTTTTTGGAAAAAAAGACCCGCTTGAACAGCCAACAGTGCCTCAAGTATGCTCTTTTCAAGAAACCCCAATGCAATTTTATTGATAATTCGTTAAGAAGAGCGCTAGTGATGTAGTATGGGTCCTTATTTTATATGTTACCGCCTCAATTGAATTTCTGTCGTTGATTGAAAGAGCCAAAGAGGCCGTAACGCGGTCGTAGACGCCATGCTCCATCTACTCCTCTCCACTCATTCAGGTCTATCGCACAAACACCATTATCCCCTATTCTTATACGCCAGGACACTCTATAGCCGTGCCGCACTGCATCACTGCCGCTACCGCAGAGCACCGCTACGCCTACTATACGTTGAGCCGCGTTCGTCGCGTCGGTCCCCGATACGGTGCTCCTTTTTTTTCCCAAGCGATCGCGACACCCATATTTATTTTCCTGCGGTCACATTTTTTCGACTCGCAAGTGAAGTCGCGCTAACAAACGATTTTCCCCCGCCCTGCCTACATTACGCGTCACGAATCGGCGGGCGTTTCCCATGCAGCAAGCAAGCGGTGCGGCGCGGTGGTATGATAGCACGACGCGACGGACTTAATAGACGCACAATAGAAATTAGTCTAGTGACTCATAGGCTATATCACAGAGTAAACAGAGAGGTAATGATGCAGAGATTTTCTGGAGCAAAATTCCACTGGAAGCAGGGACGTTTAGCCAAAGAGTGTGCGGCACGGGTAACAGAAGCAGATGCAGTGGATGTGTCCTGAGTATTACAGGAAAATCTTTCCAATTTTATCTATCTAAAAAGCAAAAAAAAAAATCGTTAAAAAATTGACTATTTTCATTGATTCAGGGAAGGTCTCAATGGTGACTGATCTAATTCCTTCACTGGGCTCTTTGAATGCAAGTGGTTTCCTCTGGAGCTTGTACAACTAACTCTAGTCTGCCAGAAAAGTTTTTTACACGAGTTTGCCAATTCCGGGTCTTTTAGACCCACATTTAAAATACATGTGTTAGGGCCGCTTTTAAGATATTCGTTAAATATGGATGTTGAACTGACTGACAGTTACACATAACAGACACTTTAACAAGCAGTTCAAGCGGTTAGAAACCATCCGCCAATCATTTTTAGCACTTGAACAGTATCTAATTCACGTCGTGCACTTGAATAGAGACGTGTCACTGGAATTTGGGCTCCTTATCGTATGTCCGCCACAGCCGAAAGATGCTGAACAATTTAGCTGCATTTTTAAAAACTGATTTTGTGAAATACTGAATTTTAAGGGAAATTAAATAATAAATGTTGGAAATTAAACTTTTGTTTTCTTCCTGTTCATTACAAGATGCGTAAGTCCCTGAAGTGTGCTGAGCTGGGGGGAACGAGCACTGGGATGTATTCTGTACAGAATATACCAATATAGCAGAAATAGCACTAATGGCAGAATACGACTAAAAGAGCCATAAAAAGACCCATCAATTTACCCCTGATATGTCACTACTTTAATAAAAATTGTTAGTTCCATTACCTTAAATCAGATTTCCCGGGTGGTTTTTATGGACCTGCATTTTCGCAGTCAAGAGATTCAGAGCTCGGCCGACAGTTTGACAGTTAGAGGCTGCGTTATGGCATTGGAGTCTATTGATATTGGTTAGCACTCACTGAGAGAATTCTTCTTTTAATCCAAGGTGTATTTCTTTTGTTTTAAAGAAACTGCACAGTGAAATATTGACTAAGGGGAAATTCCTTTAACCCGAGGAAAATGTCTGCTGCTACAAGTAAAAGATTCATTGTTGTGACAGTGATTCTCCTTTATGCAATAAAATTTTACTTCGCGCAAGGAAAAATGTCACAAGCAAACGTGTCTCCTTGTTTTTGAAGAAGTGATTAATTCTCTCAGTGCGAGCTCTTTCTTATCCAAAATGTGATATCCAAGAAGCCGAAGCGATGATGATCACTGCGCGACTCTTCATAATGGCGTAGAAAAACGGTTCTTGAAAATCGCAAGGTGCAAAATAATAAATTTGTCATTTTTCCCGCATGTCACATTACGTTACACTCGTGCCAAGCCAATGTTGCTTGAGACTGTTTCCGACAGATGGAGTCCATAAAACACCAGTTGTGCTCTTTCCAAAAAATCTGCAATATTACTAGATTCAGATCCTTCCAGAAGAACAAACTCGATGTTCCGTGCATCCTTTTCCCAGGAGCCGCGTCTTGACTCTTGATCAACGCCAACTTGATTTGGTGCGTGAGAGTTCGAGTCGTACGATTATTACTGTCAGCAGAAAAATGTAATTACTCACTAAATATTGTGAGGATTGTAAATCGATGTATTGGTGTAATGGGTTACCCTTTTGCAAATGCCTGATGATCTGAAGGGTTGATTCTATTTTTCTATTTATGTAATTGAAATAGATAAATATTTTTTGGTTTTTGTTTTCGCTTAATTAAGAAGAAGAAAACCCCGCCGGTAGTTTGTTGCAAATACACAGTCCTGATTGTAGGACTTGACGAATGTCTATTTTAAAAATAATTCTGACTCGTTCCTCGAAACTTCCTTGCAATCTCCACAAATCGTGGAATAAAGCATTTCAAATGCACAGGATCCTACATCCTGTAACTGTCATGCTCTTCTTGTTTTGTATTCTAAAAACCATTATAATTTTCAGGAAGTCTGAATGCTGGTCCCAAAAAACTTTGGAAACTCCTCCAAATCACTCAAATTGTCACCCTATTTACCCAACTTCTTCAAAATATATCAGTTCCATTTTACCCATTTATCCGCAATCGGAAATGTATTTAACTGACCAAATTTTTGAATAATTCAAAATATTTCGTCATGGTTTCTTTCAAACTTACTCCAACGTTTCCTCAACTTCCTTCAGCGTTGAATGTATTTCAAATGGCAATTTTAGAGTCGAGGAAGTTTCGAGGAAAGTTCTAGGAACGGACTGAAATTCGGCCCTAACAATTCAGCTGTGCATGACAACATGGCTTCAGATACCTCCCTCATAACTACTGAAAGGAGAAACTACCCTTTTTTGTTCATTTACAAAAAATCTTGATTACTTGAGGAAATTACAAGGAATGTGTTAAAATTCGGCCTAAAAAAGTAGGTATACATGACAACACGGCTTCCGATTCCTCCCCTACAACTACTGAAAGGAAAAACCACCCTTTTTTGTTCATTTTATACAAAATCTTGATTACTTGAGGAAATTTCATGGAATGTGTTAAAAGTCGGACTAAACAATTTAGGTATACATGACAACACGGCTTTTGATTCTTCCCCTATAACTACAGAAAGGGAAAACCACCCTTTTTTGTTCATTTACGCAGACTCCTGATTTACCTCTGACATTCGTTGGATGAAAAAAGCGTAGACATGGTTTTAGTACAAGTCTAATAACCTGGTCGCGAGGCTGCCCGTATTTATCCCACCAGATTAAACGGGCGAACATCAGCGTCCAACCAAAGTGAAAGATAAAGACATCTTCTCTTCTCCGAGGGCTTCAACGAAAAACGGTAAGTTGCTCGATTTACTAACCCCCCTCCCCCCTCTTCCCACGAGCCACCACTCTTCTCACCTCTAGGGTCCTTCACTTCGCCTCTTCCACACCGTCCGAGGCCAGGTCGGACAAAAAGAGAACAGCAGAGCACAACTCAAAACGTTAAAGTCGTTAAAATTGAAACTACATGAACTATTTATGCTTTGAAACGCCGGGGCCTGTAATTTTCCGCGCGCCGACTTATCTTTCTTTTACATTCTCGGGGCTCAGCAAACCTCTCTTCAAACCGGACTGGACCGAACTGAACCATTCGTCCGCGTCCGAGGTATATCGAGACCGAACCGAAACCGGACCGGACCGGACCACCCCCTCCCCCCACACAATTCCCTATAACCCTACTTTTTATGTGATTACGGAGTGAGTGCCGCGCGCTAATGACCGAAGTACAAATGTCCACATTTAGCTGTCATTATTCGACCCCGTAAACCATGAACTGAATCATTCCGTCATTTTTCCCTCTTTTTATAGACAAATCATAATGCCCTCTTGCGGCTCTCTTCTTGTGTTCTTTCCCTCATTCATTCATTCATTCAGTCTTTCCCCTCCCTATCCTTCATAATGCTGCTTTCTCATCTCGCGTGAAACAAATCACGCCAATACTATGAACCGCAAATTGAAGACTGAACTTTGAGGCGTTTTTAAGGTACTGTCGCCTTGGATCACTGTCATCTCGGAATTTGGAGCTAGAAATTTAACTCGCGGAGCGAATTCCTTTAAGCTCTCTAGCGAGATCTTCCCAGATTAAATTACCCTTCGCAGTTTTTCCAAGCGCATTCAAGATAGAGAGACGAAATATCCTCCTCACGACTTTATAAACCTTGTGAGCCCGGAAGGGGGGGGGGGGGCTGAAACGACTCTGGCTTGTATATTTTAAGTAAACTTCTCATTTTTATTAATTTAATTTCAGACATCATTGCATATTCAAGATGCTGACATAGCCAACATTCCTGCCAGTTTTCGAGATTTTTTGGAGAACAATAATTTTAGATATTCATAGGCTGTTTGTGATTTTATTATAGGATTTTTAAGTTTATTAAATTTTTAGGTATGGATAGAGTTCAGTTTTAAAAATGGTTTTTAGAATATTTCATGTATTTTAAAGATCGGTGGTTCAATTCTTCACATTTTAATCGCAAATAACTAAAATAAACAAAACACTAAAACTTCTTTTTCCAATTTTTGCATTATTTTTGAAACTTTAATTTTTTCAAAACATAGCAATACACATGCAAAAAATTGTGATAAATGATGAAAAGTGGTCTTATAAAATTTAGCAGGATGTAAGTATACTTAATTACTTGAAATTCTTCAAAAACCCTCAAAGCTTTTTTTTCTTCTTCTTTTTATTATGAACAACTATTAAACTACTACGGTGAAAACCCGTTCGAGATCCTTTCAAACTCCCCCTTCCATTCTTTGTACCATCCTGCGGTCAAATGTCTTATTTGGCTCACAGAGCATCAATATGATTTTGAGATTTCCTTCTGAGCACAGATCAAACTTCCCTCTGCAATAATATGAAATTGATCCCAAATTAAAATTGAAATTAAATTCAGGGCAGTTAAATTGCATTATCTAGTTCGATACCACATTACCCTTTCCGATTGGGGTTCAGCAAATATTAGGTTTGCGGTTCGTAGTTCACGGTTCAGTTTTATTTTGCATTATCCTTTGAACAACCCCCATTTTTTACAAACTAAACATCTGTGATCTTTGCTCAAACAGCAAAAGCTCATTATTTCTTTGTGCAATTTAACTCCAAATAGAGTTGTGTGTGATTCTTCATGGCAAAAAAAGCTCCGTTTTGTATGAAGCGAATCTAACGATAACAGTGCAAAAATATGACCCCGTAGTGTGGAAACTATGGTCGCTATACGAATCATAATCGTGCAGACGGCCAGACAACTCCTGCAAAACAAAGCTCGCCTTACATTTCAGAAAAGTTTCGTGCATCATGAACCGACGGACACTGCGAACATAATTTTCAAAATTTAATAAATCTGTCTGCTCGGTGGGTGCATTTGCAAAAAAAAAAGAACAAAAAAAGTTCAGCGAGACAAGGCTGTCATAAAAAGGGAGTGAATCGGGTTGAGACTGAAGAAAATAATTGCTTTTTTGTATTGTCCATCCGAACTGACCATTTACAAAGCGAGGCACTATACCCAAAGATTGATAACCCAGATAAATTCCTTTTTTTCTTCTATTTTTATGATTTGAGTTTGGCAAAAATCCATGGTTTTGTTCAACTTCTACCCTCTTCATTCTCCTCCTTCTCCTGCTCTTCCTTTCTTCTCTTTACCCCCCCCCCCCAACTCCACTCCTCTCCCCCTTATCACTATATTTCTCTCTTATTCTGTCCCTCTCTCCCTTTGATCATCAGAAATTTGGGTCTAAGACATATTCATCAAAGACTATAGTAAATGTTTAATATACGTTTTGAAAAGGAACACAGAAACCGATTTTTTTTTTTTTTTTTTTTTTTTTTTTTTTTTTTAATATAGCTTCACTACAAATAATTTGTATTAACCCTTTTGCAAACGAATTATGAAAACAAAGGTCACTGTAATCTGAAACCTATACCATTAAATTGAACGAACTTTTCTCACTTGATTTCATGCGTGAGTCAATTTTTCGAATTTCCACAAGGCTCCACGTAAAATGTCGTCCCTTATATGGGACACTGAGAGCAAAACGGTAAGATACACATTTTTAATTAATAAAGTGTTCGTATGAATTTATAAGTTATATCTGTTTCAGTTGAAAAGTACGCACAATTGTAGGTTTACATGCTTGGCGTGTGTTTGAGCAGTGTTTGTAGTAGTGTATATAGTTGCTCACAATGTGTCTGTTGCACACTTCGGCTACAGCATTTTAAAGTATCAATTCCTATGTAAAAAGCCGAAAAAATAACAATGGCAGCATCAGAAAACACTAAAATTCAGTATTAAACTCACACATTGCGAGAAACAATAGACACTGTTCACCCCTGTATCTTTCCACCAAGTGCACGATATTTTGCGAGATTAGCGCGGCACATTCAAATAATCACGGCCGACTGTCATCACAGCTGACTTCATAAACAAATAAACAATAAACACTGACGGTGTCTGTTCGAATTCTTACGTTTCAATATCCTCAATTCCTCACAAAAGGTTGTGAAGGGTACGGAAACCGATATTTGTGTCGAAAACTTATCAAAATGAAACAATAACACACAGGAGTTCCAAAGATGATGATTGAAGTTGGAATAATACTTGGAACTCCCGTGTGTTATTGTTTCATTTTGATAAGTTTTCGACAAAAATGTCAGTTTCCGTACCTTTCTTAATCCTTTGTGAGGAATTGAGGATATTGAGAAGTAAGAATTCGAACAGACGCCGTCCGTGTTTACTGTTCATTTGTTTATGAAGGCAGCTGTGATGACAGTCGGCCGTGTTTATTTGAATGTGCCGCGCTAATTTCGCGAAATATCGTGCACGTGGTGGAAAGATACAGGGGTGAATAGTGTCTGGTGTTTTTCGCAATTTGTGAGTTTATTAATGAATTTTGGTGTTTTCTGATGCTGCCATTGTCATTTTTACCGCTTTTTACATAAGAATTGATACTTTACAACGCTCTAGCCGAAGTGTGCAACAGACCCATTATGTGTACTGTTTTACTGATACAGTCTTCTCGAATTTGCAATAACGTGGCACTTATGACCTATCAATTTGTTCGGAAAATTCTGCTAAATCGACTCGTAATAATTGTTTAGAGGCAATTTGGCACACAGTGGTGCCAGATCCAATCTTTGCAGACGAGTTGCTCGTAAACTTTCAAAATTGGGTGGGGGGGGGGGGTGAGATTTTCTTTTTTCTTTTTTTTCAAAAGGAAGGAAAAAATATTTTTAGAGGGAAGAAAGGTCAAAATCTATTCTCTCTCCTGTACTTTGTATGTAACTCTTCCCCCCCCTAACTGAACCTCTCACCCAAACCGACGGCCTCCTCCCTGACTGAGGGCCTCCCCCCTTTAACTGAGGGCCTCCTTCCTAGCTGAGGGTCAACCCTCTAGCTGAGGGTCTCCCCCCTAAGCAAAGGTTCCTTCCCTAACTGAGGGTCTCCCCCCTTACTGAGGGTTTCCCTTCCTAACTGAGGGGGAGACCCTAACTCAGGGGGGAGACACTCACTCAGGGGGGAAACAGATATTCTCAACTTGTCAATGAATTAAAAATTATCAGAGTCAAGTTCGTGCTCGTATTCCAAAAATTAGAGGGGGGGATTATAAATAAAGTCGTAATTTTACTATCGCGTGGTTTTGATGCGAAAATACGTAATGCGTTTGAAATCGTTAAATTATCAGGGAAACAGCTAAAAATTGCACCGAAAAAGTTCGAAATTCCAAAAAATTTCCGGGGGAGGATCCCCAAACCCCCCTCCATACCCCCAGCCACCCCGGTGGAGGGGGTGAAAATGTTTGCTTCGGGAGGGGGATGTTTGCTTCGGGGGAGGGGGGACTGAAAATGTCTGATTTGGGGGGGGACTCGTATGGCATCTAGGGGGTCTGGCACCCCTGTTTGCACAGGTTTTGAGATAAACGTCCCGGAACGAAAACCCCGTGTTAATTTCCCTATGGCCTGAAACAGTTTTGCACTAGGCTTATACATCCAAATCCAATCAGAGGTCAGCCCGCGTTCCGATCCCTTATCTGCGTTGACCACACAGGCCTTCCATTCAATTGCGACTCTTGTTTACTCTTTGTTTCAAATAATGTTGGGCATTCATGGGTTTGGGGTGATTCTTCAGCGTCTAGTGCCAATTTCTGCCACTAGAGCGCTACTGTTCGATTTATGTCAAACTACAGGCCAAATGTAATTTATATTTGAGAAAAATTGGACAAATTTATATCAAACAGACCTACTAGTAAGTACTCCGACATTGTCATTCAATCTCGACTTTTTAATTGGACAGTTGCAAGGGTCTGAAACGTTGTGTTTTTTATAAAGAAAATGAAAGAGTCCTTGATGAGCTGTGAACAAAAATGCCTCTAGTTAAGTCCCATTGATACGGAGATGAGGTTTTGGCCCAAAATACATTGTTTTAAATGGGAATTCCGCGTAGTGACGTCACTAAGCCTACGATTTTCTACAACTTTGAACGTGTGCATCTCCAAAACCGGGACACTTACGAAAAAACCAAAGGCACCATCGTTCTCTGCTTAACAAGTTTTATCATTTTCTTTTTTAAAAACACATGCAACTGCCCCATTCCCTTGAAAATAATTTGAGTGATAACATTTCTTGCGATTTTCAGGAACAAGACTTCACATAGAGGAGGAAAGTTCTTGGAGAGTTTCGAGTTTTCTTCGTCAAGAGTTAGTATTATTTCAATAGTTTTAACTTCCATCACCAGTTAGAATTTGTTACTTTTCTGAATCTCCCATTTTTAGAATTGGCATTTACTACAACAATAGCATTCATTGTTCTTCCCACAAGAGTCACAGCAATAGCAGGGGTCATTGTTCCTATCCCTGCCGTTTTTCTGAAAAGAAAGAAAGAAAAAAACAAGCAAATGGACATTAATATACCACCTGCACTGACGAGTGGTCCATCACAACTTTGAGCTAAGTTTGTTCTGTGAGCTGTAAGATTTAGACTTTTTAAACGGTCTCGCTGTTATTTTTCACGGCATTTTACATCAGAATATATAGTCTTTTTGCCTACCTACAACAAAACTTTGCAAGAGCGCTATTTTCTTCAAAAGCTCTATTTTCTTTCTTTAAAAGAAAGTAACTGGTCGACATTTTTCTTCTTTCAAATCTTGGCAATCTTTAAACAGTTTTACGGTTTTCAAGTGTTTAAGGAATAATTAGAACGCCACTTTTAAAGTACGTCATATGAAAAATCGAAAGTTTCCTTGAAAATAAAGGACACATTTAACAGTAAGAATTTCGACTGGACTCCTTTCTTTTGAAAGTCATAGTATAAAACTTATAAAAGGTGTCCCAACAGTACCAGGAAAGATGCTGTAACGTTAAAACTGTACAGCTAAGGCGATGCAATCATATTAATTTTTGAAATTGCGTATTACCTTTTTTCAACCAATTTCAATTTTTGCATATCATGTCAACTTTCCTGCGTAGAACGACCCATAAAGCAAAAAAAAAAAAAAATTAACTGTCAACGGGTTTTTAACGAATATTTTCTCGCAGCAAAATACAAAATACTTAATTTTGCCTTCTCTTTTCGGAAACAAATTACCATCAAACACTATCAAACACCAGAAATAATAAACTTATAATTCTTTACTCTCGTCGTGTTACTCAAAATAAAAGTGGATAAGAAGGTTCATTGGCTAATCATCATTTACGACGACAATAATCTTTAAATGCTGGGCTGCTTAAAATGTTGTCAAAAGTGAAAGTTTCGTGGTCTTCGAGTTCAAATATGTAAATCGTTTTCACTCTTGAATAAGTTTGCTGCAAACTTTTGCAAAAGAAATGTTGACGAAACGTAATTTATTGTTAGGAAAACCACCAAGGCGCGTCTTTACAACGATTTTAATGTTTTTATGAACTTAATTTTTTTTGGGGGGGAGGGGAGCTGGAAGAGTTATTTTTTTAATTTTATTTTTTCACCTACCATAACTCCTCTAATTTGTCTTGCAAGAGACGTGGGATAGGCCGCTGCATCTGCTCCTGCCGAATTGAGCGCGATTCCACCGAATAGAGTCTAAAACGATTTCCCAATTAGAATTCATTAGTAAAACAATTAAGTATGCAAAATTATCAGGTTTGGATGCTTTGAGGCATGGAGTTTTGAAATGTTGCCAGCTTTTCATAAAAACTCGTAAATTTTATAGTAAATCAATTACGAAAAATTGGATAACTATTCTAAAAATGGCAGCAACAGAGACAAATTGAGATGGAGCACTACGCTAAAATACATAGGGAAGATTTGAGTCACTCTGAATTTTCGGGGATTCAACAAAATAACATGTGAAACAACAGTCAACACCTTGCGACGTCGCATGGTGTTGAACGGTGACATTCGGAAAACACGGAAGGGGATAGGCGGGAAGTGAAGAGGAGGGTGCTCACCATTCAACATCATGCGACGTTGACTGTTGGTTTGTTGAGTCCGCGAGAATTCAGAGTGCCTCTGCAGCAGCCAGTTAGTGCTCCGTCTCTATTTGTCTCTGGGCAGCAATCACTATTCGGAATTAACCCTTTCTGTGGTATGGCGTTACCAATAAGTAACGATATGGCCGATGGGGGGAGGGGGTGAAAAAAAATATATTCCAGTATTGCCAACATGAAAAAAAAAATGTTTTTTTCCCCAAAGAAATCGACAGGAAAAAAATTAATTCATGCCATATAGGATTGAGGTTTTTTTTTGTATTTTGTTTTATGTTCTTTTTTGTTTTTTAGCAAACGAGCGATCATAAAATTACCGTGTGGATCGGTATTTTCGAATTGGTATCTTCACTATGGTTCATTTCAAGCAATTGAATAACTTCTATTAATTGGCAGAAAAGAGTCGTTCGTAACAGTACAGCGCGAATCCGAATTGTGGAAATGGGATCTGGCCGCCTGGCGTTTTAAGAGTGCTTCACTAGTTCATTTTAAGCAAATGGCGCCGCACCGAGAACACGACTCTCATCAGGGATACACGATACACCTGATTTCACTCCATCGACATTGTTATAACTAGATGAGACCCTCCTCCGTTTGAAATATATGTCCGTTTTATGCTCCTTACGGAGAACACTACTCACCGCGCGAAAACAGCTGACTTTGCTCCATCGACCATTGATGTATCTAGGTGAGACACTCGCTCTCCGTTTGAAATAATGTGTCCGTTTTATGCCTCTTACTTATACTGTTGATTGATGAAGTGGGACTTCAACCGTAGTTCACAAGTTGGGTTAGCTGTTATTCGAACGATACTTATTATTCTCTATGGGTCAATCAAGCGTTATGAGCATCACTTTCCGATCGTTTGATCTATGTATTCATCAAATCTTCAGCATGTATTCAACATGACACGTGACTCATTCAACCGCCAAGGGTTAGTTTAGTTTTCAGCCACCAAGGGTCTGTTATCATTCAATACTTGTTATCATTCAGCCATCGAGGGTCTGTTATCATTCAACCACGAAGGGTTGTTTTGTTTTTCAGCCATCAAGGGTCTGTTTTTTGTATTTAGTTTATTAGTCAACAGTAGGTGATTTTTGGCTGTTGTTTTGATGCGTCCTGACTACAAATGAGCTGTAATACAGAACATCCTTGCTATAGTCTTCACATTCACCTGTTTGCCCATGTGCTTTGAGGCAATTCCAAAGTGGGCATCATTACAGAGATAAATATATACTCTTATTTCAAAGTTTGCTGCAGTTTTTCATTTTCCAGCTTCATTTTGGTTGGACCTACAGTCAATTATTGCCTGCTGTTGACTGATGAATGTGTGTTTCGTATGCACCAGACAAAACTTGTCTTTGTTTCCGGCAATATGGGCCAATCACAGCCTTTTGTTGTGCTTACCACTCAACGGTAGGCAATGTTTATTGTTGCAAACTTCTGACTTGTTGACTTCTGAACAAAAATGAGCGTTTTAAACTTTTGTGGACCAATTGCAGCCTTTCGTTGCCCTTACCACTCATTAGCAGGGAATGTTTACTGTTGCAGTTTACTCTTGAACAAAAATGAGTGTTTTAAACTTGCTTACTTTCTTAACATGGGATGCATGTATACGGTGCTCTGTGTCTCTATCTTTGTTTTTGCACCATTCTTTGCCATACCTTGATATTTACATGCCACTGGTTTGGTGCAAGGTGCTCTCCAATCATGGTTGTTATTTTTGCTTCAACTACCCACAGATGCTGGCAATTGTGAGTTGAATTTTATAAACGGCTGTGATTGCTATGTGGTTTTGAAAACTGTAAAAGGTTTTTTCTTGTGCATAATAGTCTCAAACGAAAATTAATCCTAAGCATAGCAACAAAGGCACGCTTTTCCAAAACCTTAGAGTTGGAACCTGGCAACTTGTTTCTATTTCGCAATCATTAAGTTTGATTATTTTCAATCAGTTTAATTTTTGATAAATTACATCAAATCTAATTTTTTATATTAATTCTATTCAAATTTGGAATTTAATTTAAATGCATTTAATACCAAAGATTTAACTTAAAAATAAATCCAGAAGTTGAGAGGAACTGAAATAATCTTACCAAAAAAATACCGCAAAAAACAAGCAAGTTGAAAAAACCCATGATGACAACTGAGCGGGCGGTTGTACTTTAAAATGAAATTGAATAAAACAAGTAATCGAGTTTTTTTCCTGACCTTGTCCCAAGCGGAACCGAGTCATTTTTTAATATACGCAATTGTTTTGATGTATTGTATGACGATCAATGCGCGGTTTCGAAACTGTAGTGACGTCGAAAATTCTTTTATATTTGATCAGCTGCTTCGTCATTTCGTCATTATTTGTTTTTGCATATAGATACTGGTAACAAGTTTTGAACTATTGCTATTTCCATCGATTATTCGGTTCGCCACCTGCTTCCGTTTTATTTCCCTCATTGTAAGTGAAAATGCCTGCCAGGGGGAGGCACCCATGGGAAATAAAGGGAAATACGAGGTTCCTGCGGCTTTCACTTAGTCCTAATGGGTCTGTTGCACACTTTTGCTACAGCGATATGGAAGGTGGAGGGTCAAATCTGGTGTAAAATCGCGTAAAAATCACATTGGAAGCATTTATCAAACAGTCAAAAAAATCCAATCATAAGGCCACTAAAGGCGTTTCTGGAAATTTCAAGATGGCGGGCGAAGGGACGAACCAGCATTGCATTCATCCACCACCACCAGCAAAGATGGCCGACGACGGTATTCGACAAAGTAGATACTTCCCCGCCGTTTATTTTTCAGAATTCCGACAAATTGACGCAGAACGTACTTTATTTACCAGAGTAATCACAAACAATAGCGAGAAAGTAAAATTTACCGGATAAAAACACGCAAAATGACTTAAAGTGTAAAAACTATGAGGAAATTAGACGTTTCTTTACATTCTAAACAACCTTATACATTGCTGTCATCGGCCATATTTTGTTTCTCTTGGTGCATGCTTGCAGGGTTGATTCGCCCTTATTCCGACCGCCAGCTATACTCTGTTCCAGATAACATTGCACCTGAGTCGGAGGAATTAAAATCGTAAATGGCAACAGCACGTCCTGAGCCATAGCGTTCTCGAACGCTGAGCAGGGTAGTCTTTTTGTCCGAGGCTCTATTGTCCGGCTTGGGGCCTGAACCTTTCTACACAGCTAGTGAACAACTCCCGGCAGAAAAAAAAAATTGTTTGTGCTTACGATTTTTGAATTTTCGCCTTGAAATTCGTATTCTGCTGAACGTTGCGAGAAAATTGATACCAAATTATCGGGGAAAAATTCACTTTTAGTAAATATGATGCGCGATTCCTCTGATTTAATGCCCTCCTCATATGTATTAATTATGCATTTTTTTCCCTACGGTTTGATATCAATTTACTCGACACGTTGAGCAGAATACGATTTTTAACTCAAAAATTCAAAAATCGTAAGCACAAAATAATTTAATTTTTCTGCCGGGAGTCGTTCCATATCTGTGGAAAAAAGGGTCCGGTCCCGAGCCGGACAGTAGAACCTCGGACAAAGAGACTACCCTGCTCAGCGTTCGAGAACACCACGGCTCAGGACGCGCTGTTGCCATTTACGGTTTTTATTCGTCCGACTCAGGTGCAATGTTATCTGGAACAGAGTATAATTATAGTATTTTGTCGGTTAAGGAGTGGATTTTGAAACTATTTAATGCTTCCAATGTTATTTCCACGAGATTTTACACCAGAATCAACTCTCCATACCGCTGTAGCAAAAGTATGTAACAGACCCATTGGGCATTGAACTGGTAGCCATGGGTTCCCGTGAGAAACCCCTTTGGTATCCATAGACCAGCCAAAGCGTCAAAAGGGTCAGTTCCGGGTACCCACGGTGCGCGACGCGCCGTGTATCCGATCCGAAGCCCGAAGCGCCCCACCCCACCCCCGCCAGACAGCCAGCTGCCCATGCTGTCGGTACAAACGACAAATACAAAATTCGTAATCGACAATGCGAATGAGACAAACAAGTGGATGAGATGGGCCGAGGGGTGCGAAGAGGGGAGGGGAGGGGGAATAAGGAGACGAATGGAGACAAGACAGGGGGCGGGAGAGGAAAGCGGGTAAATTGTCATGTGCGATGCGATGACCAAAAAAAGCATGATAGGCATGACATAAGGAAACAGGAAAGAAGCTGTGTCCGGAGTCCGCAACTCAGCGCGTGGCAGAAAAATGGAGCTGTTGCAAACTTTTGCTACAGGGTTAATAATAGTTGATTATGGGGTAATACCCTGAAAAAATAACGATTAGATCACTAAAAAATCACGAAATCCACTCCTAAACTCACAAAATGCTTTTAAATGCGAGACCGTAATGGTGGCCGAGTCCGCAGTTTTCTTATGGCAATTGTATGGTTTTTCTTCTTCTTGTGTGGTGTTGCGAGAACACCTCGTGTAGATGGCGCTGATTGCAGATAGGGAACCCCAATGAAAACCGCGGCCCCGGCCGCCATTACGGTCTCGCGTTTAAAAGCATTTTGTGAGTTTAGGAGTGGATTTCGTGATTTGTTAGTGCGCCAATCGTCATTTTTACTGGGTATTACCCCATTATCAACTATTAATAAGCCTGTAGCAAAAGTTTGCAACAGCTCCATTAGGCTTTCCTCCGTTTTCTCTGCCCCGACCAGGCCAGAGGTGCGAGGATAGCCAAGCCTACAGCTAGTGGCGTACACAGGATTTTTCTTTGGAGGGGCTCGCTCTGATGAGCGTTTGACTGAAAATTGTTCCCCCCCTTCCCCTCCACCCCCAAAAATCGGAGGTCTGGGGGGGAGGCTTTATCCCCCTTAGCCCCCCCCCCCTGCGTACGCCACTGCCTACAGCCAGGCAGCTTCACAGAGCCCATGGTCGAAGCCCCTGCCCTGACTGACATGACGAGGCAGCGGAGCAAGAGAAAACTTTAAAGCCCATCATGCCTCGTGAAGGCGCGAAGCTGGCCTTTACATCGTGTACTAGCTCCACTTGAGAGTAGCCTTTGTGCTCCCTGAAGGAGCATCGCATCGCCCGCAATCACAGTGGCCGGAGCAAACCGCACTCAGGTAAAAGCCTCAGTGCCTTCTCCTGCCCCGCTGCTGGGTCAGCCCGTCCCGTGGAGCGTGAAAACGTCCGCTCCAGAACAAAAACCTGCTCTGGCTTCGTATCCCTGCTCAGCATCTAACCATGGTTTCTATGGTTTGAAGGGTTGTGACGGGAAGAGTCCAAAAGCGCCAATTCTCAAAAGGGTCAAATCCAAAACCGCCAATTTTTTGTTGGCGCTTTTGGAGACTCCAAAACCGCCAGAATTGGCGCATTTGGATGTACCGTATTAGCGCTTTTGGAGTAGACGATTAGAGCGATGCACAGAGAAAAGGAGGGGAGAGGAAGATATAGAGAGAGTGAGATTCCTCTCACACTAAAATGAGAAGTTCAGGATAACGAAATGTAAGTAACGATAAACAGCGTCAGTGATTCAAAAGTGTGTCCTTTGGAAGAGGAGATGGTAAATTTCGTTCGAGAAAAGTATGCCCTATTCAAACAGCGCTTCATAAATGACGAGAATTTTTTAAAATGTGTTGGCTCCAAATTTCAAGTTACTTCTTTTAAAGTTTTAAATTTTCTTGTCACTTATTTTCCCATTACATTTTAAATTAACATTGAAATTTTTTTGACGTGGGGCCATTTACACCCCCTAAGTGTGGATAAATGTATGATCTTCATGTGAGATTCATCGTACCGACGCAAATTTTTACTATTGGACAGGGCAGGGGGGTAAAAAGTTCCCACACTTTACTGCTGCATGTATGAAGCAAAGTTTGGGAACTTTTTGTCAACCAATCACCTCTTTCATCGATTTATTGCATTGCCGTCGCCTAGTGACAAATCACTGGTTAGTTCATTAATTAACACTCTCTCTCTCTCTCTCTCTCTCTCTCTCTCTCTCTCTCTCTCTCTCTCTCTCTCTCTCTCTCTCTCTCTCTCTCTCTCTCTCTCTCTCTTTTAATATTTTCTTGGCGGTTTTGGACAACGTTTTCAAAAATTCCTTGGCGCTTTTGGTGTATGTTTTTGGCGCTTTCGGCGTATCTTTTTAGGGAATTGGCGCTTTTGGATGGTAGCCGTTGTGACCGTATGGGCGCAACGCTGCGAGTACTTGCAGCCTAGCCTTGGCCTGGTCTTCGTCTTTCTCTCTCTCAGCCCATCTGAATGCATGTGTCAAAAAAGGACAGAAACAGTCACGTGACAGCCCATATATCCATCCTTTTCTAACACATGCGTTCAAATGGGCTGAGAGAGAGAAAGACAATATCCTAGCTACGGCTATGCTTGCAGCTATATTAGTCGTGTTATTTCCAAATTGACCGATCGAGAAGCATCGACAACAAAGAATCAATCTTTTTCGATGATGAACAAATTGAGATGCAGACAAAGCAATGCCTCTCATAAAACAATGATTGATTGACGGACTATATCTAAAAGAAAGGAGCTGAAATATAATTAATTTTGTCTGATTACATTATCCATCTTCATCCCATCTGTCCGCTGCTCCTTTCAATAACACTCGACCCCCAACCCCTTCGCCAATCTCTCTGTCTTATCAGTTTTTTTGTAAAGATAATTTTTTTTTCTTGTACATTATTGATAGTAATAACAAAGTTAAAACTCTGAAATCTCTTACTCTTACTTTTTATCCATATTGCGGTTAATTAAAATGGATTAGGTTCATTTAAATCATTTCCTAGAGTAAATTTGCATCGTGATAAAACCAGGAGGCAAAAAGCAAGGAATCGCGATGGTTGCATAAGGTTATAGTGAGAACTTTCAACTCGTCAAATTGGCAATATAATCGGTGATCTCTGAGTAGGTTAAAGCGGGGATTGAATTATCTCTTTATTCCTAATAATGGATGACGGAAATTCTTTTTAATTTTAGATTTCAGCTTCTCAAAGGAGTAGATTCAAAATAAGCCAAACTTGCCTCCCTTTAGATCTCGACGAAACTACTTAATCGATTGATAGCTAGTCCTTAACTTTAGCTGCAGTCAATTCCTAAAAAGTTCACCCCAGCCCGAAAAAGGAAAGAAAAAAATCATTGGTGGAAGGAAGGGGGTGGGGGGTTGACCGAAAATTTTCGGACTTAAAACTCAAATATCTCAATATTTTGAAAACCGCGAACTGTGCAAACAAAAATCAAACAAAAAACAAAAAACTGCAAGTATTTATTCCATTACTTTTAATATTCGATTTGTGTTTTTTTGACATCGGTTTGGTCCAACGATTTGGTGATAATCATTGAAATCCGATGCAAATGGACACCAAAAAGCTAAAAACGCATGAATTTATTTTTTTTCCACACAGAAGCCGCTCGATAAGAAAAAAATCTACACCTGACCAGGGTTATTCTAGCACACTGGCGGATTCAGAACATTTTCTTCTCTATCTCTTTTCCTATTAGAACGCATGTGTTATAAAAGGATAGGAAAGAGGCGATAATCAGGTGACTGTTCCTGATCTGTCATTTTCTAACACTGAGGAAAGAGAGAGAAGGATAAATTCCTGGATTCGCCAGTGTTCGAGCATGATCTTACTCTGGCATATCCAGGAATTTATCCTTCTCTCTCATTTCCCATTAGATTGCGTATGTTAAAAAAGGACGGATCAGGGGCAGTCACGTGATTCCCGCCCCCTCCTATATCCTTTTCTAACACGCGCGTTCAAATAGGGAAAGAAAAGAAACGAACAATTTCTTGTGATCTGATTAGTGCGAACCAACATTTCAGTCCTTACAGTAGAAAAAAAAACCTTGCAACAGCCCCTTTCTCGTATGTATACGCAAGAACTCTGATTTCTAGAATGCGTTCAAACACTCTGAGATCTGAAGATTTGATACCCCGCGCATCGCGCTGTATCTTAAAAGAAAGAGAACCCATGCACATTGCCACTAGCGGATCCAAGATATTGTCCTTCTCTCTCTCTTCTCCCGGTAGAATACATGTGTTAGAAAATGATAGAAAAGGGGGCTAAAATCACGTAACTGTCCCTAAATCCGTCCTTTTCTAACACACGCGTTCTAATGAGAGAAGAGAGAGAGAAGGATAGATTCTTTGATCCAGTCAGTGCACATTGCACACATATTAACTGAGTTTACCTTCCCTCGACACAATCAGTATCAGTGCAGCGCGGACTCTGAAGTTGTGAATGTGTGAGGTGAGGCGAGTGGAGGAAGGACTTGGAGAGCCGAGAGTGAGGAAGTGTGAAAAAGTGATTATTAATGTGCGCGCATAGTCGAGCGATAAATAAGTTGTTAGTCGAGGGATGCCGGGACGCGACGCCCGGGATCCAGGACCCGGGTATATACTATATACCTACGCTGGGATGCCGCGGATCACAATCGGATTCTAAACACGATCAGCCTTATTTAAGTCACGTTAATAAAGATATTAACCTAAACTCGCTGCCCGCCTCCCGCTCTGCTTCGTTTGACGGCGGACGGCTCCATGCACTCTGCATCGCACAATGATCTCGGTTTTATGAGAAAATATTGATAAATATAAAAAAAATAAAAAAAAATGCTTACTTTAAGTACTTAATGGGTCTGTTGCGTACTTTTGCTACATCAATATAACTCATTGTTTCTAACGTAAAATTCTGCGAAAAGAACGATGCGCACATTAAAAACTTTCAAAATCCACTCATTAACTCAGAAAATACCTTCCATTTCAAACAACCCGCGCTACACTAGACACTATATCACCGACTTATAACTACATAGATGGAACCATCTCGTTTATGTAAACATGAACAAAACTTACAAACATTGGAATGTTTCGTTTGGATGCGTACATTTCTTATACTATTTTGCAATCTTTGATAAACCGAAAAGACCAGACAGCAAATGCAGCTTATATTTCACGTATCAAAAAAAAAAAACTCCATTATTTTGTAGTTACGATGTTGTTTACTTATGCACGGTGGTTCTGTCTATGTAGTAGTATACCGGTGCAAATAGTGTCTAGTGTAGCGCGGGCTGTTTGAAATTGAAGTGATTTCCTGAGTTAATGAGTGGATTTTGAACGGTTTTAATGTGCGCATCATTATTTTCGCCGAATTTTACATAAGAATTAAGGTTCTATTTTGTTGTAGCAAAAGTATGCAACAGACCTATTCTTAAAAGTATGGTCAAGACAAAAACTCCTTAGTTTTACCATTTAAAATTGTAAAATAAACCCCGTGCTGCTTTACTTTAATTATTTTAAATGGTAAAACTATGAATATTTTGTCTTGACCATATACTTTTAAGAATTAAATACTTAAAGTTAGCATTTTTTTTTTTTTTTTTCAGTGTATGGAAGGGAAAATGGAAGGACATGGTGCCATACTCTAAGATAAAATTGAGAGAAGAAGCGTCCCCTGGTTTCAACCTACCCTTTACAACATGCGGAAGTCCCTCAACCGACTACGAACTGGAGCAACACACGGTGCAAATCAAACTTAGTGCGGTGGGGTTTCGCCGAAAGTGACAAATGTGAATGTGGGGCTGTGCAGGACTTTCACTATTTTTTCACTTGTCTTAACATGCCTTTTTCCTGTACAAGAGACTGTATTTATAAGGCAAATGACAAAGCAACGGAGGTTTCTGACCATTGGAAAGCGTATAGTTAAATTGTTTTAAATTAATCTATCTTTAAATGTGTTTTTTTGGTGTAGCCGGACACGAAAGAAGAAGAAGGAAAAATAATTCCTGTTTTGCTTTTTTATTTACTAGAGACAAAGAGAGACAATCCCAAAGTGTGACAGCATGTACGATCTGATTCTTGTTTGTTTGCCTCATTTGTTTCTTTTTTTTTTTTTTTTTTTTTAACCGTAAAACTAAATTTGCAAACAATATTGAGTGGAAATTGGCTTTAAATGAAAGTGCATGTGTGTTAGAGTAGCTATCTGGACATAGAATTCCAATTTAACCATCCAGATGAGAAAATTTGGCCTGTTTTTGTGATGTGCCAGTTTTTTTTTTATCATGCAAATTAAAAGTCCCTCTAGAAAACAGTTTAAATATCAATTTCTGTGTCTAGATGGCCACGCTTAAACACGTGCACTTTCGTTTAAAAACAATTGCAAGTAGATTTGCCAAAACTTTCTTTTCAAGGGTAAAAAAAAAATGAGGCGAACAAACCGAGCCCGTTTAAAATATCCATAAGAGATTTCCACCGCATGCGCATGGCTGCCTCCGTGAAGTTTCAAAACTACGCCCAATTAATCCGCTCTATTGATAATTTTGCTATAAGTACAGCTTTTTGGAATCCCTTGATCGACCATTTGTTAAGATGTATCGACACGAGCCCAAAGAGTTCTGATTGGCTAGTGATTATACTCGAGCAGTTACATAAAACGGAGCCATCTAACGGCGAATCATAAGAGAGCAAAGGAGTCAATTTTCTATCATACCTATGTTCATTTTTCGACTGTATGACGTACTCCCTAACCAGAGCTGCTGTTCTGCATATGACTAATCGAATTTCTCAATTCACCGATGATTTCACAGGTTGAGAGATGATTACAGGGTTTAGTTCAATGTATAACTGTATTTACTGCACGGGAATACTCTAATCTATAATATTTTCTTAATAAGTGAAGAAGCCGTTAGTTAATTAAATATATCCGGAAGTTTTTTCAAGTCATCATGACTCCGTCGGTTGAGAAAAGATTACTGAAGCTAGTATTTTCATGCATTACATAGTCATTACACTGCGAGAAATCACGTCTTTTATAACAAGGAAACACGTTTACTTGTGACAGTTTTCCTTGCGCGAAGTAAAGTTCTGATTGTACGAAGGAGAATCACTGTCACAACAAGGAATCTTTTACTTGTAGCAGCAGACATTTTCCTTGGGTTAAAGGAATTCCCTCTTAGTCAATATTTCAACGCGCAGTTTCTTTTTCACAAACGAAATACACCTTGAATTAACCCCCTTATGGACCAAGCCCGAATATACTCGGTTTTCTCCTCTAGTCTATTTCACATTGTTCCAGTATCATGATTCCGAATAAACACGATTCTCGATGTAGTACAAAAAGATGAGATTTCGTCTGGCGCCTTCGATCCGTCGTATATGCAATTCCAACTCCCCCGAGTACGAACAGTTAACTACCTTCCCTATACGAACGGAAAAGTGACGTTCATGTGAACTAACATGGTCTTTAAAAGGTTAAAAAAAAAAAGGATTCTCTCAGTGTACTGAACTGAATTGAGTGTTTAATCTTTTCTAAACCGGTGGAATCATCGGTGAATTGAAAAATGCGATTAATTATACGCAAAACGGCAGAGCTCTGTCCCCAACAAAACAATATAAATAAAATTTAAAAAAAGACTCTACCAGGCATCTTTGGAAGAATTTTCATACACTGAGCTCTGATCAAACCCACTGGGCACCGGTCTACACACCAGATGCGCGGATGCGCCGCGGTGTCGGCCGATACTGATACTCGATGCAGTCGATGCTTGATGCCCGCTTGTCTGATGAATGGTGCACAAGCAAGCGGCGAGCGAGCGCGAGCGTCCGCGTCCGCTACGTGGGGATTGGCCGAGCTTGTTTGGCGTTGGGAACCAGAAAATGGTGGAAGAGAGGGGAGGGGTTGAACGGTGGAAGAGTAAAAATTGAGGGTGAAGGGGTAGGAGGGAAGTGTCACGTGCGAAACGTGTATTAATCTTTTTTCGCCCGTAACCCCTCCACCACCCCGCCGCACCATGTCGTGCGGTGCGGTGCGGGTGATGCTGATACTGATGCAGCGATGCTGAGGATGCTGAGGAATTGGGATCCCCGTACAGAATGCAGCAAAACCGAGTCAGGCTCAAGACCGTCCGTTCTATTAAAATGTCCAGTGTCTCATCCTTTTTCTCTTATTTTGCTGAAGTTGTTTTTCCGCAGATGCGATTTATTAGCGCCCACGCAATTAAATTGCCTCTGAATTTATTTATTTTTACCGATGTCTCGCACCCTCCCCCTGCAACCCTTCAACCCTTTCGCTCTACAAACCCCCTCTCGACTCTTTTTCGAATTTTTCCCGTGGTTGCAGCATTCACTCCCGCATTTTTCAATGAATTGCACATTTATTTTCATTCTCGCTTCAATAGCAGAAAAGGCAATTCGCGTGAATAACCAGAATCTTGATATGACAGATTTTATCATCAGAATTTCTGGTTGAAAAATGACGCCTACAGAATTAAAAAAAACTAGCAAAATTCATGACAAAATGTTCACGTTTGTAAAGCTTATTATGAAGCGCATGAATTGTTTTCCCCCTGCAGATGAAATTTAACCTAATATGCGTCCACGCAATTCAATGGTGGCTCGTGCGATTTGGAAACAATGTTTTCCCTCCATTTGACTCACAATCAGTGTAAAACAATCGAATGCTGGTGAAAGCCCTGCTTCACTATATTGAATCTATATTGTATGACGTATAATCAAATGGAGGGATAACAGTTTTTTCCGAATGGTAGGAGCTGTGATGATGCAATTGAATTGCCTTTAAAGTCATTTATTTTTATCGACTCTACCTCATCCCCCCCTTCAGTGCCCCCAATTTCTCCCAATTTCCCGCTTTCCTTACAAAACCTTACTTTCCCTTCTTTGTCTATCTGCCCAATTTAGCCCCCAATCTATTGACCCATCAGAGCTTTCCAACCAGTTTGAATGAACTAAAAACTTTCTTAGCATATCCTTCAGATATCAAAGTGAAGGTTATACGGTTTTGGAGGAGATTGTCAGACATATAGCGCCCGGGAAAATGGACGCCACATGTAATGATCAGAATTCGCATGAGAGCTACAGGAGCCACTGAAACGGATCTGGAAGAAATAGACGTATATTAGCATAATAAAGGCCTAGCTTGGCCATCTTCTTAAAGGTGCCTATTAGAGGCGTGAGCCGATAATAAACCATCAAGTGTGAGCCAGGCGGCGATATTCTTGACACCGTAAACTGGTAGACAGCTTATTTGACAACCGGTTAATTATACCGGCATATGTTATCTTCATTCGAGGTTGTCAGATCATCAGTGGCAGAGGCGGCCTCGTATATAAATGCGATGAATCGATAGTTTCACCATTTGAATGTACAAGAAAGAAGAGTCGATTCTTAAGCAGGTGTGTTGAGCCTTTATAGATATTCGATAGATGTATTTCGTCCAGTTCAAATGAGAGAAAAATTAATCGATCGATTCTCAGCCATCATTATGTACATTGTACAGGTCATGCTCATTTACAGTGGCATTTCGTACGATTTGACAATGATGCATTTTGTCCATTTAGGTCATTAATATACATCGAAAACACGGGTAAACATGTGAACATTCTTAAATTCGACCTATAGCAGTGGTTTAAATGGATACCATGCAAAGTTGCCAAATTGCTTGCTAGGCCATTGCTCATTCAGAATGTGGGCGATTTATATCATTTATATCAAGTATAAAGACATTGTTCACAAATTGCAGGTTTCGCGATTGACTATTCTGTTGTATAACTTTCTTATGTAGTGTGTATCATTATCATATAATATTCGCTCCGTCACCATAGCTGAATACAGGATTTTGTCTTTCTCTCTCTCTCTCTCTCTCTCTCTCTCTCTCTCTCTCTCTCTCTCTCTCTCTCTCTCTCTCTCTCTCTCTCTCTCTATCTCTCTCTCCAGCCGTTTGAACACTTGTGTTAAAATTAGATAGCAGAAAGGGCCATCACGTGACTTTCGTCCTAATTTCCGTCCTTTTCTACCGCATAAAAAACGGTCATAGATAGAGATAAGATAAGACAAATTTTCGTATCCGCCCGCATGTCTATCGCGTCTACTTACAAAACTTTAGACTTATTAAGCTTTTACCGCGTACACCGAACAATAAAATTGCAAGTAACGACAGCTTTCGGTACGTAAAGCTATTTTAAAATCAATTAAAATTTAATGTAACCATATTGCAAAGGCGTCACTATGCAGTGATTTAATCAACGGACCCAAACAATGCCGTTTTCCAGTGTGGATTAAACCAACTAACTACGAATAATAATATGAAAATACCAGTGGCGGCTCGTGCTACTTGGCAACAGTGTCTTCGCTCCATTTGAACCTATGTAAAACAATCGATTGCTGGTGAAGCTCTGCTTCATTTCCGAATCGATTGTTTCAAGTACAATCAAATGGTGGAATAACATTGTTTCCAAATAGCACGAGCCACCACTGGAAAATACCATATGGATAAAATGCCGTTCATTTATCTTTATTTCACATCGTATTGTATCACAAACGATCATCAACCGCGTATCACCGACACTACGTGGCTATAATCGAACTTTACAAATTGGTATTTGTCTGGCGACAATGTGACCATCGTGTGGATTGCTCGAAGGAAATCGAATTGCCTCTTAATCGAATTTGAAAAAAAAGGAGCATATTATGATCTCATTAGTGCAGGACTCGTTGAATTCGTCTCTTCTTAATCGATGCATCGATAGAGAGTCTCTTTATTGTTGATGAATGAAAGAGAGACCCGTGTCTAGTTCGGGTAATTGGTACTTTCAAGATAGTCCATTTTAGTCGAGAAGTGAATTGCAAGTATTGTAAGCGCGGAAGCAGACGCGGTGAAATCTCAGTTGAAAGATGTACTTCAATTTAATACTTATCGTAGAGAAAGCTTTGGGAGCCAGAATAATGAATATAGACCATTTAAATTTTCAGAGTTAGAGTCCACTCTGCTCTAATGTTTATTCATGCTCTGGTTAAAGTAGTGTTGTGTGAATTTCCATGACCAAAATTCATTGGGCATTGTTTCCGAGGGCAAAATATTATTTTTCCCTAAAAGTTTATAGAATTCCGTAGGCAATTATTATCATTCCATAACATTTCATAGAGATCCCAGGCCGTTCATGGGCTTTCGTAAGATTTTCCATCTAATTTCATGGAAAAATAATAAATATACCCAGGGAAAAATGTCCACGGAATTTTTTTCATGGAAATTCTTGGAACTTTTTTACCAGGATAAGTAAAAGAGACCGAGAGAAAATTATCCTATAAGAAAACAAACAAACAAAAATGTCAGAATCTTCTTTAATATTGACATTTTTATTCTAGCCCTTCCAAGCCCCAACGGAAATATTTTCTAACGCTAAATGTTTCCCTCTTTGGATCTCGAGTACTTGTAAGTGATGACCTGTAACCAACGCAAGCTCACCCCTTTCAAACCAGTTTGCAAATTAGTGTGAGTAGGTAACTACAGTTAATGATTGCGAGGCAACAGTATTCGGCGTTAGCAATACATATATTTTGACTCGATGAAAAGGAGAAAAAATGTTTGGTACCTATTTTAACAAATGTCATTTTACTATAGTATAAAATAACAAATAACGATTAATAACTTATGATTGCTTGCGTGGGGACAAACCTAAGAGAGGTTAGAAAAATTCACCTTAAGACTAGCGTTATTCGTGTGTGAGTCTCACTTTTTAAGGACACTTTATTATAATTCAAATATTGGTTGAAGCACGATTGGTCGTTGGCGTGTAAAAGAAACACTGTTGTCATTTTTGACCCAATCAACCATCCCCCCTCCAAACATACTCAACCCAAGTGGCGTAGCGTGCCATCTGGCAACAATGCAACTGCTCGCCATTTAGACTCATTATATAAATCGAATTTTCCTTGTGCACTGTGCACCCCCTGAATTCGATCTTTTATATGAGTTTAAATGGATAGAATACATTGTTGCCAAATTGCACGCGACGCCACTGCTCAACCCCATTATGTTTCTCGTGAAATTATCTCCGCACTGCGCCAATAAAGCTGAAAACCTCCGTTTGGTGGTTTTGAATGATTAAAAGGCACTATAGTTTGCGGGCGAATATAAAAATAGTCTTATTATAGCGGGATTTGCAGGTTTGACAGACCTCACAATCATAATCATGAAAACTGAGAAATGAAGGATGAAATTACACTCGGATTTTAGTGGTGTTGCTTTGAAGTTGTAATGAGAATTTATGCGAGTAAAACGGAGTGCAGAAAAAAATGGCATGTAACATTTTTGTATACTGCTTGTCTGATTCTGGACCCTGCTTTAAAGTGTGCTAAACTGGGCCAGACGATTGGCTAACATCATCAAACATCTGGTAAGATTCGCCAAGCGTCGTTTACCTTACTTAGAAATAGGGTCCAGAATCAGGCAGGTAGTATATTAACCCTCCATAAGGACCAGATTAGTTCAAAAGAACGCAATTTTTCCGCTTATACATGGAAGTTAGTCAACTGTTCGTACTCGGGAGAGTTGGAATTATCTATACGACAAATTGAAGGCTCCAGACGAAACCTTATCATGTACATGTCGGTATTTTCATCGATACTCGCTTTAATTCGGAATGAAGACTGCAACAATATTAAATAGACAAGAGGAGACAAATGAGTATATACTCGGACTTGGCCCATAAGGGGTTAAGGCAATTTCATATCATTCCTTTTTTTCCCGTGAACCAGCAGGATTTATCAAAAAGTCAGCCGAAATTATTACAATCAGAGCTGATTAACTTTAATACTTTCAAATCCTTATACGCATTAATAACATAAGTATACCAAAAAAAAAAAAAAAAAAATGTATGCCCACAATCATGCATAACAGCAACAAAAGGTGGGGGTGGGGGGAGTGATGTAGGGCGGGCGGTATAACAATATTTAGAAGTGGTGCCAAAGGGCATCAAAAGAGGAACCGCCCTGTTGTGTCGTTTTATACAAGAATTGAAATATAATTCCGACGCGAGAGGAAAACACGAGGAGAGAAAACAATCATGTCATTCACCCGCCTTTTAAACAGAGCCGACATCAACATCATAATCGAGGCACTCGCAAGACTCAAGAAAGGGAAGGCGTCTAATGATATTATAATGTTAAACATTAGCTTGCACGGCGTGTGTTGTGTTGGGCTGAAAATAATTATATTAGCCGCTAGAAACGTATATGAGTGCACTCGTGCTGTATCATGGTGTAGCTTTTGGTGCTTAAGTATTTAGTTTTTTATTTTTTACATTTATTTCATATTTCTCATGAGTCATCTTTCACTCATAAATGACTGCACGATTTACGAACCGTTTCTCTGGGGCAATGCACCAGTCAGTAAATATAAAACTGCCTCGAAAAATGTTACTTAACCCTTTCATGGTCGCATTTCTGGATTTGACCTTTTTTTTAGATTTTTTTAGACCGTTCAAAAGAGGAAAATTCTATAGGAATTTTGATGGCCGGGTCACACAATTGTTTGCAAAATAAGTCCATTTAAATTCCATTGAATCCTATGTTACATAAAATGATAGGTATGTTTATCAATTTCCGTGAAAGGGTTAAGACAGGAATGACTGAAGGTGCTTTATAGATACCGGATAAGTTTCAATGGGTCCGTTGCGAAATTTTGCTTCAGCGTTGTGGAGGGTCGATTCTTAAACGACCCTCCAATTACTCCTCCTAACCTAACCCCTAACCTCCTGCACAACCATGATCTCACCTCTTATGATTTCTGACAGATTTCATAAGATTTTGCTGTCTGCACCTAACATTAAGTACAAAAATCAACGTCTTTTTTTCTGTAGAAATGAAACAGTAAAGCGAGATTTTGAGGCGTTGCATTGAGTTGCGCCTCTTTTTAAAAACTGTATATTTTTGATCCAAATTGAAAAAATGACTAGATATATAGAGCAATAAATATTTGGCAAATTCCGTCACTATAACATCAAACCAATCTATTAGTCATCTTTGATTTTTAATTGTAAGGTTCAATTGAACCTCCAAATAATCGATCAATTAATTGACGCTCCGATGGAAGCAAACTGATACTTGATTGATTGTCGTCGAGTTGCCGCCATTTGATCGTCGGGGAACAGTTGCGCGCCACGCGTGAAGGTGTAATTCGCTGGACGCCCCGAAAACTCTAACCGGGAAGGTTTGAGGGGGGAGTGTGGTGGGAGTATAGGCGGGGGAACTTGAGAGAAAATATATTCAGAAGTGAAAAGGCGAGCCTTTTCGCACATTTCCACCTCCCACCGGAAACACGTTTAATTTCCGGTAGCTGCACCTTCACCGTGCCAGCACGCGCCGCCATCTTAAGAATGAGTTTTCAATCAGGTTATGTCACCAACTTGATGAATGGTGCTTCAGCGTTAAAGATCGTCATCGCTTCTGTTTCGCCCGCCACCGCGCTGTCGTTTGGTGGATGATGAATGATTGCGCGGGTGAAGTTTACTCCTTCCCCTCCCCACCCGTCTTCATACCAACATGAAATCGCCAAACGTTGCGTAAACAACATTTTCGAATGTCAATTAAGACGCAATATACATCTCCCGCTTCGCGTGTTCCTCCTTGCCGAAAGCGCGAAATTGGGTGTTTCTTGACTGATGTGACTGTAACAGTGTAACATTTAATTCGCCGACGCCTGACTGATGACAAGACACCTAAGCATTACATGTAGACTGATTTAGTGCGATTCATTGCTTCAGTGAAACCTCTCTCTCTCTCTCTCTCTCTCTCTCTCTCTCTCTCTCTCTCCTCTCTCTCTCTCTCTCTCTCTCTCTCTCCTCTCTCTCTCTCTCTCTCTCTCTCTCTCTCTCTCTCTCTCTCTCTCTCTCTCTCTCTCCTCTCTCTCTCCTCTCTCTCTCTCTCCTCTCTCTCTCTCTTCTCTCTCTCTCTCTTCTCTCTCTCTCTCTCTCTCTCTCTCTCTCTCTCTCTCTCTCTCTCTCTCTCTCTCTCTCTCTCTCTCTCTCTCTCTCTCTCTCTCTCGTTTCATTATTGCATCAATATCTCTATCGTATGTTATTTAAAGCTTTTTCCGGATATTTGATGATATTTTTCTTTTCATCATAATTCTTAGATTTATTTTTATTTTTAATTATGTTCTGCTTGGTTTTTTTTTCTTTTTGTTTTACTTTTTCACATTTTGTTATGTTTAAAGGTGAGCCATGGAGGCTCAAGAGAAAGAAAGGACTTTAAAGTCCTAACTTGACCTCCATGGTTTTAATCCTATTTTAATGTTTTACTTTTTGGATTAATGCTTTAATAAAAATTTACAATCAATCAATCTCTCTTTCTCTCTCTCTCTCTCTCTCTCTCTCTCTTCTCTCTCTCTCTCTCTGCTGGCTGAAGAAGACAAAAAAATGCTATTTAAAATTATTGAAGGTTTCAGGAACTTTCTTCTAATTCACGTTTGACCATTAATACGTACAATATGACAATTTAATAATTTTGTCCATCCTATCTTTTTGACCAAAATGTTAGTTTAAATGCCCCCTTTGCATTTTAGTCCAGCACCATGCGTATTATTGCTTTTGTTTGCAGATTCTTAGCCGTTTTTTCACATACGTTTTTCAGCCTAAATTTTTATTAATGGAACTTGGTTGTCTAGCATCCAAAAGCTTAGCTGAGTATATAGTCCTATCAAAAAACTGTGAAAATTTTTATTAGGAAATAAAATAGTGTTGAAATAGTTTCTTACTATTATAGTTTCTCACCTTAATATAGTTGTAGAATAGTTTCAATTTCTGTCTTTGGACGTAAACTAACCATTAAATATTTTGGACCGCTTTTAGAGAGTATAGTCTGACATTTTTTTTTTGGACAAGTATGTAATTCGGCCCAACAGTTTGATTTCAAGTGCGCTGGACGTTATTATTATTGGACATTATTTTGGAACGATCGCATAGTTATAGACAAAAATCATTTGACGAATGTTAATTCCTATATAGCCTCATTGATGGATCAAAAACTGCTCCGTTTAAGAAGGGAGGGTCATTTTCCAGCTTTAAGCACATTTAAATTGAACCCTGTTGTTATGGAGGGGAGAACAGGTCTGCCGTTTTGCGTATAATCAATGCTATTTTTCTATTCTTCCACCGGTTGAAAAAAGATTACACAGTTCAGTTCAGTGTATGACTGTAATGCACGAAAATACTCTGATCTGTAATCTTTCCTTAATCGGTGGAAACTCCGTTGATTAATTAAAATATCCGCAAGTTTTTAAACTCATCGACGACTCCACCGGTTGAGAAAAGATTACAGATGCGAGTATTTAAGTTTATTACAGCCATACACTGAACTGAACTGTGTAATCTTTTCTCAACCGGTGGAATCATCGGTGAATTAAAAAATAGCCGTGATTATACGCAAAACGGGTTTGTTATGAAGATGGATGGAAGTGGAACTCACTTTTTAGTGCTTCGTCGATTTCAGTTGATTTGATTATCTCTCTGTGAATTATTTTACACCGACATAATTGTTCAGTGTTTTCTTCTTTTGTCGGCCATCTTGAATTCTGCTTTTGGTTTTCGCGCCACTGAAGATGACGCGGGAAGCGAGTCGAGCAAACCTGTAAATAAAAGTACCTTGCCCAGCACCGCCCCTGGATCATGAAAACATTTGAACGTTTATGAGTAATAATTCCACGAAACAGCACTTTTTGTTATTGTTTTAGTAAAAATTCAACTGCTGTGAGTGAATTTCGTAATTTTTCGATACGCTCATTGTAATTTTTGTTGGTTTTGTATGCAACAATTAACTATTCAATCGCATATACAGAAGTACACTGAAAAAAAAAAGTACTGAATTTAACTCTTTTTCAGTTACCTAAAAGTATATAGACATCACTTAAAAACTGTAAGTTTGACTGTTTAAATAAGTTAAATTAACATGGCGCGGAAGTCATTTAACTACATTAAACAGTCAAACTAACAGTTTTTAAGTGGTATCAATACTTTCATCTAAAAAAGAGTTGAATTCAGCACTTTTTTTTTTTTCCTACAGTGGAGCAAAAGTTAGCAATATAATAGCCATATATTGCATACGCCATGTGCTACGCTCTATTCAGTGTTATCATTTTTTGAAGTTTCCTCCAAATTTTCTTATTTCATTCAAAGTAGTTTTTTTTAATTCAATGCAAAATTCGGCAACACTGACGGTACTACGCTATATGGCATATTGCGGCACGGAGCATGTATTCCGTGTTGCGTCGTTGCGGAACCGGGCGCGTTGGATCCGCAGCCGCAGAGCTCTAATAATATTTTCAGGTCTCATTATATTAACCACCATCGGTGATAGACTCGAATAAATTGATTCTAAGCGAAATTTAAACGCTTCGCTACGTTCCATTCTTCACCGTTCATCGTCCATCGCCCATCGTCCATCGGCTTCAACTCGATGGATCGATAGAGGATCGATGGGTCGAACGACGCGCCGAGGAAGGTGCGGATCCGATGCCTCACTTTCTGCGGGGCGCATAGTTGCCGGATTGTTTGAGTCAAATCGTGATAGACAAACATCCAACGATATTCTTATCCACTCATTTGTGAAACTTTAGAATAAAATGTATCGTTTGTTAGGTTAGTTACAATTTATAAATATACTGGAAAAATGAGTATTTTTCATTGTTTTAAAAGAATAAAGAATTCACGATGAAAAATTGTCTAGTTACAAAGCTAGAATTCTGATAAAAAGTTCCCGAGAAGATGCCTGACATTTTCTAGGGAAATTCTAGTATATTTTTAAGTTTATAAATTGTGGTCATATTGATTAGACTTATTCGGACATTTTTATCGAAACAATCTGGTCAAAATTACTAGACTGGGGCTCTTGCAAACTTTTGCTACGTGGGATTGAAGTGCTGATTCTTGCATAAAAACCTGTAAAAATGACGATGAACACACTAAAAAATCACGAAATTCACTCACAGAATCGGGCTTAATGGCGGAGAGACGCAGGTATCATGGGAGATTCCTATCTAATTTGAGACATATCTCTGTGTTTCCGTAAAGAAAGTGACATATTAGACAGGAATCTCCCATGATACCTGCGTTGAAGCGCCATTACGATCTTGCCGTTATAGCAGTTATCTGAGTTTATTACTGAATTTTAGACTTCCCCAGTGTGAGTTTCGCTGGTCTTTACATCAGTAGTGGACTATTTTTTTGCTCATAGCAAAAGTTTGCAACAGCCCCATTCCACATAAAAAGACCAGGATTCTGAAATCTGCCAAAATATCTGTTCGGGAATTGTTTATTAGAATTCTGGCCATTTTTAGTAACACCTTCTTCTCTAAGTTGAATCTGTGCATATATTGTCCAGACAAATCTAAATTTTACATTTATATGATTAGGCATTTTTAATATTAGTTTTTTACAGTTTGGCAACCCTGCTTGGTGGAAATTACACGTTATTTCATCTGCACGATTAAATTGGCGGGCGAGGTTGTCAAATAGTGCAAATGAAGCTCCCTGATTTGCATCGTAACTAATTTCCTCTGCCGTCTTGTGGCAACTCTGCTATCGACTCACTTCGCCGTGCTCTCCGCAGTCGTAAGGTACGTTAATTACTTTATTAGCCACGGTTTCGATGTTTTATTTAGAGGGTCCAGTCCTCCTTGCAGCTTCAATCTATGGCTACAGGGTGATTCTAAAGTAAAACTGTGCCGGCAATAATAAAAACTTTTATGTGATGATATGATCAAGAAATGTAGCCAAAAACTCACCTTGACGCGAACTTGACTCAACACGACTTGAAAAGGACTTTAGTCGAGTTGAAGTTGGTCAAGAAAATTATATGTCGCAGGCGGTGGTAGCGCAAGCAATCTGGCAACATTGTAATTTTTTCCATTTAAATTCATGTAAAATATTGATTCAAGGGGGGGGGGGGACTGAGTATCCCCGATTTTTTTTTCGTCTACTTTTTCGAGACTTTAAATGGACTAAATGCAACGTTATCAGATTGCAGGATTTCAGGCAGTGTTGAGCAAAAATTATCTTTAGAATAATCATGAATAATGAGGCAGTTGCAAGGGTCTGAAATTGTGGGTTTTTTTTTTTAAGAAAATAAAAAGTACTTGATGAGCTGAGGACAAAAATGCCTTTTGTTTCTAATGAAGTCCCACTGTTCCAAAGATGGGATTTTGGCCCAAAATACATTGTTCTGAATGGGAATTCCACTTAGTGACGTCACTACGTACATGATTTTGACAACTTCACAGGTATGTATCTTCAAAACCGGGACCAACTAGGAAAAACCAAAGTGACCATCGTTCTCAATTCATTAAGTACTACCATTTTCTTTATAAAAAACACAATATTTCAAACTTTTGCAACTACCCCATTAATCATTATAACTAAATTTATTCACATTATTCTATTAGTAAAACGAAGTCAACAGAACCAGTCTTTAATCTTATCAGCGATGAATATACTGGTAGTGCGTTAAAACTTCGATTTACTTAGAAGAATAACATGGACAACGTAGAGAATGGGGCAGTTGCTGCAAGGCTCTGAAATTTTGAATTTGTCATAAAGAAATTAACAGTACTTGATGAGCTGAGAACAATGATGCCTTTGGTTTTTTTTTTTCAAGTGCCTCGGTTTTGGAGATTAATTTTAGCTTTCATAAAAATGAAATTGTCATCGCAAAGGCCAGTCATTATACAACTTCTTTCCTCTGAGAGTGGTCATACCATAACTTGACTTTGAGGAACTTCATCATGACGTACTTTTTTTTCGCGCTCAAGATTAAACTATACAGGTATAACGAATTAACGATACGAGCAGTGGCGAACGCAGGATTTTTCTTGGGAGGGGCTCGCACTGATGAGCGTTTGACTGAAAATTGTTCTGCCCCTTCCCCTCCCCACCCAAAAATCGTAGGTCTTGGGGGGGGGGGCTTTAGCCCCCTTAGCCCCCCCCCGCGCACGCCACTGGATACGAGTGCCAAGCTTCAAGTTAAGTGATATAGGTTCATTGACTCCGCCAACGACGAGAAAAGGACGTTGGGTACAGAATTGTCTTGTAATGATGATGACAACGACTACTTTAACGAAACTGCGAAGCAAAAAGAAATTTGGCCAAGTAGATCACATCGTTTCGGCGAATGAAGAAAAGCTCGTTTATAATTTGTATCGCGTGAATAATTTAGATGGTAATGCAGTCACCATTGAGAAGGATTAACAATGAAGCAGTGTTGACATATTGAACCATAACAAATTTTTTTAAAAGAAATATTTGGAGCCATACAAAAAAGCACTGTGACTTTGATTGGTTCGATGAGCTGTAGTTAATGTAATATCAATCCACTTGGCTGCTGTTAAGAGGAAAGAATTGTGAATAAATCGCAAAGAGATAAAAATTCTATGACGAGACTCTTGCTTTCACTTAAAATGGGTATGTTGCGTACTTTTGCTACATCAATATAACTCATTGTTTCTAACGTAAAATTCGGCAAAAATAACGATGCGCACATTAAAAACTTTCAAAATCTACTCATTAACTCAGAAAATGCCTTCCATTTCAAACAACCCGCGCTACACTAGACACTATGTCACCGACTTACATATGTCCGAATTTACATAGATAGAACCATCTTGTTTTTGTAAACATGAACAGAACTTACAAACATTGAAATGTTTCGTTTAGATGCGAACATTTCTTATATTATTTTGTAGTCTTTGATAAACCGAAAAGACCAGACAGAAAATGCAGCCAATAGTTCATGTATTTAGAAGGGAATTCCATCATTTTGCATAGTTACGATGTTGTTTACTTAGGCACGGTGGTTTCGACTATGTAGTAGTATACCGGTGCAAATAGTGTCTAGTGTAGCGCGGGCTGTTTGAAATTGAAGTGATTTCCTGAGTTGATGAGTGGATTTTGAACGTTTTTATTGTGCGCATCGTTATTTTCGCCGAATTTTACATATGAATCAAGGTTCTATATTGTTGTAGCAAAAGTATGCAACAGACCCATTGATGATTATGATAGGCGATCTTAAGAACTTCAATTCTACGTTTGAAAGTTCAGGCCAGAAGGTGTTAGGAAACTATCAATAGTTTAAAATGAAGATGGCAGATGATTGATTGAGTTATTTTAGAAAAATAGCCGAGCCTTTTAGCAAAGATTCAATACTGCCTAAAATTACTGATGACGATAATGCTCAAAAATAAGGCAAAGTGAAAGAATATATTCCATAGGAACCTTTGTTCATCAATTAAAGTACTTTCTGCTATAAAAAAAAACCCTCCGAGCACCATTATATGGATTTTTTAGTATGAGGATCTAATCCCTTTACAGAGGCAATTTTTACTCATCAGGTAGAATGGAAATTTTAACAGTCACGCCCAAAACTGACTCAATATACATGAAAAGGGATGGGGGGGGCTGAAATTTTGCAAAAAGACCCACAAACTGTAGCAAATTGAAAAATGGACTTCAGAGCCGATCATGACTCGAAAAAAGAATTAACAAGTCGGAAGAGTATGAAGTTCATCCGAAAGCAATTTTTTTTTTTTTTTCATTCCTGTTCTAAAGTTTTTATGAAATGTTAAGATTTGCTCATGAGCTAAAGGAGTTTGAAGTCCCCGTTTTATTCTTCTAACTTTTTTACGCTCCTGTATTAAAGAGCTTTTCGATTGTTGTAACTAGCGGAGACAAAGGTACCTAGCCAGGGTATGCAATTAGCAATACACAGCATCCCATTTAACACGTGTATTAGGTGTGTTGCGTGTTGCATATTCTGGCCAGGTATATTTGTCCCCGCTAGAACACTGGGGACAAAACGAAATGTAAAGACTCCCGGGCCGGGCGTATTGGCTACCCACAATATATATCTCAATTGGATTGTATTGCAAGTGGCCTAACCTAAGCCAAAATCCAAGGAGTCATTTAATCGGCTGTCATTATCTTTTCTTCCCCGAGTGTAACTTCATAAAAATTAAAATACTTCCAGAGGGAAAGTGTTTAGGAAACGTGAAACAACCAACCTACAAAAACATTTAAAAGTTCACGAGAGAAAATATCTCAAGAGTGAATGAAGGCCTTTTTAATTCCGGCAACACTCCAAAATGCGGCAGTGACTGGAAAAAGAGGGGGGGGGGGGTTGAGCGACTAAACGAAAAAGAAAAACGGGAAACGAGGGGGTGGAAAGCAAGTTCCAGACTCACCGCTGCGCCGCGCTCTCTCAAGATGGCCGAAGGTATGCTGATGGCATCGCAGAAGGGCGGCTTCATGTAACGGTTAATTCATTTACATAGGAATGAGAGTTTTCCTACCCTCATTGGTCCCCCGACCCCCGGCCCTGTCTTCTCCGTACCCTCATTCCCCTCGACCCGTCCCCCGTCTTTAACCCGGGACGATCGCCTTTTCCCCTCGACTCCCCCCGTCTTACCCCATCTCCGACCCCCAACCAACCCCACAAAATACTCTCATCCCTACTCTCAGCGACAATATCATGGTGAAAAGTTTCCGCGCGGCAACTAATTACTGCTCCAACTCCTATCAGCCGCGCGCGGAACACGACACGACGGCGACGCGACGTTTTTAAATGGGAGAGGGAGAGAGAGAGCAAGAGCGATAGAGAGGGAGAGAAACAGAGAGAGAAAGAGAGAGAGAGAGAGAGAGAGAAAGAGAGAGAGATGGGGGAGGGGGCGAGAAAATTTAAACAACATTTTAAAATTAATTACCGCGAAACAAGCAGTCGAAAAGTTTTTGTTTTCTCCGAGTGGGGCGCGGGGAGTGGGGGGGGGGTTAGGGAGGAGCAAGCAGAGTCGAGTGTTCTCAAGTTCTCGGATCGCGAACCAAAAGTTAAATAATTTGCCGGGGAGTTAATTACACGGGCCGTTAGTGTGAGTTGAACTCGACGCGCGAACGAACATGACTTCGGTTTGTACCCGGTTAACGAGTCGCTTTTGCCGGAGTTTAAAGGTTGGCTGCGAGGTCCTCGGCCGAGGCTGCCGTTATGGGTATAATTAAACGCGTTTTCCCATTTAACTCATTGTTCGATTTTTGAATTTCCCGCTAAATTTGGCAGCGCTGGTCCTCGCGCAATCTTCGCATCATCCGTGCGGCAGCGACCGATGCGACGTGGTGGTGTGGTGGTGGTAAAAGTCAGAGCTCCGCGCGCGCCGCGCTGGGTATGCAATGTCAAGACTCGAAGCCTATAGGAGTCGTCCGCGGATTTGGGAAGCGATCCAGGAGCTCGGTGGATATTAGAGCGATTATAATTTCGCTAATGTTCCCTGGTCAGAATTAATCGCCGAGCAGCGAAACTTCGTCCGCGTCCGTCAGGTCGCATCGCACAGTGGATCGAGACCAGTGGCGCAGAGTGCAATTTGGCAACATTGCAGCTCGTCCATTTAAACCACTTAAAAATTATCGAACTACTGGGTGTTCGGTGAACACCATTTCATTCGAGCTTTTACATGGGTTTAAATGGAAAAACCTAACGTTGTCAAATTGAACGCTAACGCCACTGATCGAGACATGGATTTTTCCGGACATGATAAACTGCTTGTTTCGTTGCTTTAAGACGATTCACGGCGAAACTTTTACGATTCCAATCCGATGGATAGCGCCACTAGTCGTTTTTGGAAAAAGTCGTGTTTTTGGCATTTTAAAATTAAATTAAATTTTAAAAAAAAAGAAGAAACGCAAAATCCAAGTACGTTGGCATCTGCGAAATTTTTATATGGAATTTTTTAGTCCAAAACGAGCAAAATCGGTTGAGAATTAAAGCCGTAATTTATGGAACTCATTTCGCCATAAGCTTAGTTAGTGCGAGTGAGTGCGAGTGAGTGCGAGTGATAGTATGTCTATCTGCCTCACACGCACTCATTGAGGCTTATGAGAATGTTTGCATCTCATAATGGAGCTCTTGCACGGTTTTGCTGTACTATACAGCAAAACCGTACAGCAGCTGTAGGCGAATTGAGTATCTATTCCATTGTAAAATGCTGCGAAAATAACGATGAGACCATTAAAAAAGTATAAAACTCACTCCTCGCAGAGAAAACTTAACTTGAAATTTCGGGTAACCACCCTTGCATGTATGTACCAACCTTGGATTTGGACCCCAAACAAAAGAACATACACAGAGGAAAATGACTCAGTGAAATCAACATTTCTGGTATTGTTCAGTATATTCTGGTTTCTGAAATCAAAAAAGAATGTAATTAGTCCATTACTGGTTTTTAAATGAACAATGCTGACATTGTTGAAGTTTTCCTCTGTTGAATGCACCAAGATGCTGCTATCATACACAATGTAGGAACTATAATGCACTGTGTTGGCGTTATGAAATGTGCAATGCAATGTGACGCAGGTATCATGGGATATTCCTATCTAAATTGAGACATATATCTCTGTGTTTCCTTAGAGAAAGTGACAAATTAGACAGGAATCTCCCATGATACCTGCGTTGAACCGCCATTACGAATTTGACGTTTTAGCAGTTATGTGAGTCAATTACTGAATTTTAGACTTTCTCAGTGCGATTTTCGTGATTTTCGATGGTCGTTACATAATTTCTGAAACCAAAAAAGAATGTAATTAGTCCATTGCTGGTTTTTAAATCAACAATGCTGACATTGTTGACGTTTTCCTCTGTTGAATGCACCAAAATTCTGCTATCATGCACAATGTAGGTACTATAATGCACTGTGTTGGCGTTGTTAAATGTGCAATGCAATGTGACGCAGGTATCATGGGAGATTCCTATCTAAATTGAGACATATGTCTGTGTTTCCTGAGAGAAAGTGACAAATTAGACAGGAATTAATCTCCCATGATACCTATGCGTTGAATCTCCATTACGAATTTGACGTTTTAGCAGTTATGTGAGTTTATTCTGAATTTTAGACTTTCTCAGTGCGATTTTCGTGATTTTCATGGTTATTACATCAGATTGGACTTTTCATTTGTCCGCAGCAAAAGTCTGCAAAGCAGTGGCGTCGCGTGCAATTTGGCAACACTGTATTCTACCCATTTAAACTCATGTAAAAGGTCGAATTCAGGGGGTGCACTGTGCGCAAGGAAAATTCGATATATTTAAGGAGTTTAAATGGAGGAGTCGCATTGTTGCCAGATGGCACGCGACGCCACTGAGCAAGAGCCCCATTATTGTTCATAAACTTGATTTTTATTTGTAATATTATGTCCGGAACAGTCCGCTTTTTGAACCACTGTGCGCCAATGATGGCGTTCGCCCTGAGCTGTAAGTGTCGTTACGACGTAAGTACCCGATACGTGACGTTGAACTTTCGGGAAACAACAACATCGATGGCTACAAGATAGTTAGCGTCCGTCAACTGTCGTTTTCAAAGGGCTCTGATTTTGCTGTAATTAGGTTGAATCACTTTGACTCGCCCATTTGCTTTACAATCACTTCATTTTCTTTAATTATTGTTACTTTTCTCCCATTTTGCTCCTCCTCTTCCAGAAGGGTTGTACAAAGAGAAAGTATTTTCATCAAACATTTTGAACTTGGATTCATTTATCATTGCTTGGCTATTTTTGTCCTCCTTAATCCAAAAACCTCGCTAAAATATGTCAATCTTGTAAGTCGAAATATACAGTCAGCAAATTAAATACAGTATCAGTCTGCTTTTTAGATTTTGGTTCATGTAGGCAACTTGTGATGCTTCGATCTAATGTGATAGGTGTATTGCAGGTGGCCTATCTGAGGGAAAATCCAAGGCCTTTTTGTCCTCATTAATAACCCAAAAACCTCGCTCCTAAAATATGTCAATCTTGTAAGTTAGTCTAAACAGTCAGCGAATTAAATACAGTATCAGTCTGCGTTTTAGATTTTGTAGGCAACTTGTGATGCATCGATCCAATGTGATAGGTATTGCAGGTGACCTATCTGAGGTAAAATCCAAGGCATCAACTGACATTCTAATTTGTCGACTGTATGCGTCCGTTCGTAACATCATGAGACTGTAAGACAGCATCTTACATAGAGAAGTTGCATACCACCGATATTTGAAATTATGTTTGCCAATGAATAGTGCCTGGATTGACAAACCAAGTATTTTTCCAATCCAAATTCGGAACCAGGGTCTCTTAAAGCAATAAGTATAATCGGTTTTTCTCACTGTTGGACGAAGAAATGCTATAGTATTGATTTCGTAGGTATATAGTTGATTTCTCATGTCTACATAAAACATTTCGCATAGGTCAAGCATGAAGAAACTACAGGTGCTTGCAAGAAAAATAAGTACCCTGTCATTCGAATATACTAATTAGATGTTTGGGTTTTACGGCAAAATTACTCATCATTTGAAGTCTATTGCATAGAATTTTTTCTCTATATATTTTCCCCACTTTTTTTAATTTTTGAATCTCTCTTACTTACCTTGTTCACAGATTCTCACCACGCACCTACTAGTTAGAGCAGTCAAGCACAACACCACGGTACCTTGCCTTTGATGCTTATAAAGGAACAGAAATAATTAAGAGCCATTGAGCCGCCGTTCATAAATAAATGTATTCTGTATAATAAATTATGAATGGAATTAAATACCATTGTATGGGATCTCTCTCACCATTTAAAGCTCGCGCGATCCCATTCATTATCGTAGTTCACCTAAAGTTTTGAGAGTACTCGCAATAAATCACGAGGGCATAGGCGAGTATAAGACGGCGATTATAAACACCGCAGCGATTTCCGATAACGAGACTTTAATAGAATCGTCGGAGATTTTCACGATGCAAAGGCCAGAAAACATGCTTTATGCTCTTCCCTAATATTTCTAATAACTAATAGTATTGACATTGCAAAGTAAAGAGCAGACCTAACGTTTCAAAGACCCTTGTCCCGGACACCCCTGCCCTGTGCCACCACCATCCTCAATTATCGTTGGCCGTGAAAACGAGAAAATCGAGAACATCACACAGACTATTAAATAAACGGAAGTTTGGACAGTGGACACCTTCCCTTTCTCCCGGGAAAGTTTATTTCCTGATCGCATCTACCCTCCGCCCCCCCCCACTCGGGGGTTGGTCCATGCTCGACCACGGTGTACCGGTGAACAAATACACACACGAACGGCGATTCGACGGACGAGCGCCGAGCGCCCTCGCCTAAAGGCTCATTTATCTGGAAAACTCACTTGACAATAATTCAACGATGTATCTGTGTATTTAGAGTTGTGCCCGGATACATATGCGAGGGAGCTGGAGCTTTGGAGCTTCCTACAATTTGTATGAAATTCAAAATCCCACAGGGAAGATAAATAATCTTGCCGCCCGCGCGGGGAAATTTTCCCTTCCCTTTTGTATATATGTATACATCCTGCGCGTATCCTGATTCCATGGCCTCTCTGCAAGCACGGAGGACTCGAACGCGGTCGACTTTGATGGAGGATGGTGGAGTGGCGAGGAGAAGGGAGTGGAGGGGAAATAGTACGGGGGTAAGGGCTCTTTGACTCTCCTCCCCCCCTCCCCTCTGTGAGAGGTCACATAAAACAGATAAATCAAACGTAGCCCCGAGCTTTTTGCCTCTACTCTGTTCCCTTTTTTTTTTCTTTCTTTTTTCCCCTTTTCGGCTTTCTCTCCCTCTTCCCCCGTCACTTTTTCTTCTTCCCCTCTCCCTCTCCCACTCCCTCTCCCCCTCTCTCTCTCTCTCTCTCTCTCTCTCTCTCTCTCTCTCTCTCTTCTTTTTACTTTAGCGTTTTTTTCCGAATTTAACAAAAATACAAACCAAATTATTTATGATTAAAAATACTTTTTTTTTATGTATTCTTTGCTAGAAAAATGACGAGAGACGGGCATTTCAATAAAAACCCACATTTACTCCTATGCATCGGAAAATTAACAGTCCTTTAGGTAATACTAGTAGTTTCTTGTCCAGTAACAATGCCAAGCTTTTGAAATAACTTAAAACTATACTTGAAAACAGACTTTGGCGAATCCAACAATCTAGCAAAGATGCGCATTCTTCCCATTTGAATGCACGATAAACAATCGATTCTTGAAAGGACTGTTGCCCATAACCAATCGATCATTTATCATGCAATCAAATGGGAGGAATGAGCAGTTGTCCCTGATTGCTGGATCCGCCAAAAAAAATAAACTTTACGAACTTATAAATTTTTTTTAAAATTCTAGGTCCGGCATCGCTGACTATTTTTTACAAGCTCTTCCAAGTAACGGAAAAAAAAGATTGGTGAAAATAACCATACGGATACCTGATTTTGGCACCTGCTAGATGTTATAGTAAACTTGACCAGAAGTATGGTGCATTTACCGATACTTTGAGTAAATTCGACATGCAATCAGGTAACATCACCTACTACCTAGTCAAAACATAGTATACCTCTGGTTAACATTACCATAACATCTAGCAGGTGCCAAAATCGCAGGTATACGTATGGTTATTTTCACCGTAGTTTTTTTCCGTGTAAACGCATATTTAATGAGCTTTCAATAAACGGTGTCTATAGCAACACAGAGCTTTCTCGATGCAAGAAACTAAATTGAATGTTCACTTTGCGGTGCTGAGCTTTTGAAATACTAATCTGAAACCGATTTGAACCAGACTCAAACAACTTTCCTGATTCTGAGTCTGACAACGGTGACTTTTTTACAAGCTCTCTTTTTAAGTAAACGCATATTGATGGGCTTTCAATATCCACTGTCTGGCAACATCGAGCTTTCTCGGGAGTCTAATAAAAACGAATTAATTTGATAACGAACGATGCGTAGGGCTTGAGGAGTCGTCGAGAGAACGACAAAGACGTCAGATCTAAACTAGGGTGTGCTTATGCGTTCCTATAATACCTACTCCGAAGGGCCGCGTATAAAAGACTCAAGGCTGACAAAAGCGAACCGAGGTGATTAATAGCCGCGAAGTCACTGATTGAATGTTATTCATTAGCTTTAACAGCTGGTCATAATTATAATGTACGCGCGTTTAAACTGCATCTGAGGACGGGCCAGTAAATGCTTGCTCGTTGGGACTGGACATACGCTCTGAGCGCCAAGATTTGCATTCACTGACCGCTCTCTCAGAGCAGCGCTAAGATCGCACTATACCGTGTAAGTACGGCCTTAGTGAGACTCCGTGCGAGCGTCCCACGATATAATAGTTTGACCATAAGGAAAGTTGTGCGGTCTATTTAGTTTTTTAGTTGTACGCAAGGGAAAAAACAGCAGCACCGTGCGATTTTTTTATTTAAATTGGGAGATCCTTGATCGGATTGAAGATAAGGTAAACACCCCAGTAGCCGGCACCCCTAAAACTTGCACCAGTACCCGGCACCCATTTTTTACAAAGTAAAAAAGATTAGATTAGAGGGTGATTTTGGTGTTTTGTGTGGTTTTTTTCTGAGACCTGCTGTGGGAAAAATCCGAAAAAAATACGCAAAACACCAAAATTACCCTTATTTTTCACAAGGCGCAAATTTTAGGGGTGCCCGCTACTGGGATGTTTACCTAACTACAAAAATTCGTAAATTTTTTTTTACAGATATTCCCCACTGTTGTAAAAGAGAGTGACCGAAATGCAACGTTCCTTTTTAAGTTTCCAAAACTACTAATAATATGAGCACGAGCGAATCCCATTGATAAAAAGGTTTCATGAATGGGATGAAAACAAATGTAACCAAAGTTACAACCATCACCTCCGAATTGGTCTTAATCCAAGATAAATATGACACATAGAAGAGATAATTTTATTCAAATGAGAAGACCTCGTGAAATTATATCTCAGAATTTTTAGGAGGACCTCACGATTTACATCGGTTTCAGCACTGTTGCGAGATCATAAAGTGAAATTCACATAAATCACTACATTTCATATTTCCTTTGGCATAAAATAAGATGGTTTTCCGTAAGCATTTGGTACGTATATGAGGGTTACGCAGTGAGCTCTTGCTCAATTCTAATTAATATATTATAAGGTGAGCAGTATTTTTGTTGTCACTCAGAAAAAATAGAAAAAAACCTTCTATACCGCTGACAAAATCCTTGGTAGAAAAATGACCCAGCGAAAGACTTTAGAAAAGAAAACCAAAGGTTTTGTACGCCTAACCGAAGATATTTTGCTGGGTGAACCAAAGATTTGGTTGGCTCGACTGAAGTCTTTTGCTGGGTCATTTTTCTATACCACAGGTGTTGTCACCGCTACCAAAGTGTTCTTTTCTATTTTTTCTGTGCTACTCACAACCTTAATTGCACTGACGAAAAGTGCTGAATTTAACTCTTTTTTTTAGTTGAAAGTTTGGACTCCACTCAGAAACTGTTAGTTTGCCTGGTTAAAATAGGTAAATTACCTTCGTGCCGTGTTTATTTAACTAATTTAAACATTCAAACTAACAATGTCTCAGTGGTGCCCATACTTTTAACGAAAAAAGAGTTAAATTCAGCACTTTTTTGCATCAGTGTACGAAGAAAAATGCACTTACATACTTCCTCTCATAATTTTTTTTTTGCTGCGCATCTTCGACCTAATAGTAATTATCAGGTAAAACTCATCCTACACCCGTTTCTCATTAGTTTTCATCTTAGAAGCGAGGCGAATTTTTTTTTATCATCCCACAACTTTATACATTTACATGGGATAATTTGTCTATCTTTGTCGTTTAATATGCACCGCGCCTTAAATAAATAAATAACAAAGGCTGAATTTTTCATCCGGCACTTGGCAACCAACATGATGTTGAGTTAAGCCGGTAAGTGTGCCTCGGCTATAATAACGAACAGATTGTTGTCGTCCGGATTAGCACCGAAACCATTCGACACGGGCTGAGACCGAGCGCTTTGGAGCGGGGTCGGGGGGGATGCTGCATGCCGCAAGCCATGTTCCACGGGTTGCGTCTCGTCGTTGCGGGATTTCGGCGGGGGCTGCCGCGCTAAAAACCAACCACGCACAGCGATCAAGATAACGATTATGAGTCTTCCATCCCCGCTATCCCTTGGTATCATCTACTCATCTTCACGCAATTCCCGGGAGGAAATCCCGCTTGCCGCGTGGGTCTTCCATGCCCTTCCCATATATTGCATCAATGCGTTTTGTTGCGCTTGCGATGTGACATGCCTTGAGTTGAGAGTTAATATATAAGGGAGAGAGCTACCCGATGCCATTGACGGTTTTTGGTGAAGCCTTCGCGAATTTGTCTTTGTGGTGGTGTAATAGATGTGGGAAATCGGAGGAAAAAGAATAAGAATGGGCATCCCGGATAATCGCGGGATTTTCGACGACTGTGAATGGAATTATCTGTATAAAAATCTTTATAAATAAGTATTTGCGTCACGTCAGAGACAAATAAGTATACTGCGAAATTAGTATTTTATAGAGACAAATAAGGACCCAGACTCAGCGGAAAGAACTGCGATAAATGTCCATAATGCCTGCTCAATTTGGTCGGGAAACCCACCAAATGGCTTTGGGTTTGGAATAGGAGCGAACAATTGCCGGTTGTTGAGTGATGGATAATAGGTTAGGTTTTCATAATGGTTCTAATTGACTTTTTTTTTGTTTTTCAGTTTTTGTGTTTTGTTTTTTGTTTTAAATGTTTTATGTTTTATTTTTGCCATGCATAACTTTTATATCACGGAAATTATAGATAGCATATGTGCTGGTCTCTTTCTTTGTCTTTGACTTTACGGTAAACAAATTTAAGTTCTAATTGATATGGTGGAGGACCAGTAGCGCACCGAGAGTTTCTTCATCTCTCTCTTTTTTCCATTAAAAAACTATATTAGACAAGGATGGACAACGGGATGAAACCCCTTCTTTCTGTCGTTTTCCTTCTTATACATTCAAATGGGAAATGAGAGAGATGGAAGAGATCCTGGTTGCGCCAGTGTGGAGGACCATACCGGTCAGTCTCATAATTTCACAAACTAAACATACACTCTATTTTCCTGGATGAAAGCTTTGAAGCTTTGAGAAACAGACAACAAAGGACACACAAGAGAACTACAGAAGGAATGTAAAAAAAAAAAAAAAAAAAAAAACTCAGAACGGAAATAAAACAAAAAACAAGACGTAAAAAACAGTAATATAAGTATAGTCGCACGATTGTTGATAGTATGAGAGAGAAGTTGGAAAGGCGGTAAAGGGGGCGGTAATTAAATTAGCAATGAAAAGAAACTCGGGAAGGTAACCTCTCCTCCTTTCCTCTCTCCCCTCGGGGCATACGCATACACTCATACAGGCATACAGGTAAACAGATATACAGGTATACTCTCCGTGCTTTCAGCTCATCGCTGACTCCCTCCCTCCGCTCCACTTTACCGCCGTTTCTGTCAGTTGGTTAATGTAAATAGTTCACCGACTATTAAGTCGGTAGTTATAAAGACGCGTCTCGCGACTATAGGCCTCTCTCGCGCGACCGCGAGCAGCAATGAGGCTCGAGGGCTTGTGATGCGATAGCGAGCGGCTGCGACTACACGACTATATGCGACTACGACTGAACTCCTAGCTCATAACCAATTAGAGTATCAGGGCATTAGAAAATGGTTGTAATTAGCATTAAATTCCGTGTCAGCCAACCAAACGGCGCGCAGCGGAGAACTTTAGCGTGGCGTGGCGTGGCGTGGCGCGCGGCCCAGCCGTGTTATACTATAACACCATCATCATCAATTCTACTCACTTCTCTCGCGCGGCTAGAGTCGTCGCCATTATACACAGTAATTTCAACCATCCTCTTCCCCTTCCCCTCTACGATGGTATATCCTCTTCTCAGTTCACGCGGGCTCTATTTTTATCCTGAGAAGAGCGCCCCCACGGCCCACCCCCTCTCCATCTTTAAAAAAAAAAAAAAAAAAAAAAAAAAAAAAAAAAAAAAAACACGTATTTTTGACGAAAAGAACAGGCGAGAGAGAGGTGAAATGGAAGGTATGAAATATATACTCGGAGTCTCTATATCGTAGACGTCCGACTGACGTCTGCCTTGACGTTTGTCGTGCTTCGGTTCGTATCGAAAGTTCGGATTTGGTGATTGATGATCGATCGGTGATATTACCCTTTTGACGCGAGATGATACATTAAAATAAAATGCGGCAGCAAAAGATCTTGTTGAGCGCTTTGCTTTGATAAGGTGCGAAAAAGTTTTGGTATGTTCATTGATCGACTGAAAATCTTTTGCGGGGTCATTTTATTCTTCAGGAGCGGTATTTAATTTACATATTTGTCATCGCAATAGTTTTCAATTATTTCTAATTGCGCGTTTTATGGGTCTGTTGCAAACTTTTGCTACAGCGATAATGAGTGTTTCATCGTATGTAAAATCGCACGGAAAGTCTATTGGTGGCATCGGAAAGTCATGAAATGCGATAGTAAATTACAAGAGACGCTTAACCCTTAACTGCGCCGTGGCACCCCTGAGGCACAAAATATATTTCCTCCATTTTGAACTCTTAAAGTTAAAATATCATTTTTTTCCACGTCGTCACCCCTCCAGCACATATCGAGGAAAAGTTTCGATTTTTCACCGAGGCCTGAAAAAGCAAGGCCCCACGTCAGGCGCCATCTGAGCATTAGAAAACATATTTAACCGTTTGACCTTGATTTTCTCCCTATACTGGCCCATATTAAATTGAGTACTTTGCAGATCTCTTTGGCGCAAGAATTAATGCTAGGAATTTTTTCACTATTTTTCCCTTTAATTTTGAGTCAAAATCAATTGAAAAATCATGTTTTCGAACGAAAAAAAAAATCGCGCAGTAAAGGGTTAATGAAATCCAAGGCGGTGGTAAAATATCGAGCAATCTGTATGCATGCACCTCTAACATCCAAGGATTGCCAAAGTTGACAACCTCACAGCTTCAGAGGTTTATGTAACTATTTACGTTGTGATTGGGTGTGATCGATATTGTGAGGTTAGCTATCCTTGGATGTTCGTGATGCATGCATATAGGCTGCTCAATGTTTTGCTACTACCATCTTGGATTTCATTAAACATCTCTCGTGAGTTTTATACTGCATTTTATGACTTTCTGATGCCACCAATGATCTTTTCACGCGATTTTACATGAGATTGAAAACTGACTCTATAGCGCTGTAGCAAAAGTTTGCAACAGATCCATTGTGAGATTGCAGTTAAAAAAATAAAAATCAATCAATCAAATAATAAATCAAAAATAAAAGAAAAGTAAAATTGCGGAAGTAATTATGATAAAGTTAAAAAGATGAAGCTAATGCGTCTGAAATAAATTCAGCTTTGAGTAAGTGGAGAAGAAAAAGGGGTTTGTTTGGGACTGATGAAAAACACCCAACGATGACGCGCATACGCGGATTCATGAATTTGTCTTCCTCTCTCTCCTTCCATTTAAGCGAGTGCGTTAGTAAAGGATGGCTATGTGGGCTAAAGTCGCGTGATAGGCCCCGTCTATTATCTCTTTCTAACACATATGTGTTCAAATGGCCGGAGAGCGAGAAAGACAAATGTATGTATCCGCTCATGGTGACGCGACGACAAAAAGAGCTGTCAGTCGAAGTCGAAGTCGATGACGAGATTTTTGCCGTTGCCATTTTCGATTTTTTTCGAAAACCCGACTGACAGCCTAGCCACCTTTAAATAGTGAACAGACTATAATTAAAACTGAAATATATCAAAGCTGCCGATATCTTGTCAATATTGATGTACTTTGAGGAATACCGCTTGCTTGCGCTTTGCTAACGCGCGGCTTGTTCCTAAAAATGTCATTTTTGTTATGATACAGAAGTATATTATTATTGTGAGAGAGGTACTTTACATGGCAAGAAAGAAAAATAATGCGCTCATCACTCAAGGAGAACGAGAGGTATCGTTATCGGAATTGTTATGACTTTTAAATAGTGCGCTACTTATCCAAAGTTCAAACAATACTAAACGTTAGTCTAATATCTTATGCTACAGCTCGTTTCAGAAGTGAGAGCGGATGCTGATCATCTGAATTTTTAATTTTCATTCTGTCAAAATCACAAACTGTTTCTTTCGAAATTTTGAATTGTAGGCAAGTTATGGATGATGAAAGGTTTCCATTAAAATCAATGGGTAAAATGGGTGAATGTAGGGAAAAATTGGAATATCTATTTTAAATATAGCTGTTTGAATTTTATGATGAAAACTTGCAAAAGCATTCTGCAACCAGCCCACTGTATATTGTATAATGACCTCCTTTATGGGGTCTGGGGGTAGCCTCCTGAATATTATAGGGGAGTTTGGAGGTCTCCCCCATAATATTAAAAGGGCCTGTATGGGTCTCCCCCCAGCGTAATAAAGAGGGGTCTTGGCGTCTGGGGAGTGGGGAAGTCCCCCCCCCAGAATAGTTTCGATATGAGAAAGTGTTCGTGAGGTGTTTCCGACAGGTCATTTCTTGATAATTTACATGAGAAAAAGACTAGGTCAAATTTTCAGGCGAAATTCTATAGCTAAATGACTGACAGGCTCAATATAAAATACGTACAAAATACACTGAAAAAAAAAAAGTGGTAAAGTCAAGTTCACAGGGGGTTGATTTAACTATTTCAAATACTTAAAAGTATGGACACCACTATTATTACTTGATTGAACTATTTCAAAGTGAGTTAAGTATACTCTTCGGGATTAGTTCAGCTAACCTCTTAATTGTTTGAATCAACTCAACCTATTGGTCAAAATTACTATTTGCCGAATAATCTAAGTTTTCGGCATTGGTAGTTTTTACTATTTCATTGGGTTGCGGAACCCATGCCAATGTCTGAATTTACTATTTGCAATGAGTTGAAAGAACTAATTGCAAATGCTTCCACTAACAAATCCTCATGCTAGAAAATACTACTTGAGATGCTTAATTTTACTATTTGAAAAGCTTGATTTGACAATTTGGAATGCTTGGCTTCACTATTTGAAAAGCTTGATTTGAATATTTGAAATGCTTGACTTTACTAATTCACTAAAAAAACGTAATAAATAGCGCACTCTGGTTGTGAAATTGTGTACTAATTTCACTTGTCGTTTTTGTTGTTGTGGAACAGTTGTTGGACATGTAATTACACAATTCATCGACATACAGAGGAGACACATTGAAATTACATACACAGACATATAGACATATATTAATTGCAGTTACAAATTTTACCTGAAGGTGGTGAGGTTTGAACCCGGGTCGCATCGGTGACAGACAAGCGTCCTATCCATTGAGCTAGGATTGCTCGCGTAAAGTCACGACGAATATTTCCTATTTATTATAGTTTTATGAAATCCAACTAATCAAATGCTAGAAGTTACTAATTGGAAGAGTTGTGTTGACCATTTTCATACTCCATTCAACTCATGCAATTGTTTGATTTTACTAATTCTTCGCAGTTCATCTTACTTTTTCTGATGGTTGGTTTTACTATTTCAATGCTAGAAGTTACTAATTGGAAAAGTTGTGTTGACCATTTTCATACTCCATTCAACTCATGCAATTGTTTGATTTTACTAATTCTTCGCAGTTCATCTTACTTTTTCTGATGGTTGGTTTTACTATTTCAATGCTAGAAGTTACTAATTGGAAAAGTTGTGTTGACCATTTTCATACTCCATTCAACTCATGCAATTGTTTGATTTTACCAATTCTTCGCAGTTCATCTTACTTTTTCTGATGGTTGGTTTTACAATTTCAATGCTAGAAGTTACTAATTGGAAAAGTTGTGCTGATCATTTTCATACTCCATTCAACTCATGCATTTGTTTGATTTCACTATTTCTTCGAAGTTCATCTTACTATTTCCAGGGGCGCCATTTCAGACTTCCCTTGGGGGGGGGGGGGGGCAAGGCCCTCCAAAAATTTGGATTACTTTTTTTTTTTTTTTGCCGTGCATCTTCAAAACAATCTCTCTGACTTGATTTTTCGGCCACCTTAAAATCCTTGTGGGGAGGGGGGGATTGCCCCCCCTGCCCTCCCCCAAATGGTGCCACTGCTAGCGCCCAAGGCTATAGCCTATGGTCTAAACCTCACCACCTTCAAGTAAAATTTTAACATAGATGTTTCCCCCACCCCCTGTCTAACTTTTGAACGAGTTGAGATAAAAAGTTGCAATTTAGACCATCATTCATCGTTTTAGATGAATTTTTTTTGGGCGGTCAAACCCCCCCCCCCCCCCCAACAGGGCCCCCAGGGGGGCTTTCTCAAAAATTTCAAATAACAACTTCTATTTTGGGATATCTCGTTCAAAAGGGCAGGGCATAACATTCTAAGACTGTTTGCGCAAATCGAAGGTCAAATATGCAATATCAACTCCCTTAAGCACGAATAGATATCTATCTATGTAATGCGATTGTTGATGTTAAACATATACTCTGTTGTCCGTTACGGCAAATGCGTGGATGTGAGGTATATAAACCTAACGAGTAACAAAACCGTGGTACAAACTTTGCATGCCCAATATGATGTCAGATTCAACGCACGCCGAGTTTGCTTTGGTGAGACATAGAACTGAAATGTACCATTTATCAAATGTACAAACAATAAACATTCCTAACAGTGTAGGTATATAATATAAAGTGCCATGCAAAATGCATAATTCAGCAATTTACGGCGCTTTATATGTGAAACAGTAAATTTTCCTAAAAATTAGTAGATTCAAGACATTACATTTGTTTACGTTAACAAAAGAAAATGTTGGATCTAAACATTTCAAATAGTACGTGGTGTCATGCAAAATGCATTAACTTGTCAATTTACGGCGTTTTATGTGAAATAGTAAATTTGGCTCAAAATTAGTAGATTCAAAACATTACAATTGTTTAGATAAACTAAAGGAAATGTTGGATCTAAACATTTCAAATAGTACATGGTGTCAAGCAAATTGCATAATTTGACATATACGGGCGCTTTATGTGAAATAGTAACTTTAACTCAATATTAGTGGATTCAAGACATTGCATTTGTTTAGGTTAACAAAAGGAAATGTTGGATCTAAACATTTCAAATAGTACTTGGTGTCATGCAAGAGGTATAATTTGATATTTACGGCGCTTTTTGTGAAATAGTAACTTTAACTATTTCCGATTACTTAAATCAACAATTTTTTTTTTGGAATAACATTATAAATAGTAAAACTAACTAAGCGGACGGTTGGTTGGTTCAACTTTTCTTACTAAAGTAGAACTAACTATTTGAGATTGGCTAAAGTAACCCGCTGCTGCTTTAAAACAACTAATTTCATCTTACTATTTGCAAATAGTTAAGGTTACTCGTTCCTTTTTTTTCAGTGTACATTCATTAAGAAATGTTCAACTGAACTGTTTGATGCTCGTTCAATAACTGCATAACAGCGTAGTGAAGAATTGCAAACGTCAACTCAACTTGATGTTTTGAAGCAAAGCGGTATGATTAAGACATTTTTCAAATTTTAAAAATCCGCTAATTTTAGTCTTTCAATTGCCGCGAGGAAAAGATGCCAAAGCACCCGGAGATCCGTCATAATTAATTTCGTCTTTCTCTGTATTAATTTCACCTTCGACCTCTAAAAAGCAGAGATATAACTCTACCGCAGAAGACCCGCCCCAAAAATTTGCGGAGCCAGAATAGTTTTCCCAGTTTTAAGAACACTTAAATTGCCAAAGATGTTGCCACACTTCGTTTGGTTTAAATAAAAAAATAATAATAATTAATAATTAAGAATCCTTGTTTGTATTTAGGCTGGTATGCTTTGAATAATTTGCCAAATTAATAATATATGCCATATTTAAACAACAGTTTTGGTGATTGCATCAAAAAAAGTCTGCGTCAATCAGGGCCTACAGATTTCAGTTTTTGTTTTTTTGTTTTTTACTTTATTTTCACAACCAATCAAATTGATGGGTGGTTCAATACAGTACAGAGGAATGCCTTTTGAAGATTTTGTAACACGACTGTTAAATTGAGAAGTTAGAAATATGTAGTTTAGCAACAGTCATAAAACAATTAACGAAACAGTTACGCGTTCTTTTCAAAAAAAGGTTCGGAAAATTTCCTTGGGTAATTTTAATTTGTTATCATTCGTGTTATAAAGGTGAATGACGCAACTGCCCTGATTATTGTTTGACATTATAGACAACCTTCAAATTTCCTGTGAAAACTACGGGTAACGTTATTTGCTGACTTTAAAAATTGCTATAAATTTGTTCTCGTCATTAAGTAATGACGATGACTGCTTGAGATATGTAAACCTCAAAAAGCGCGCGTGAATTTTGGAAAATTTCGTGCTGGAAAAAATTTTGCGATTTTCCATTGCCACCTTCAGCCGTTACAGGTACCCTACACAGTCCACAGGTGCCCTTTGGCTCAAGCTTGCGATGTTGTTACTTATATTGATTTTCATCATATTTTTTTTTTTTTAAATGATTGAACAAATATTTAAATTTTATTACACTTTATATTGAAATTTGGCGAAATTCGGTAAGACGTATTTTCCTTTGCGCGGATTATTTATAAAACTTTCAACGAAACCTGATGAATTTCATAAATAATATGGTAACAATGGGCTAATGGGGCTCTTGCAAACTTTTGCTATAAAGCAAATAAATAGTCCAATCTTATGTAAAGACCAGCAAAAATCACGAAAATCACACTATAAGAAAGTCTAAAATTCAGTAATAAACTCACATACCTAAGCGCTATATCGACAAGTTTTTAATGGCGGCTCAACGCAGGTATCATGGGAGATTTCTGTCTATTAAGTCACATTCTCTACGGAAACACAGAGATATGTCTCAAATGAGATAGGACTCTCCCATGATACCTGCGTTGAACCGCCACTAAGCCCAATTCTGAGAGTGAATTTTGTGATTTTTTAGTGTACTTAATGTCATTTTTACAGGTTTTTAAGCAAGAATCAACTCTTCATTCCCCTGTAGCAAAAGTTTGCAAGAGCCGCATTGAAACTGGAATTATAGTTTATTCAGAATTCTAATCATTTCTCTCATTTAGAAATTTACAATGAGTCTGTTGCGTACTTTTGCTACATCAATATGACACATTGTTTCTAACTGAAAATTCGGCGAAAATAACGATGTGCACATTAAAAACTGTCAAAATCCACTCATTAACTCAAAAAATACCTTCCATTTCAAACAACCCGCGCTTCACTAGACACTATATCACCGACTTATAACTACATAGATGGAACCATCTCGTTTATGTAAAAATGAACATAACTTACAAACATTGGGAATGTTTCGTTTGGATGCGTACATTTCTTATATTATTTTGTAATCTTTGATAAACCGAAAATACCAGACAGCAAATGCAGCTTATACGTCACGTTTTAAAAAAGAAATTCCATCATTTTGCAGTTACGATGTTGTTTACTTCGTGGTTCCGTCTATGTAGTAGTATACCGTTGCAAATAGTGTCAAATGTAGCGCGAGCTGTTTGAAATTGAAGTGATTTCCTGAGTTAATGAGTGGATTTTGAACGTTTTTAATGTGCGCATCGTTATTTTCGCCGAATTTGACATAAGAAGCAAGGTTCTATATTGTTGTAGCAAAAGTAAGCAACAGACCCATTCTCTTCAAAGACTGTGAAGTCTGATATTTCTCGAACTGGCACTGCTGCATGGCCAGTGGCCACCAAGAGCTGGGGACTCAACGAATTTGCGATCAAACCACAAGAAAGGAGAGTGAGTCATTTTGATTTATTGGGTTTGATAAAACACCTTGGGAAGCTAAACGTTGGAGCGTGTGTACGGACGGCTCAAAGCAAGGAAATTTATTTAGACAAATGACTTGCTCGGGATTTAATTATTTCGCCGCCCGGTTTAACGATCTTGTTTTTGGTCTTTTCGCCGGGAGGAAGGTGGAAACCCCGGTTGCCAGATTATTAGTACGGGCATATAATATATCATCAAATTAAATCTGGCATCGTTTAATTTGGTTCAATTAAACCTATCCCAAAGGTCGAATTCGGAGACTGCGTGTCTTTTTAAAAGTTCGATTTTTTTCGTGAGTTTAAATGGTTTAAATGCAATGTTGCTAGATGTAAGGTGATTCCAGGGTCGATCAGACCGAACCGTGGGTGGACACCACGTCCCGTGTTGCTCAAACGTCAACAGTTTTTGGCTATGAAATTGATGAATTTAAGCTGAAAGTAGAAATTGAGAAAAAATAGAACCTGCGAGCACACTTCAGGGAGATACGCAGAAAGTTGTTAAGCTGAAACGCTCAAAAGTAAAGCCTGCGAAATTATGGAAAACGAAAGTTCCCATAAGCCTCGATGAGTGCGAATGAGGCAGATAGACATATTATCACTCGCACTCACTCACACTCACTAAGGCGAAACGATTTTTATAATTTGCTGTTTTAAGTATCAATCAATTTTGCTCGTTTTGAACTCAAAACATCCTTAGTAAAACTTATGCGGTGCGGGTGCTGACGTCCTTGGATTTTGCGTTTTGTCATTGTTTTCAATTTAAAATGCCAAGAATACGACTAATCACAAAAACGACTAGTAGCGCTATCCGTCGCGCGGTTGGGTTTGAAATCTGGAAAAGTTTCGCATGGAATCGCCTGAACGGCACAAGGACGGTACAACTAAGCGATATCGAGTTTTCAGATAAGACCTCCTAATTAATTGTCCCGATTGCATGCAGTGGCGTAAAGTGCAATTTGGCAACGTTGCAGTTCGTCCATTTCAACCCATGAAAAAGTATCAAACTGTTGGGTGTTTAGTGAACACCTCCGCCTTCGATCTTTTACATGGGTGAAATGGATACAACACAACGTTGCCAAATTGCACGCTATACACTACTGCCTGATTGAACTTACATGTATATTAAATAGAATTGATTTTCCCGGAGTGATCTGGCAACCTTGTAGCAGATCGTCGCTGCTCGTGCACTTAACAAAAAGAAAGGACTAGAGATTGTTCTTGCACCACAATACCGCGTAATTAAGAGTGCCTCTAGGTTTAATTAAATTAAAAACATACCGAGAGTTATGGTGAGACAAACTGACTCACGTCAGGCAATGCCCACAAGCAAATAGCATTCTCGGGCAGAGTCTAATACTATTGAAAAGCACTTGATGTTGCTTAAACTATAACCGTATTTGCACCATGGCTCACGAAAATGGACCAGCTAGAGGGCTTTTGAGAACAAAAACAAATAGAAAGAATCACTGTAGATGTTACTAATATCTACAGTTTTTTATTTCAGAAAAAGCATGTGCAAGGGATGAAGCTCAGCTTGATTTGTAACTAAACCCAATCAAGGCGATTTTTTTTTTTTTTAAATTTCTGACGCAAATATACATAGTGGATTAAGTGATTTATTTTGATTAAATTCAAGTGTGCACATTCAATTTCCTTTTTTTCCCCTATAATAAGAGTTTACATTAAAGTATGTGTACCACTCACAGTACACATGGTGAACGATATTAATGGGTTTAATGCCATGAAGTTTAAAAGTAGTCAGAAAGTCTTTCTTCCTCTTTTTGCCACTTGAACGCATTTATTAGAAAATGGTGGAGAGAGTGGCTGTCACGTGACCTCAATATTGGTTCATATGGGTGTAAAACATAATAAAAACTTCGAACGCATTCTCTCAAAACTAAGATTTTCCGCTGTATGCTGTTTGGCCGGAAAGGTCCTCATTAATATATATTTTTTTCAGCGTTACATTCACAAGTAACTATACGGCAAATGGCCATCGGCCACCCCCACTGCTGCTAATCATCTTTTTTTTTTTTTTTTTTTTTTTTTTTTTTTTTTTTTTTTTTAAGTTTATAGGTGCCCTCTTTCGCCAACCAGACGAAATAGAGGAAAGAAGAAGAAGGAAATATACAAGAAAGAAGGGTTACATCCATGTGCCATGTTCTTCCTAGCTTATTATATCCGAGACCGCGTCAAATCATGCTGCCTCGGCCGGGGTACGAATCCGGGATTTCAGGATTAGCTGCTAGTTGATGCGCTTACCACCAGACAACGAAGACCGACTTTGCTGTTGATTTTAAAAAGAAATCTCCGAGGGTATATTAGATAGGTTTACAAGCTAAGGTAAGGGAGGTATAGAAAGAAAAACTCAAGCTTTCACGTGTTGTCTTCAAAAGCGCAAGCGATAATCCAACCAATTCACAGCGCCGCCGTCATCAAATCAGCATTTTAAAAGCGCGAACAAGCTATTAATTATGAACAAACAAACAATCAAACACGTCGAGCTAACAGCAAACAAGCCCACCCTTTTGTGCGCCACGCTAAGGAATCACCGCGCACCGCCCTGACAGACGCTGCCCTGTAAAGGATGGGCGTTAACAGCGAGGCGTTAAATAGCTGTGTAGTGTGTGTTGCATTATAGCTTGCTCGGCGCGCGTTCACGGCGTTGCCCCTTCGCAGGATCATAGGAGCCAGGAGCCACCCCTCTTTTCGCTCTAATTCGGCCCGGATTACATTTGTACCCGAATCACACTAACATGTTAAATAACACTTACGATTACACGACTCATCGCGTCACACCATGGTTTCAGATCGAATGTATAAAAAGTCAAAATTCAGCGATAAAAAAGATAATTGTTTTCGACCTTTTAAGCTCAATTTAAAACTTTTTAGTGACATTCCTAGATTTGAATGACTGGTTAAAAGTGTTCTCTGTGATTAAAATTGGTATTGAAAGTTTATAATTGATAATTTGATGAGATATTTATTCTTTCTGAGTTTTGGCCACATTTTGAGGATCTTGGACCATAGTGCGCCGAGTCAATTATCGCCCCGCTAACACGGAGAATCGCCGCACCGAGGTTTGATGAGGGGTGCGTGATCGGTCATCGAAGTAGAAAAGTCGCAAAAGACCGATTTCGATCATTCCTCTTCTTATCCTTTTTTTTTTATTTTGCTTTGTTTTAACCTGTTTTTATCCTTTTTATTGGCGCTAGTTCTCGTTGCAAGTATTTTTCTTTCTCTTTTAAAGTATTCTATAATCTAATCAGGGGTGTAATTGGTGAATATATGTTAGGCCTCGATCTTGTAACTGTCCTTTCCGCGGAATGGACACAACTGACTGCTTGGTTGACGGAATAAAACTTATTTTTAAAATTCGCTATCATAAAAATATCTCATTCTGCAGAAATGATATTCTCAAGTTTTTGAAGTGATAATGAAAGGATGTATTTAAGTAGCTTTTGATAAAAATTGACCTTCGTTGATGAGATTGAAAATTAAGAATAAGTGATAACTGAACTATATCCACAAAAAAGTGCGTTAGATCGTTTCTCGAGGACGAAATTAGTTTGGTGATAGTAAAATGTAATATACGAGAATATTATAAAACGAAATTGGCTTTTATATAATAATGATAATTTAATAATTTTCATTACTAAAATGTAATACTTGTATTCTTAATTAGACTTTCGATGATATATTCAAAGTACAATCTTGCGTTAAAACGAGATTTATATACGTATATTATCTTCTCCTCATGGTACTGAATTCTAGCCATCGCTTTTTTCGATACCTACTGTGCGGCGGGTAGGTACCAAAAAAGAGCAGAAAAAAAGGATCCTCCAAGTAGGAGAGGGAAGTTACACTTACACGTATACAATACATACAACCCCCTAATTCCGGACGCCACGTGCCCAAACGGCGAACACCCTTCTGAATGTAATTTGATTGCATATTTATTAGACAAATATTTCTCACCGATCTTGAGCCAGTGATACGATTGCTCTTAATCGGATGCCATTATTCAATCGGATTCCCAGGCTATAAGATTTATGAATTGAGAGTGAGTGAGTGAGAGAGAGGGAGAGAGAGAGAGAGAGAGAGAGCGCGTACTTGCACTACTTAAGGGTCCATTAGTGGCCGTGTGCACACACCTCAAGCACCGCGCTCTTGCTCCATGCTTTGGGAATTCGCCTCTCAATTATAGTCAGATTATCGAAATTTAAATCCTGCAATTGTACATAGATCATGTTTTGAATGTAATATACTCAGTATTGTTGGTTTTTTCTCTCTTAAAGATAATCATTTTACAGAGGGTCACGCCCATCGCCCACTGATAAAGTATAGGTATATATATGATTCAAATCAACGTCTATAAGAAATACTTTAATTGCGTGCAATGGGGCTCTTGCTAACTTTTGCTGCAGGAGATTGAAGATTTGCAGGGGCGTCATTTCAAGTTCGGCTTGGGGGGGGGGGGGCAAAAAATCTGAATCTGATATGACCTTTTTTTTTTTTTTTTTGCTCATCAATAAAATTTTAGAGCCATAGAGTCGGCTTGAGGGGGGGGGGGATCCGTTTTTGAGCCTGACTTCAAATCCTTGGGGGGGGGGGGCAATTGCCCACCCTGCCCCCCCCCCTAACGTGCCTGAAGAGTTGGTTCTTGTATAAAAACCTGTAAAAATGACGGTAAGCACACTGAAAATCACAAAATTTATTCTCAGAATCGGGCTTAATGGTGGAGAGACGCAGGTATCATAGGAGATTCCTATCTAAATTGAGACATATCTCTGTGTTTCCGTAGAGAAAGTGACAAACATAGACAGGAATCTACCATGATGCCTGCGTTGAACCTCCATTACGATCTTGCCGTTGTAGCAGTTATGTGAGTTTATTACTGCATTTTAGACTCTCTCAGTGTGATTTTCGTGATTTTCGCTGGTTTTTACATCAGATTGGACTATTTATTTATTTGCTCACAGCAAAACTTTGCAAGAGCCCCATTGCGTGCAAATCAGGTAATTGTTCATTTAGTGTGTTTAATAATTTGAGTGCTGGATTATGAAAACATAGTTTCATAAATCTTGAATATTTTCTATTGAATCGAATGACTTTTTCACGTGTAATTTCATATTTTGTATGCCAAATTTGTGAAATTTTGCATGAATTGTTTGTTAACGAAACGTTTTCTTCGTGGGACTGAGGAGCGAAAGAGTTAAGTCTATATAAAGGATCGAACTGTTGGAGGAGTGGTGACCCCCTATTTGAAGGGTTGTTTTTTTTTTTTATAAATAAATTTTCCCATGAAACAAGAGATCTAAGAACCCTCTCCCAGAAATAATTTCTTGCCCTTTCAGCTGGACGCGAAAAGAAAAAAGTCCCTTCTGTACCTTACCTTATCCTCATACCCTACCTTCAGTTATTATTGCAGCGCAACCGGATTGACCCGGTGTAAGTACACACATATTTTGGAGCCCAAAGACCACACTTTGACAGCGATAATCGTCAAAATAAATTCGCGGGTCAAATCCTCCCTGTGATGAGTGATGAGTACCAGTCAACTAGAAAGAGCGAAGATGCATCAATAGGTAATCGATACAACCTCTTTAATGCCATAATGAAGCTAGCTGTGCTCGATTGAAGGTGCGAGCACTATATTCAAGTGGTACACCACTACACAGTGTGGCAACAACCATCGACTTGGTGGACGTAAACCAACTAGAATTAAAATCACCAGCGTAATTTGTTCAAACTAATTCGAGACACTAAAACCGTACGACGTACGTTTTATAATTAATGTATATTTAGTATTGATTTAATTGTTTTTTTATTCATCCGCAAAAATCTTTTTAACTATATTTTTTTTGGTGATTTCACTTTCTTGGTTTTCACCACCAAATCGGATACTTTTTCCCACTTTGCGACGGGCGCGGCGCGGCGCGCTGGCCAGATGTGAAATCGCCGCTGGATGAAAATGAAGATATCTGTTGCAACACTAACACCTGACGCGCGTCCACTCACACCCTCTCAATCAAACACATTCAATATGCATTTACCCACACACACACACATGCACACAACCTAACACCTCATGGAGTCAAAGATTATGCCGAGTCGAGCCGCGATTATACTAACCAGCAATGGCAGGTAAGTACCCATACAATGTTGAACGTTGAAGCGATCCCCGATGAGCCCGATGCTCGATGCCTGATGCCTGATACACTAACACAACACATACGTTTATAAGAGAGGAATAAGCGAACAAGTCATAATGGTTATTTGAACCCATCAGAATGGTGATTAACGCAGTATGAAGTTGTGCGTCTTCGCGGCGGGGGTCCAGGAGTGTGACTGCCACCTTCCTTCCCCGGTCTAGTCTACCATTTATTGCCCTATAGAACTCCGCGGACAGGACAGCGGTGGAGCACTTACAGAGTCAGGTCTTGCCGAGTGAAATACAGTTCGATGGTGTGTTTAGAATCTTTAATCAACCGTAATATTCTAATCATCCGTAAACTTATTATTATTATCATCATCGGTTTTCTTCCCTTTTTTCGGTCCGTGCGCTTTGCTCCGATGTGATCTCACGTTTTCTGCTGTATCGCCGCGCAGTTACAAATATAATAAAACCTCGTATATCTATTTTAATGCACTTGATTCTATAACACGAAGCGATGCGATGCGATGGTCTCTTGGAGATTATATATCATGCATATACACTCCTTTCGGTAATACGAATGACCTTCAAAACCTATGACCTCATGCGGGTAGTAGTGTGTGCTATCCAGGAACATGTTTTTTAAGATGAAAGGGTCGTGTAGATAGTCCACTTTTTTATTTGTTTATTATTTAAAAGATTATATCAAGATACACGCAGAAAAATTTCTGGTTGAAATTACGGAACGTATTATTAATAAAGCGGTAAAAAAAAAAATCCTTTTAAAATACTAAGAATTCTCTTATTGATCCAACGATTCTTATTTCTTGTGATTCTTCCAAATCATCAGAACGTTCAGTTGGCGACCAATGATAATTCTCGTTGAATCAATAGGAATTCATAATATTTTAAAAAGAATTTCTTTTTACCCCAATTTTTTAATACGTTCCGTAATTTCAATCAGAAATTGTTCTCCTTGTACAAATTACAGCAAGGAAACGTACGCGCTGTGGCAGGAAAAACGTGAAATAAAGGAAAAAAAATAATTGCATACTCTGTGTAGTGTGTAAGTTTTCTCAAAAAATGTTCCTAAAACTGGTCAGAATCCTAGAAAAAGTTCTCAAAAATAAATGCTGGCATTTTGAGCATTTTTTTTTAACTATAGGGTTCTGGTTGAAGTGTGGCTAGAAATGTTGGTCTTTATGACCACAATAGTCTTGCGTATTTGTTCAGAATAATCTAGCTAGTGAAAAAATGCAAGAATTTCTGGACAGAGTTTTCGGCCAGAATTAAAGTGAAAATACCAAAATTATCTTCGGAAATGCCAGAATTTATTTGAGAATTTTTTAATTGATCTGCGGCAAAAGCAAAGCAACTTTCAAAGAATAAATTGAATTTTCCGCAAAAAAAAGAAAGAAAAAAAATCCTTTATATCTGCCTAGGAGGGAATAGCGGTATCAAATGCTTAAAAGGTTTTATTTTCTTTTTACATCTCTTTCAAAAGTTTTTAAACATTTAATTTTTTTTTTAATTTCGTTTTTGTTTTTCAGCAAAGTTGAGATGTTTTACCAAATCACTTTGTTTTGTATTTTATTTTATTTCAGTAAATCATTTGCCTTAGTTTTATAGCTTCATTTTTGCAGCGTACATCATTTTATTACATACCCTACAAGATGGATGAACTGTTCCGAATGAAATGCAACCTAATTTTAATGTTCTCACACCTCTTCTGCTTTTATTCATTCTCTTTATCCTCAACAAAAATTGAAAGTATTCGTTAAATAAAAGTTCCTAGATAGGAGTTAGGTCATTGTAGAACGCGAGTAAGTCGGTAAATACTTGCACGGTGCAGTATACATCCGAAGTAGTTTTTTTTTTTTTTTTTTTTTTTTTTTTAAATTAAAAGCAAAGCTGAAGTAGCGTTGAGCACCAACAAAATGGATTCCAGCTTTGGTTGTGTACTCTTATACTAGCAGAGTGAGCAAAGCGGTGGCCAAGGCAATACCGTGGCGATGAAAGGGCCTCTCAGGGGAGAAAAAAAGCTGGTCGTCGCGAAGATTGCACGCGCGAACGTCACGCCATTTTCCATGAAATTTAAAAATGAGCTTCGTAGTTGGTAATCTTGTCTGCTCAGTGCAGCGAGATACGGGGAGTTAACTTTATTGAAAAACATCGCCTTTTTGACCCGGCTTTAAGCTCAACACACAATCTTCGCTTCGATGGGAACTTATCCTCCGAAGAGGCGAATCAATTTTTTATTTCGCCTCGAAAATTATCTCAGGAAAATGGACGAGCTTATGGAGTCTTGGACTTTTATGACCTAATTATACACTGAGGATGTGTCTATCGCGAACTTTTTGCGCTTTGATTTTTTACAGTAAAAATGGTGGAAAGCATGATGGTAAGAGTTACTATTTGTGACCGTGTCCAGGAAAAGAACCTTATTCCTTAATAATAATATTTCCTTATTCCGGGGAGAATTTTGCAGAAGAGTGATTTTTAGCGAAAGAGGTTGAAAAGTGATGATTTGCATTATTTTTAGATTACGATGATGTTTACACAATTGCATCTACTTTTTTATTATTATTATTATTATTTTTCTTTCAAGGAAAAAAAGAAAGAATTAATCCCAGGTGAAAATAATAATTTGATAAAAGAACCACTTTCATCACAAATCATGACCTACTCCTGAATAGATTCAATCTGTCGACCCCAAAAATAATTGTGGCCATGAAGCGGTTGCTTTAAAATTCGACACAAACAGGAAAACTTCATTAAATGCGCGATAAAGTCACTGATTGGTAAGTACATTGTATACAACTAATTTCATATCGGTTAGATATGGTATTGCATACTTTACATTTTGAAGGGGTACTTAAAAAGATAAATGGCCTGATGTGGGCGTGGTACCACTGAATTATTTGCAATCAGTAAATTGATAAAATGTTTCAAATCAATAACTATGCCTTTGCTACCATTTCATATACAATATTTTGCAGGGGCGCGCGTTGCATAATATGATTGCTTAATGAATTTTTACTCTTTTAAGAAAACCATGCAGTGATGCTTTCCTGAAACTACAATGTTTTGCTGCGTTTTGCTTCCGTTGACAAAATCTTGGCGGGCTCTTGACCCTGTTATGCTTTTTGCAGCCCGCGTGATGTGTTGAAAAACCCAACATCAAGCGTAAGAGTTCCTTTAGAACGCGCCTACTCTCTGAACTGACAGTGAGTCTCAACTTTTGTTTCATCGGAACTATCTGTGCACTGCTGGAAGTTAAGTGAAGTACTCAAGCGATTATAACGTCTATAAAGTATTCAATCTGTTTCAAAAGTCATTATACCCGGCCCGAGTCGAAAAAAACTTATCTCGCATCAATAAACAACAAGTCTGCTTGTTTGCTTGTCGTTGGCATAATTTCCCTTTGTTAATCATAGGGAAATTTTGCTGACCTACGACTAATTAGTAGACCTGTCGTTTATCGATGTGAGGCACAGCTCGCTCCAAAAGTGTAGACGGATCCCGATCGATAATCTTTGGAATTTTTCCAACGCTATAATTCTCATCTAGTTCGATGGAAATGAATGAAAATGAATTTGAGCATTAGATTTTCGCACAAAAGAATCAGTTTAAAACAGCAGAAGAAAGTTTTCAGCAGTTATAAGTTTCGTTTTCATTTGAAACAATGAAAATTGAAAATTTGCCGTAAAACTTCAGCTGGGGTCCGATTACTCTTCTGAAACAAGCTTCTTGTGGTTTTTGACTTTGGTCTGGTCAGTGGCGGCTCGTGTGCCATTCGGCGACAATGTATTTTCTCCATTTGATTTCATGTAAAAGAATCAATTCGATAGTAAAACAGCGCTTCATCAACAATCGCTATTAACTCATAGATCTGAATGAAAGAAAAATATCGTTGCCAAATTGCACGAGTCGCCAATGGGTCTGTTAAGGACTCTTTTGGGACTTTGGATGCAATTCAAGGCAACAAAAAATACCTCCTTGAGATTAATGACCATTGGCAGATAAAGGGGGGGCGAAGAGGCGATCGCCCCCCCCCGTTCGGCCAAAAAAGGGGGAAAAGAGGGGGAGGAAAGGGGAAAGGGAGAGAGAAAAAAGGAAAAGGGGGTCTCCGGGGGGCAAAAATCCCAAGTTCGCCCCCCCCGTTCGCGAGGGCTGGATCCGCCAATGTAATAATCACATTGAAGAATTCTCTTAAGCGAAGGCCATCTCAAGGAGGTTTTTCACTGGCGGATCCAGTGGATTGTCCTCTCTCTCTCTCTCTCTCTCTCTCTCTCTCTCTCTCTCTCTCCTCTCTCTCTCTCTCTCTCTCTCTCTCTCCTCTATCCATTTGAATGCATGTGTGAGCATAGGATAGAAGAGGGGGCAAAATCCACGTGATTGCTCCTAATCTGTACTTTTCTAACACGCGCGATCTAATGGGTATAGAAAGAGAAGGAAAAGTTCCTGGATCCACTAGTGAGGTTTTATTTGTGGGAATCTCTGAATTTCACCCATACTATATTATCACACGCTTTGTTGGATCAGCTCGACTTTTTGACGTCCAGAAGTCATGGACTGAAGAAGTTCCGTTCCTTCGAGGAAAGTCAAATGAATCAATGAATCTGTAGAGGGGGCAACAACGGGTGCAGTGCAGGTGAGAAAAAAAAAGTAGAAGGAAAGAAAAACAACGACAACAACAAGGATAAAAAATGAAAGGCGAAGGAAAAAGTATTACGAGCCCCGAGTCCAACCGCCCTCACGGGCCACGGCTCACACTCACTTCACCCCAGACGCAGCGGAGGATTGACAGACACGCGAGGTTGTCAGATTTAATGAACACATCGCCGAGGTGACGATGACGATGATGGACGTCCCGTGCCGATGCCCCGATGCAGCCCGCCACACACTGGGTCGGAAACAAAGGCTTCGAGGGCTGAGCGGACAAAGGTCCACTGGAATCGGTCTGTATGTAGAGAGTTAAGACAAGGGAAACCACGAACACCGCCATTGGCGGCGTTTTTGCTCATTTGTTTACATTATGAGTGCCGTTGCGTTGTTGTGTTTTGGTTCAATGCAAAGATTACAGGGTCGTAGAGTTTCTAACGATACCCCTGGCAAAAATGGTTCATACAGGTTCATAAGGTCCATACCCAATGGAGCTGTTGCAAACTTTTGCTACAGGCTTATTAATAGTTGATAATGGGATAATATCCAGTAAAAACAACGATTAGCGCACTAAAAAATCACGAAATCTACTCCTATAAACTCACAAAATGCTTTTAAACGCGAGACCGCGGTAATGGCGGCCGGAGCCGCGGTTTTCATTGGGGTTCCCTATCTTCAGTCAGCGCCATCTACACGAGGTGTTCTCGCAACACCACACAAGAAGAAGAAGAAGCATACAATTGTCATAAGAAAACCGCGGCCTCGGCCGCCATTACGGTCTCGCATTTAAAAGCATTTAGTGAGTTTAGGAGTGGATTTCGTGATTTTTTAGTGCGCTAATCAGTATTTTTACAGGGTATTGCCCCAAAATCAACTATTAATAAACCTGTAGCAAAAGTTTGCAACAGCTCCATTCCCTATACAGAGTATGGAGATGTATGGATCTGTAAGGATACCAACGCATATAACCCATACAATATCCATACATACATATGGATCCATACATATCCATACTCTGTATAGGGAATTGGTTATGGACCTTATGGACCTGTATGGACCATTTTTGCCAGGGGTGTAATCTGTCACTGAAATAGTAATGGGTCTGTTACAAACTTTTGCTACAACAATTAAGAGAGTTTAATCTAATGTAAAATCGCCTGAAAAGTCCATTGGTGGCATCAGAGAGTCATAAAATGCATTAATCAACTCACAAGAGGCGTTTAATGAAATCCAAGATGGCGGAGAAATGTCGAGCAATTTGTATGCATGCACCACGAACATCCAAGGATGGCCAACTTTTGGAGGTAGAGGTTATGTGTTTGTTTACGTTGTGATTCGTTATGATCGATATTGTGAGGTTGGCTATCTTTGAATGTTCGTGGTGCATGCATACAAATTGTTCGATATTTCTCCGAAATCTTGGATTTCACTAAACCCGGCTCTTGTGAGTTTATTATTGCATTTTATGACTTTCTGATGCCACCAATGGACGTTTCAGGCAATTTTACATAAGATTGGTCACTCTGTATAGCGCTGTAGCAAAAGTTTGCAACAGACCCATTGGTCCATGACTATCCGCAGCGGAGGGCAAGGGGGGCACTTGCCCTCCCCCTCCCCCTCCCCCTCCCCCTCCCCCCTCCCCTCCCCCCTCCCCCTACCCCTTCCCCTTCCCCTTCCCCTTCCCCCTTCCCATCCCCCTCCCCCTCCCCTCCCCTCCCTGGGGTTCAAAATAGTTAACATTTCACGATAAAAAATGAAAGGAACAAAAGAAAATGAAATGTTAATCAAAGGAGTAATATAGTTGATGAACTTCGACATTATTACTTTATAATGTAATCTTAACTAATTTTTTGCAAGGAATAATAAAATATACTTTTGTTTTACTATGATTATCAGCTGTTTTCCCTTCATTCATAACATATAAAACAAGTCAGAATTATTATTATTATTATTATTTGCCACTCCTACAATGACTTTACAATTGCATACTTTTTGGATGAAAAAAAAAAAAGTTTTCCCTTTACGCCCCGGTGGGGGGGGGGGGGGGATCCTCCAGACCCTTTATTGGGGTTCAACAATTTAGCCCCCCCCCCCTCAGAAATTTTTCTACGGGCGCCCATGAATTGGTCCACATAATAAACATTATTGAATCCTTTTCCAATTATATAAGAGAAGCTTTTTTCAAATAGATCATAGGATGCACGGCAATCTTCTTGTCGTCAATAGTGGAAACATGGTCTTTCAGCAATTTTTCAAAATCTCTACTCAGTCTAGATTTACTCTCTTCTTCCTTGTAAAGTCTAAAATTTAGTAATAAACTCACATAACTGCAATAACGGCAAGATCATAATGGCGGTTCAACGCAAGTATCATGGAAGATAGATTCCTGTCTAATTTGTTACTTTCTCAACGGAAACATACAAATAAGTCTTTATTTAGATAGGTATCTCCCATGATACCTGCGTCTCTCCACCGTTAAACACGATTTCGAGAGTGAATTTCGAGATTTTTATAGTGAACTCATTGTCATTTTTACAGGTTTTTATGGAAGAATCAATTCTTCAATCCGCTGCAGCAAAAGTTTTCAAGAGCTCCATTGCAAATCTTGTTTACGCTTAGTTTTTGTAAGTCGATCCTGGTGCGACGCGACATCCGGAAAAGTCCATATTTTGGTCTGATGTGCGCCGCCGACAACTCAGCTAACTCGTCGTTGATTGGTGTCGGCCGTTGGTCGATCGGTCGATCCACACGATGCGCGTAGTGCGCGCTAGAGGTGGAGGATGAGCATCCGAGTCGATGACCAAAACGGTGCAACTTCTTCCCGCTCCGCTCCGCCCCTCCCGACCCCCCCCCCCCACTCCTTCCCCCCACTATCGCCACTCTTTTACACCTAACACAACCATCTCCCACGCCACCACTTGGCCCCTTCCCCCCCCTCCACGGTAACTCGATTGTTCCCCCCCCCCCCTTTCTCATTGTACATCTCTCAACTATGATCTGCACTGCACTCAAACTTATAGTCTCTTACCTGACTCGTTATTAATCAAACAAGGCTTTCAAGGTTATATCTCAAGTTTACCAGATTTTAGAGACGTATTTTCGCAAATTTGGTTACTAACGATAACCCCCTTTCTTGAACCCCGCGCCCTTAAAGTGAGGCTCAGATGAGCCACGTGCATGCTGATTTTCAAAAACTCCATCGAGCCAAGAATGCTCGCCAGAACATTCACGAAAATTCCCTTTCTATAAGAATTTTCGCGCATTGATTAATTTTTTTTTTCTTTTTTTGCAATTCTTTGTTCCAAGGAGTCCGCTACCCCCCCCCCCCCCTCAAAAAACAACAATAAAAGTAAATCTGCCGTAGGTATGCTCCCTAATTTTTTTTCATAACTATTCCTCACTAAACAGTATAAACACTCACAGAATCGTAGAAAACACTTGATTAAATCGATGGTAAAAACGATTGACAATTTTTCAACTGGTCTGTTTTGAACGAAAACTTAAGTCGTATTTTAAAACCTTGAATTTTTTATCACGAGAATAGTCTGTATTTTGGCTTCATATTTTTTTAGAAAGTTGCACGCTCCTTCGTTTTAATAATTTACCGAAAACAAAACACTGGACCTGAGGCTTGAGCACTAGGTACCAAGCATACAGGCAAGTATAGAATACCGACAGAATGAGCGATATGGAAATGCAAGAGCGTAACGCCTAGATTATTGCTGGTGAATTTTGCCTGTGCCGTAGTAGCCTTGGCTGTGGACTTTATTCCCAGCAATGAAAGTGCAGTTTAAAGTCAACAGAACGGTCAGAAGAACGTTCCTGATACCTTGCTGAGGAACGTATACTGTTTGGAGACAGGTAGCTCATCTGTGATACCTGTAAATTCGTTGAGATAATTGCCGGTAGCCCATCTCCAGAAGTCTTCTGACATCCATTTTGTCCCTGACTGTACAAGTGAACGAGATAATTTATTGGAATCGTCTCTGTTTAGAATCCAACGTCAGTTTGGTTTGGCATCACTGTTGACACCAAAGAGTCTATGGAGTCTCGTCTACGGATATCTATCGTCCCGTCGCGTTTCTCGTAATGAATCTGTTTACACTTAGAGCGCGAATTTCATTAATCAATTCCCGATTGTCAAGATTGGCCCTCTCCCCCCTCCCTCTCTCTCTCTCTCTCTCTCTTCTCTCTCTCTTCTCTCTCTCTCTCTCTTTTTTTTCTCTCTCTCTCTCTCTCTCTCTCTCTCTCTCTCTCTCTCTCTCTCGTCGACGCGCAGCATAGCGTCCAACTACGCTGCGCCGCGCACTGGATAAATGAGGGGGGGGGGGCTCAGTTGCCCTTTCTCCCGTAATTTGGTTTCCAGTGTTTATAAATTGCACTTGCTGTAACTATATTTTCTTTACCTTCTTTTTTTTTCAGCAGCATAAAAGTTTTAGTTGGTCTCATTGAAGAAAATTCCCTTCAATAAGTGTACTTAAATTCGATTTTTTGGGAATTACGAAAACTTCATCCTCCTTTACGGCTCCTCTAGATCAAAGATATATTTATATAACGATATCTACGAAGTTACTTTAGGTTACGATTTATTTACTTGTATAAAACAAGAATGACAACGCAGCGGTTAAAATACATTGAAAACATATACATTTTCGTGCCCCCATTCAATGCTGATTTTGCGATTTCTCCGCTCTGTAAAATAATGCGGGCAAACGAAACAACAAAACTGCAGTAACTCAGGCAATAGCGCAATTTTATTGAGGGGGAGGTAATAATCATGGGTATGTTACGTGAATTTTCAAAACACTTGAGAGTTATTGGGGGGATGGCCTCCCCTGTCTCTCTCCAGATAGTAGCGGAAGAGCTTTTGGCAAAACTTGCGTCCATAATTAAAACCATGGAAAAAGTCGGACGATTCATTGCTCATTGGGTGTGCAGTTACCATCATTCTTGAATTCGATCTTTTGCGTGGCTTTAGGTGGTAAAAATACACCGTTTCAGATCGTGTGCTACGATCCAGGTTAAAATTGTGCATTATTATTTTTTTGTTAAACAATAATAAGAGTCTATTCCGATCGGTTTTTTTTTTTTTTTTTTTCTTCTTTCTTTTTGCCACCTAGTTATTATTTTTAAAACTTTTGCAGGCTTATATTTTGAAAAAAAAAAAAAACAAAAGAAAAAAGTCTAGGTAATAGGTATGACATGACACAGATTCGAACAATTTAAGACACAAATTGATAGTCTAAAATTGATTGAAACAAATGTCTCTCATTTGTTACATTAAATTTGACCTCATTACTGCATTCTTTTCTAGAAATTTAATTGCCTGTCCTATAAGCTAATTTGGAAATGAATCGGGGCAATGTGAAATCAATCAACTGTAGGATTACATAAGGTTTTATGATTATTAACAAAGATTGTCGAAATTGACAACACACTGAACTAATTGTCGGACCGGTGCGTCATGAGCATATCTCATAATTAATTGTCTTTTGTTTTTCATTCGTTTTTTGTTTTTCGTTTTTCGTTTGAGGTTCCCCCCCCCCGTTTTCCTCCGCTTTCCACCGCGGGATTATGTTTTGGATTGTTCTAACAATTTTCAATGTTTTTTGTTTTGCTTTTTTCGGTGCCCACTTTGCGCATTGCCGCGTCACCTCATGCCGAGCGTGAGCCATGAGCGGCGGACACAGGAATTTGTCTTTTCTCTCTCCTCCCATTTGTACGTGTGTGTTAGAAAAGGACGGAGATAGGGGTCAAAGTCACGTGATGGCCCCCTTTGCTATCCTTTTTTAACACATGCGTTTAAATGAAAGAATAGAGAGAGAAAGACAAATGTCCGTACCCGCCCATAGCGCGAGCTCATCCCATTGAGGTGCGGTTTCTTATCTTGTCTCGCCTTGGCCCGTCTTCGGGAGAGATCGTTAATCTCCGTATCGATAGGCATCATTTGTAATCAATTTCGTCTCCGACTCATCTGCTGTCATCGTTAACATTTCACGCACATACCTGAGTTGCCGTTTTGCGGATTTTCCGCCAATTTTTCGTAGAAACTCAATGTAAAATTTTAGAATTTCATACCAAATTTGGCAACACTGGGACTCACGTCAATCCGCAATGTCAAGTCGTTTCGATTTTTTCAATGAGCGGAGATACGCGTATTTGTGAATGCATGTCTTTACGTGGGTATAATCACCTTCGGTATTCTGGTAAATGAAAAACTCAACTTTTTAACTATATATGTCATCGAATCGTTGCACAATGATCTGAGATCTTCAAAAAGTGGCAAAAATCAGGAAGTGAATTTCTCATCAATTTATCATTCATTTATCATTTTTTTATTTATTTTATTTTAAGACCAATTTTAATCACGAAAAACACTTTTAACAAGTAATTTAAACTTCTAAAAAAGTATCTACAAAGTTCTAAGTTAAGCTTTAAAGGTTATAAAACGATTATTATTTATCAGAGCTGCCGTTCTGAGTATAATTAATGGCATTTTTCAACTCACCGATGATTCCACCGGTTGAGAAAAGATTACACAGTTCAGTTCAGTGTGTAAATCTGTAATGCACAAACTTACTCTAATCTGTAATCTTTTCTCAATCGATGGAAACGCCGTTAATGGAGCTGTTGCAAACTTTTGCTACAGGCTTATTAATAGTTGATTGAGGGGTAATACCCTGCAAAAATAACGATTAGCGCTCTAAAAAATCACGAAATCCACTCCTAAACTCATAAAATGCTTTTAAACGCGAGACCGTAATGGCGGCCGGGGCCGCGGTTTTCATTGGGGTTCCCTATCTTCAATCAGCGCCATCTACACGAGGTATTCTCGCAACACCACACAAGAAGAAGAAGAAGCATATAATTGCCATAAGAAAACCGCGGCCTCGGCCGCCATTACGGTCTCGCATTTAAAAGCATTTTGTGAGTTTAGGAGTGGATTTCGTGTTTTTTTAGTGCGCTAATCGTTATTTTTACAGGGTATTACCCCATATTCAACTATTAATAAGCCTGTAGCAAAAGTTTGCAACAGCTCCATTATATTTAAAATGCCTGCAAGTTTTTTTTTTTAAAGTCATCGACGAATCCACCGGTTGAGAAAATATGGCAGATTCGAATATTTTCTTGCATCACAGGCATAAACTGAACTGAACTGTGTAATCTTTTCTCAACAGCGGGTGGAATCATCGTTTAATTGAAAAATGCCATTCATTTTCACCGATTTTTTGTCACTTTTCTTCGATCTCAGACCATAGCGCGTCGGCTTTCGATATTTCTTCTCTCTCTTCACATCATTCTGAGCCTTGGGGAGGAGGGGGTAGGGGGTGGTGATGGTGTTGCAGTGTTGCCAGATCGAGGGTAAAAAGCCGTATCGTCCCCATTTAAATCAATGTAAAGCGTACGGCTTTTTCACCCTAATCTGGCAACACTGTGGTGTTGCTAGGAATGTTGGGAGGGGGTTTGCTTTGCAGAAAAAATTGAGACAAGTTCTACCACTCAGAATCATTGTCATTAGCGAATTTCATCAAGTCCTCGCGAGATGTCTTAATCTGTCAGAGGGTATACAATTTAGTTGCTGGTCGTCTCACTTCTGTGAGATACTAAATACGCTGACGACTTTGACAATCGCTGACGCAAACAAGGAAAGTATCGACACTATACCTATAGTTATTGTGCGTGAGCGTATATCGATGAGTTAAAGCTGCTCACAAGTGGGTATTTCGTTTTTTTGGTGATATGATGAGGACGTAAAGTTTTACAAAATATTTCGGCCCGTATAATAACTAATAAGTAGCTCTATTGTTGGACTGCTATAGCAACTTACCTGTTGCGTATTTTTCATTTTTTTTCTTTTTTATTTTTGAGCAAAATTATGGTCAATTTAGGATAATCTTACTAAAAAATCAAATTTAGGATTGTGAAGCACCTATACATCATCTTGTCGGTCCTAAATATTTCCATTTTTTTATTATTTTTCTTTTTAGCTCTGACATGGAGAGGATACGAGTAATGGGTCACCGTTTTTATTCAAATTTAACATGCATAATATAGTACAGAGGAAATAAACGGACAAGTGATTCGTCGTTTAAGCCAAATGGGTATAGTCATTCAGTATAAAAAAAAAAAAAAAATCAGCGAAAATTCGGTAAAAAAATCAAGTTTTCCGCGTTAATCAAATTTGAGAGGGTTCGCCACACACATCCGACAGTCCGATCTACTCACTCTGAAAAAAAGTCATATTACCAGAAGCACAACGATATCTGAATGACAGAAAGTCTAGTACTTTGACCAGAAAATTCAGGGGTTAATACCAGAATATGGTCATAGAACTAGGATTTCCTAACAACTTTACTGAGGTAAAAACACTAGAATTCTGGTAATTATATACTATCTCTCACGTAGGTTCACATATTGTCATGATTCTGGTAATATTTTTTTTCAGTATGCAAAGGGCTCAAATAATGACCAAAACGTAACGCTACCACTCCGTACGATCCCCAATATAAACAAGCACTCCACTTTTTTTTTTTTTTTTTTTTTTTTTTGTTCTAACTCCATAAAAATTATTTCAAAATTGACCGCATGATTCAAAAATATTTTCAAAATATATATTGCGTGTTTACTGGGATGGCTTTAAAATGAAGCCCTCAGCACCCTGGTAAAAGTGTTCCACGAATTTTCATTTCCAAAATTTCGTGGGCACTATTTCCGTGGGCAATTATTATTCTTCCTTGAAATTTCATGGAATTTCGTAGGCAAAATGCTATTTTTCCATAACTTTTCATGGAGTTCCGAGGGGCATTCATGGAATTCCATAACATTTTCCATGTAGTTTTATGGAAAAATAATAAATACCCACAGAAATAATGCCCACGGAATTTTGGTCATGGAAATCCACGGAACACTTTTACCAGGGCATGAATCTCTACATAAAACCACACTCGTCATGTATCCAATCCAACTCACTCGTATCAAATACAACATGCGTGACATGAGTGCGGACTTAAACAGCCGAAGCCGTCGCGTCGGTGCAGAGCGCGGAGTTCCCGAGGGATGCGGGTGAAGAGATGGATTAACGCCCGCGCCGCGCCGCGGTTCCTCGGCACTGCTTATCACAGCGCGAGCTGATGTATTTCGATTCCCTAGCGCGATTTGCGGCGCTGATTTTTTCACTGATAAAACCGCAGCACGCGTTTCGTAGTGCGTTGAGGGGCATCCTAGAAGTGCGGCCAAACGTAAAACAAAACGAAATGAAAAATTGGCTTAAAGCATATACTGTAAAAAAAATAATAATAATAACATTCTCTAGATCTTAAGGGGAGCCAAATAGAAAGAGTCTTACTGTCTTGTGTTACACTTTTACTGTATAACTTATCTAAATTTTTCTTTTCCCTTTTGTTCCTTTTTTGTTCTATTTCAACCTATATACGTTCAAAGGGGACATGAGAGATAAAGAAAAAATCCCGCTTGCGCCATTGTGTGACAGAGTAACAGTGGCGGCTGTCGTGCATTTTGGCAACAATGTTTTCCCTCCATTTGATTCAATGCAAAATAATCGATTCGATAGTGCAGCAGCGCTTCACCTGCAATCGATTGTTTTACTGTATTCAAATGGAGGGAAAACATTGTTGCCAAAATGCACGAGCCACCACTGCAGCTTAACCCTTTCACTACCAGGTTCAGAAGACGCAGTTCAGTGTTCAATAGCTGAAATTAAGAGGGGGAAAAAAGACTGATAGAATTCATACCGTGTCTGCATAGCTGATTTTGGAGTCTACTATCAAGTATGGTAAATTTTACCGTAATTTGGTAAATACAACATACCTTATGGTAAATTAAGATAACCTGTTAGTAGATTTCACCACAAGGTACGTTGCATTTACCGTACGATGGTAAAATTTACCATACTTGATAGCAGACTCCAAAATCAGCTATTCAGATGGTACAATTCAGATGGTATTCAAAATTCTAGCAGTCTTTTTTTTCCGTGTAGTTAATTGTTCCTACACCAAGGAGCTGATTTTGCATACACAATTGATTGAAGGCACTAGAGGAACCATTATTTTTCAAATATTAACAATTTGAGGTCGTAATTATTGTGAATACATATAACATGGAACTGAGAGAGGCAGATTAAGTCATTGAAACGAGTTTATACTCTGGTATTGAAAGGGTAAAGACAGTACTAAATTAGCAACTTTTGGCAATTTTTTTCAAAATTGATCTGTATTTAATTTCTTTTTCAATTTTAATTTCAAGTTTAAATTTATTCTCATCAACTATCAAGGATTGGTATTTCGTCTGCACACTGCCATGTCTTCCTGTGCCAAAAAGCTGCAGGCTATTGGGTCTCGTGGAGATTTTATGAGACTTGGCTCGGGGGTAGAAACATCTTGAAGGGCTGGAGGTTTATATAAAGGAGAGAACAGGGCAATATCGTAGGGGTAGGAGGGGAGGGGGTTGTAAGTTGAAATTTCTGTCACGTCCTTCAGCACTTTGTTCTCATTACAAGGCCGCAGAAGTGGCTGGGTTCGGGTAATTTATGGTTTTGCACCAAAGCACAGCATCCACCAATCCACCATTCTACCACCACCGAGCAGACACCGTAACCATCCAACAGCAGACGGGCGAACGATGACGAGCCGAGAACTGCTTAGACCTACCAAAACTCTTCAAACTACGCAGGAGGCTCCCCCTCTGTGATTTGCCTTCGGAGCATAGTTGCCAAATCGTGCTGGTTTCCATAAACGCCTGTTCATAAAAATCCGTATCATCTGGCAACGTCGCCTCGAATAAATCCTTTTTCTAAGTGTTCCGACATTCAGCTTCCGCAAATTGGATGAAATATGGTGTATTATTTTTATTGAGTCTTTTTTCCTTTGCCCCTTATCCTCCTTTTTCCTGACTTTCTCACTGTCTCTCCCTCCCCCCCTCTCTCTTTCTTTCTCTCTTCCCTTCCCGTATTCATCTTATAGTCTTTTGGATTTTTCATAGTCCATCACTTTTTCTCTTCGTTCTTAACACCACTAGTATGATTTAACACACGTTTGTCTTCTATTGTTTGTCTCTCTCTCCCGCTCCACCCTCTCATCTCTCTCTCTCTCTCTCTCTCTCTCTCTCTCTCTCTCTCTCTCTCTCCTCTCTCTCTCTCTCTCTCTCTCTCTCTCTCTCTCTTTCTTTCTTTTTCCTCCCTCACCCATCCCTTTTTCACTCCCTTTTTTCCCTCTCTTTCTCAAACTCCATCTATTTTAGCAGCCTTAATGTGAAAACATGCGTTTTTATTTTGTTACAATTCATCGAGTACTATGGTGCCTCGGATATAAATAGTTTCATTTCAGTAAATCATAGTTAAACGAATGTATAGGGCTTGACTACACATGGTTGCCATACAAGTCATGATAACCAAAACGCTCCACTTCCTTGAAAAACTGATGGAATTCATTGATACATTATTTTCTGCTGCATGAGAAGTGGCGACAACGAATGAGGTAGCATTTTTATTCAGAGCGAGCGTCATTTTGCCTCTGTTCAGTATTCATAATATCCCAGTTCCATTTTATTTCGGCAGATTTATTGCAATTGTATTTTTTTTTTTTTTTTAAATGAAAAAAAAATGAAAAAAAAAAACGAAATACAATATAAAAAAAACTGCTGATAATTATTAAATGTATCATAAATCGTGAAAGACTCCTAATGAAAATTAACTTTTTTCTTCAGATGCGCTGCTGAAAAAATCATAGTAGTTTTCATTCTCTCCGCACGTTACATTTAATAAATGACTCGAAATCTATCACGTGACGCCGTTTTAAACCAATGAGATCGGCCGATTCCCGTCATCTCGTCTCGTCTCGTCCAAGAGAGCAGAATCAACCCCCAAAATCTCTTTTGTCTCTCTCTTTCTTTCTCTTAAATGAACAAGTTGAAAAAGGATGAAAGTAGAAGGACTTTGTCTCAAATCTGTGACCTTTATACCCTTGTCCATGAGTATACTATGAGCAATTACATGTACGCGTGTATAAAAACACAGTGGCAGCGTATCATTTAAGGTTGTTTTTTTTTTTTTTGGAAACAGAGGGTAAAGAGGGCACAGATCAAAGGCTGTTTTAGTCATAAATTCTGCCTCTTAGGTATTGAAGAGACGACTTGGAAATTGGTTTTTTTTTCCATTTTAGAAAAAATGTACCAAAGAGTTGTTCAAAAAAAAAAAAAAAAAACTCCACGCTAGAAAACTATCTTCGTTCTAATTCCTTGTGAATGCATTTAAATGGCAACAAATTGGTTCAATTTGCAACCTTTAACTTCAGTTTGCGATTATACAGATACATAATATGTTCTCTCCCTTCCAAACTAAGATTCCTGTATTTTCAGATAATTTTGCGCAGGCCGCGCTTTATTATTTCCCTCAAAGTTATGCTAAAAATTAAAATCTTAAACTAAAATAGTTCCAAAAGCTTCATCAAACTCTGCATTAAGTATACACCTTACAAAAACGAATACTTAGTCTGAGGAATTTACTCTCGCCAAATCGTATTCCGCACCCATTTAATTTAAATATTTCAACATCAACTACGCCACAATGTTGAGACTTGAAGAGGAAACATAGAAAGAAGGCCAAGCGCCAAGCCTTTAGACTTTGAAATTGTGCTTCGGAGAGAGAACCTTAATTAATTGACAGCTCCATGGAAATGCAGTGATGCAATTGTTAAAAACAAACCGAAAATAGATTTTTGTAATATCTTGAAAAACCTCTACCAATTAAATCAATCTGAACAAATACAGAAAAACTAGAGGGAAATAGCTTCAAAAATCAACGTGAAACAGAATCGAGCGCAAAAAATATATAGTTGTACTTTCGGGGTTTTTTTTTTTCCATTTTCTTCCGTTGCAGTGCGCTGCAGTTACAGTTTTGATTTGCAACAAAGCAACTATAGTATAGTGATCAATTCATTCCTTCATTGTCTCGACGTAGAAAAGAGTATGAAATGTAGTATACTTTTCAATATACATAGAAATGCTACATATGACAGGATAATATAATCTTTTTTTGCACGATAATGCAGTAAACGGTTGAATTCTAGAACGCAACCTAAAGATACCGCCAAAAAAAACTGCGACAGCAAAACATGGAATCAGACACTCTAGTGATAAACAGATTTGATTAGCGCGCGAACATATCATTACCGATGGCCCCGCGGGGTTAAAATAAATTATAGGAAAAGGGAACGGGAACGGGAAAAGAAAAGAGAATCAGGACAAGTCTCACCGGAGCACGAAAGATTTTCACCTACAGGGAGCGACAGTACCAGACGAGCTAGGGTCGAAGGAAATTGTTAAAGTAATAAGGTACCAAAAAACAAACAAACACCAAAGTAAACTATCTAGTCATTGAGAGGCGGGGTGAAATAAAATCAAAACTGTTGATATAAACATTATTTAAATAACCTATATGTATTCATGAAATCCCAATAAAAAGAGGAGCGAGTGCTCGCGAGAGGGGGGGAGGGGGAGTGAGCGAACGGAGAACGGTAGAGAAAGTAGGGGCGGAACAAGGAATCGAACAATAATACAGATAGAAAATAAAACAGGATGAAGGGGGGGGGGGGGGGGGGGGGGGGTTCGCGAGGCGCGAAAAGGAGGAAATAAAAATGAGGACCTTTAACTGAGTCAGCACATGTTTTATTATGCTTCAATTGTTATCTGGTTTTTATTTTTTTTCTTTTATTTTTTTTTCTTTCTCCTTTTCCTTCGTCTTATTCCTCTTCCCGCGCTGAATTACCGTGCAGAATATCCCTGAAGGATCCCGTTCGGGTTCGGCAAATCATCTAACTTTTAAAATAAACACGGAGGTGCGGCTCCGCTGCGGTTTCTTCTCGGTTTTTTCCCTGCCTCCACTCCTCCCTTTCTACGAGGCGACGATTGGACAATTCCCGAGGACATGCATTTCTTTCTGATTGGATTCTACGGTTGCTCATCTGAATATTGTCATCGTCTGACCGAGCGATGTTCTATAGTTCTTGCGTAAGTATGTGTGAGGGTGTGAGTGAGAGAAAGTGAGCGAGTGTGTTTGTATGTGTATACAGGGTGACTACAATAAAAGTCCCCACTCGAAAGTTAGGGTGGTAGCCGCTCGAAAAAATGAAGGGGCATCTTTCGGTTCACAAGACAGAGGGATTTGAACGCGAAGCTTCAAGTTCAAAGTTCTAGATTACAATACCTTACTTGAGTGTATTTTCGCTTTCAAGTCAACTTCATCGTAGGTTTGTGTAGAAATTTGTCCCTTTAGTGATAAAATGTCCGTACAATCTCTCGAGCGGCAAAGTGGGAACAATATTTTATAGTCACCCTGTGATATTTTATAGTAATACGCACAGGATACGCAGGGTGGGCATTAAAATAGTTTCTACTCTTGAACTTTTCGGTTACAGCTCCGAATTTCGGAAACCGCTGAGGCACGTGTTCGATTTTTTCGAGGAGGGCACGAAAACATGCATCTCCTCAGAGTAATCGAACACGTGTTTAAGCGTCTTTCAAATTTCGAAGCCGTTTTATTTATTTTTTTTTTTTTTTTTTTAGCCTCCGAAAGTTTTGAAGTTTTCGAGAAAATTTAAGGGTTCAATAGAGTCACGTTTCAGTAAATTTTTAGAAAAATTGTTATTTTCCAGAAACCCGTTTGCTCTGCAAAGCATTTTCGACCTACATCGGTTTAAATTTGGGCCATGGGAAGGATAGTTGTACTTTTTTAAAAATTGGTCCATATCAAACTTTAATCTTCAATATGAAAACAAACACGATATAAACTTCCTGTTTTTATTAAAAATCTTGGAAGTTTATCCTTTTTTCAACAAATACAAGACAAAGGGGGGTACACATTTGAAATATTGGGAGGATCTCTTCAGGAGGGGTTCCCAAGTCGACGACCCATCTTAAAAAGTGTCCCCTCCAAATAATTGAACACAATTAGCAGCGTTTTTTCCCAAATCCGTAAACGAAAAAACTATTTATTAATCAACACCCCGTATGTACCTTCCGACCCTGAACCTTGCCCCACCATTTCCTTTGAGTGGATTCTTCCCCTGCCCCCTCCTACCATTTCCAGACATTTATCACCTGGCTGCGCTAAAATAAAGTTTTGCAGCCTTACCTTCAATGATCCGACCCGACCTTTGCTCCTCAAAAGCTCTGTATATCTCAACTTGAAATTCAAACACCAATATACGGCGCCATACGGGATCATGGCTGTCCATGATTCCCCGATTAGATGTTTTACTAAAAAAAATCTAAAGTGCGTATCGCAGCCCCCACAGAACAAAGGTTTATTATTCATTACTGTGTTCCTATAATAAAATATGAATATCAATTACTTTTAATATGAAATTTAGCATCTAAGAGAAAAATTAATGCGACTATAGTCGACAAATTCAGTCCTTAGTTAATGATTTAACACTTCAACTTTAATAACTAACTTAAATTTAAAATTAATTATTAAATAAATATTTATCACGGACTCTATCAAAATTTGTGGTTGTCATTTCGTGGCTTTGAAAGATTTAGTGATGTCTAAAAGGAATTCAGAATTCTTCACGGAGAAAAACTTCTGATTGAAATTACGGAACGTAGGAAGGAATTGAGGTAAAAATAAATTCCTTTAAAAATAATAAGAATTCTTATTGATTCGACCAGAATTCTTATTGATCCAACGATTCTTTCTTGTGATATTTTCCTCTGATTCATCAGAATGTTCGATTGGACCAATGATAATTCTGGTTGAATCAATAAGATTTCTTATTATTTTAAAGCAAATTTCTTTTTCCCTAATTTCTTCCTCGTAATTAAAATCAGAAATTTTTTCTCCGTGTTGATAAATCGAATGCGATGGATTTCTTGATGGATTTAATCAGCCCTTTTTAAAAATTCTATGAATTCACTGAGGCCAGAATAGTTGCTCAAAAAACCCGGGAAATAAACGCCTTCGTCATTTTTACTGCAAATGAGAACGTGTCACAAAAACAATTATAAGCCCAATAAAAATTAAAGAGTTTAATGATTCCATCCAGGCCGTATTATTGCTGACTGCCTCATCCTCATCGCGCCTAAGCAATGGGAAACAAAACGCTTTAGTTACGTTGAGAGAATTGCACGGCGTTTTGTGAAGTAACTATTCCTACCTTCCGGAGTTGGAATTGCATCAAATTAATTGAAGGCGCACATATTCGCCTGTTCCGCGCGAGAGCGTATCAGCCCTTTGAAATCCCGCGTGAACTTTTACACGGATGATTGCTTGCAATAAGGTGTTGTGCTGGGGGATCATATATTTTTAGGGCATTATGGCTGGGTGATTACACAAATCGAATCTCTTCTTATTGTAAAATCGTTTTAAGGTTAGTAATGGCGGTTAATTTCAATTAAAAGTATAAGAGGTAATGGATAAGATTGTCCAAAAAAGTATAAATCGTAGATAAAAATTGACGATGATCTTTGTGGATGAATTTATTTTTGTATGAGGTATAAATAATCAATAAACCGTTCCACATCAACAAATGAAATAACACTATAAATTAAATGATTAGAGGAGAAGTAAATTTTGTCCCAGCGCAGCATATAAAGGAAAATAGTATTTATTTGGAACATCTTCGAGTGGTTGGAACACTAGTTCGAACTGTGCTTCGGCACCACCGACTTTCTACTTACCGCCTACGCACGATGGCGTATATTTATGGGGTCTGGGAGAGCCCCCTTTCTCAGGGTACATACCGTCGCCTATGCGCCTTCAATTAATTTGATGCAATTCCAACTCCGGAAGATAGGAAGAGTTACTTCATAAAACGCCGTGCAATTTACTCCACGTACCTAGGCGTTTTATTTCCCGTTGTTTAGACGCGATAGGTGAGAGGCTGAGGGTTAGGCAGTCAGCAAATATATGACCTGATTGAATTAATTATATCCTTTAACTTTTATTCGTCTTACTTTTGGTGCGACATGTTCTTATTTGTAGTGAAAATGACGCATGTATTTTTTTGTCCGGGTTTTTTTAAGCAAGTAATCTGGCCTCAGTGAATTTAAAAGATTTTTAAAAAATACGAGGAGCTGATCAAAGTCGATCGAAGCAATCTTATGTTAGACAGACAGCATTATATATCTTTTAAAGCCACGAAATGACAAGCAAAAATGTTGATAGAGTCCGAGAATTTTTGATGGTTTTTAACGCATAATGCTAATGATACGGAGTAAAAGTTTCTGATAAAAATTGAAAGCATTTTAATCAAAAGTTTCGGGAAAAAAAATCTGGCTGTTTTTAGGTGAAGTTAAGTATGTTTCTCATTTTTTGGTGTTTACGGAGAAAGACAGAGAGATGTAAGTTGACGTATTTGTATTAAGAATTATTACAACAACTGAATGAGTACCTCTTTCTTCACGAAACTCAATTCAAAATTCGTTCAAAAAAAAAAAAAGAAGAGAAGTCGGAGAAAAAAAAACCCATAATTGACGACTACACGGAAAAAACGTGACAAGTCATTTGCATCAACGATGCTCGAATTGTTTAGCTTTTTGTTTTTCAACATTTTTTTCTCACGAAAAAAGTATGAGTTTTCCCCCCCCATTAATATAAAAAAGAGAGGGAGTAAAATGATTTACTCTCATTCTCTTTAAAAATGAAAAGCAGCAGCAAAAGCATCAGGTAATGCCAAGTGACTTCAGAGCTGCCATTTTGCATATCATTACTGACATTTTTCAATTTACCGATGATTCAACCGATTGAGAAAAGATTACTCAGTTCAGTTAATTGTATGACTGTAATGCACGGAAATATTCTCATCTGTAATATTTTTACAACCGGTGGAGTCGTCGATGACTTTCAGAAACTTGCGAATATTTTAATACTTTAACGGCGATTGGGCCGATTGAGAAAATATTACAGATCAAAGTATTTTTGTGCGGACCAGTAACACGCTGAACTGTGTACTGTGTAATCTTTTCTCAATCGGTGAAATCATCGTTGAATTGAAAAATGCCATTAATTATATCAGCAAAACGGCAGGACTGAGTCAACTTGTCAAAATGTAAACGTTCTTTCCGTGTCGTATTCAATTTGATTGAAACCGTATAAACTTTTTAAAACATCAAGTGTGCTTTTTAGACTAAATACCTGTGTGGCCGCAAGGCTGATTTTTCCGGATGAGCATACCAACTGTTTAGTACATAGATCTATCTGACCGACGCGATTTTGTGTATGGAGAAAGAAATGGGAGATAAAACGGTAAAGAGCGAACGAATAATGTGAATGAATGGTCGTGAGAGGGGAAGTGAATTCTTAGCGTGTCACGGTGCTTCGCTCGATCAATAGGAGGTTAGTTGGTTTATATGTCGCTTTTTCGGTCCTCACATCCAACGAGCAGAGTGGCGCAGTGGAAGCGTGCTGGGCCCATAACCCAGAGGTCCGTGGATCGAAACCACGCTCTGCTACACTAACTTTTTACTCCGATTTTTTAGATTTGTTTAGTAATTCGTATCTCACCTTTTTTACTTTTTTTTTCATTTGAGCCACATTTCACTAATGAACTACTGATATTTTTCTTGAATATTGTACAGACTTTATGCATTATATGAATGCGATATTCTTACAATATCTCTCCATACAAAATTTTCTGTAGTAATGGCAGCCTAGTTATTGTCATAGTTCCTTTATCAAAATTGTATAATTTAACGGGTAATTATAGTTTTTCAAACTGTCACTTTTTCGTCAGTTTTGCAGTTTTTCAAATTTTTAAAATCAGTTAGAAAAGGGAATCAAATTAAACATTGCATAGATATTATACGAGAGTGTAGAAATAACTATTCAATTTCATTAACAGTTTCTTCTCCAGTCGCAAAAAAGAAGAAAAAAAAACCAAAAACCTAAAAACTGTTTGAAAAACTAAAGCCTCAGACTACTCCTATTCGCTGCATTTTTACTGAAAATGTTCGGTTGTCTCGCGTTGCGTGTCTGTTTAACAAAAATTTCAGATTTTTTATTTTTATTTGTTTGTTTATTATTTAATCAATTTTTATTTTATTCTTCACTAAATTTCATTTTTTATTGTAATATTATTGTAAGCCATAAAAAGAATTGTTTATTCCTGCATTTTTACGAAACATAACAATTTGCCTTGCATAACCATTAAGATTCTAGCTATTTGACAAAAATTACAGTTTTTTTTTTTTTTTTTTTTTTTTTATTACTTCGTTATATTTATATTTTTAATATTTACTTTTCTCTTTTTATTTAATTATTTTCTACTAATTTTTCCTTCTTTTAATTTTAATTTTCTGATTTAGAGTTGGGGCCGACTTTTCTCTCTTCTTCACTCGAACTTTCATTTTTTTCTGCATAGCGGTGATGAATAAAACAAATACCCATGTTTCTCATTGTACCGTAACACATTTGTACACTGAGAAAACAATTTAGGTAATTTAACAGTCTATTTGTTAGAAATGGTGAGTACAAACGTATTTGTTGCTTTATAACTAACCATTTTGTCGATTTAACAATCCGGTTTGTTAAATCAACAATCTAAAAAGGCAAATCAACAATCTGGATTGATGTTTTAACAAATCGGATTGTAAAATCAACAAAATGGTTAGTTAAATCAATAAATACGTCTGTACTCTCCATGTTCAACAAATAGACTGTTAAATTACCTAATTTTTTTTTTCTTAGTGTTGATATCTTGAAACATTTAAGCTGCATCTTTGATTGGGACAGACATTTGCAAATTAATTTTCAAAATATTATATTATGAGCCCGTGCTAAGACTTTGTGAACTATAAATATTTCGAAAAAATCATTCTTGATGTGATACCAATCAAAGAATGATTTCCAGTAATAGATTTAATAATTCAACTGTAGGCGAAAAATTGAAAATAAGACGTTAAAAATGGAATTGAATAAGCGTTCTGCGTTTCGTCTTTAAAGAGGGGTTTTGCAAATTTTATTTCGAAGAAAAATGCATTTTTAAATTTGTTTATCTTATCACTATAGGCCACCCATATAATCTTACTATATTAATCTTTTTCATTAAACATTTTCGTAGTCACCGAGTTGACAAGATTTTCGGCTAAATTTGGATGAAAGACTACATTTATATGAACATAGCGAATTGATTGAAATTTGTTAAGGGGAGGTTGTAAGATGTTAAATCACCCAAGTTTAGGTACCATTTTCTCAGTGACTTTTGCTTGTAGGAGAATGAAATTTTTCAGAGGTGTTGCTTAGACATTCATTGACAATGTTTACACATTTTTGAAAAAAAAAAAAAAAAAAAAAAAAAAAAAATACAAGGTTGCCAAATTTTTGAAGAAAAGTTGCAAAAGTGTTAATTTTTGATGCTTTGCTTCAATTTTGTAAAGATAGTACTTAAGTTACTGAAATATAAAGCTGTAAACATTATTTAGCCGTTCATGAGGATCATTTAAAAAAAGTAAAAAAATGAGCTTTCTACGTTGAATAGTTCTCGAGCAATTGGTACCTAAAGTTTGAAAAAGTAAATTTTTCAGGAGAATACTTCAAAGTTTACATTCATGAACTGTCAAACTGGATTTGTTTACCTTTTAACAAACCTTTTTTACCTTTTTTCAAATTTTTAACTGTTTACTCTATTCTTGCAATTATTGAGCCTATATAACATGCAAACACCATCATGTGATATATGAAAATACTCCTAAGTATATATGCTCAAAAAAAATTGAAAAAAAAAATTCTAAAAAATTCGATTTTTACCTTACAACCTCCCCTTAAGCAAAAATGGGGTTTTCACCAAAATCTCCTGATGACGCGTGCGGAACGCCTCAAATCAGCAATGTCTCTCGAGTTAAATTTTCGAACTTCAAATCATTAGAGCCCACAAGTTTGCAAGACTTCATGTCCAAAAGCCTTTCTGGTTTCAATCATAATACGAGATTTAATGGTTCGAGGAATTATGGTAGTCAAGATTTTTTTTTTTTAAATTCGTTGTAACACTTTTTGGTAAAAGGGTGAGGAACAAAATTCTCAATTTACGATAAAAACGTATTTTTAAAAGACAGTGTGACCATTGACCAAAACTATATAATCAATTCCACTCTCAAAATTCTTCAAGGACTGGCTCAACAAGAATAAACGTTCGCGGAATATCTAACGAATTTGCATGCGTCCAGAATGAGAGGTTGCGTAGAAATTTATATAAAAGAAGAGTTATGTGCCCTATTTCTGGCAAATGTTGGTTATTCCAAATGCGTACTTACCTACAGTATTCTTTTCGTTCAATTTTGAACAAAGTTAAAGATGATGAGGAGGTGAAATTAGTTATACAGACCATTGATTCTTTGAAAGAACAGAGGAGAGTACATGGGCGTAGCTAGAAAAATTTTCTAAGGGGGACCAAGTTTGGAAACTCAAGAGGGGGTGTGCCCCCCTTCCCAGGAAATTTTTGCCCATTTAGCCGCTCTAAGACATGATTTCAGGCTGTCTCCACCTTGCAAAATAATGATAAGAACATAAACACACACGCAAAGTGTCATTTCATGTTCCTTTGCCAAACAAAAAACAAACATAAAAAAACTTATTTAATTAGAAAAAACTAATCTTACAATTTCATTGTTTCCTGATCGTGAATTCAAATAATAATAACGTACATGGCAGAACACGAAATAAAGGGAAAAGGGAAATGAAGGACCTTCTTAACGGATTTTTTCCTCTCAATGTACTTTGTTTAATCACCAAAAGTAAAAACACTTCATGCCTATCAACAGAGTTTATTATTCCGTTTTGCGTTTTACAATATTTTTTTTCTTTCAATTATTTCTGCTTTTTTGTTTTTTCCACATCAGGTTTTCTAGGAGCCCCCCCCCCCTCTTGGCCCCATAGTAGCTACGCCTATGGGAGAGTAACATATTATTTTTTGAATTTTTCAATGGATCGGGTTCAAAGAAGTAAACTTTTTCGATTTTCGCGGTGCTGGTTTTGCATACACCATAAATTGAAGGCGCTCGAGGATTTTTTTCCCCCGAAGAATAACCATTTGGAGTCGCAATTATTTTTAATAAAAACTAAAACTGTGTGAAGTAGATCTAAGCGAAGAAACTGATAGCTACTCAGGCATGGTATCGCAAGTTAAACGCATAACACGTACCTCTCAACAAAATTTCAGGCGTATTGACGGGAACAGTGAAAATTCGACGAGTTTTGTACGGCGCGGAAAAAAAATGGGTTTTACTACTGTTCGATGCACTTCCTTGAATTTTTATTACACGATTCACTTCAAAGAGGAGAAACACAGAGTACTAAGTAAACCCAGAGCATAAGGCTGATTTACTACGACAACTTTCTCCCTCTTTCCTGGTCCGAATCTGGAACTTGAAACAAAGATAATCTCCAGCTGACTAGGAAAAGGAAAAGCCATCAAAAATATTTAGATTAAATAATGTCAGGCTTCGTGCAATACAGAATCTAGATTCTAAGGTCAAAGCGCATCAAATATTGACTTTTTTCCTTGTCACCTACAAACCTACTTGGACAGTGCTTCCAAAATCTCAATTTTGTGTTGCGTTCTCAATTATTATAATTGTGTGACCTTTATCTTTGTTTCTATCGAAATTATATGTGTATTTATATTATGTAACGCGAATTACGACATAGATACAGGATAATTGTGCCGGATTTACGTACAGTTACCACCGCTATTGTCTTGTTGAAGAAAAGCACCATGCATGTTTCAGTAAAACTTATGTGTGAGGCATCGAACTTACTGCAGTCTCAGTAGTATGCCAAAGGAGCTTTGACTTTAACTATAATCTTGCTGCTTCTCTAACAACCCCCCTCCCCCCTTGCCATAACCTCTATTTTTTCTTTTTAGACAGTTCGGCCTGAGCGCAGACTTGGCCCGACACTTTCGTTCCTCGAATAGAAGAACCAAATTCCTAAACAACAATACTTAAACAAACAAATGAAAAGGGTAGTTTCGAGTGTTTCAACTGTAAGCCCCCCCCCCTCACTTTTTTTGACCCTCTAGCCCTGCAATGAAGACGGAAGACATCGCTTTATAAGGCATCAATTAAGTAATAGATACCGTTCGATTAAATATTCAATTTCGAGTCTGCGTATAAATGTAGCCAGTCAAAATTGTTGTAAAATCCGTCATGTATTGTTCTTTTCTCGGCTCTTTTTTCATTTTTAAGAATCGGGAAAAAGCATTTAAATAAGGATCTCACCGACTGCAAGTGTATTTTGAAAATTAAAAGCAACCGTTTTTATAGTTCCATTCACGGAGAAAAAGGTATGTCGATGATCGACATAAAATATGAGTTTGAACCACATACTGTATGTCATTTCCAGCAGATGCTGGGGGAGTATGTGGTTCAAACTCATACCAGTATATAGAATTATTTTATAGATACCGTATATGGATATTCTACATACCGTATATGGATATTCTACATACCGTATATCGATATTCTACATACCGTATATGGATATTCTACATACCGTATATCGATATTCTACATACCGTATATCGATATTCTACATACCGTATATCGATATTCTACATACCGTATATCGATATTCTACATACCGTACGTCGATATTCTACATACCGTACGTCGATAATCTACATACCGTACGTCGATAATCTACATACCGTACGTCGATAATCTACATACCGTACGTCGATTATCTACATCAAATCAGACGTAGGCAGATCAATGCGATCAAGCGATCAGGCAACTGGGCGTTTATCCCATTTGAATTTATGACAAACAATGGATTCTAAGAGAGGCTGTAGCCCCCTGACTAATCGATTATTTCTCATGTGATCAAATGGGAAGAATACACTGTTGCCAGATTGCTGAATCTGCCAATGAAATCATACAGTAGGAATACATGGAGGTTAAGTGAGTATCCAATGAAATATGAACAAGTAAGTACGGTATCCGATAAAATATGAACAAGTACAGTATCCGATGAAATAAGAGCAAAGAAACTGTAAGTTGAATGATATGGACTCACCACAAATTCAATCAATGCTGGCACAGATAGAGTTAAGAAAATACGAACATTTGGGAACATTAGGTAAGATTTCACACATCTGCTAACGAAAAAATTCAAAACACTAGGTATTAATTTGACACAATCAGGTCAGGAAAACTGTGGAAACCTAGAAAATTTTAAATATTTGATTCGCAGATGTTACTTGAGGCAAGATCCTTCGCATTGAAACTATTATTCTTGAAGCACAGAGGGGATTCACGGGAGAGAAGCACTCACAAACCACCATTCATGGTTGGACAAACCTTTTATAAAGTGGAAACTATATTTTCTATATCGAAGCAAATATCACTCATTAAGAATACAAGCACAAAATTCAATCAAAATCACTAGTTTTAGGACGGTATGATTGTAAGAATCAAGTATGAACACACTGCTCACGAGTGCGAGTCTGAAATCTGAATTTCCATTTTCTAACCTCTCTTCAAAAAACAACACTACACCGGTGGCGCCTGTAGATGAACGCTGACAAAGCGACTCTCCCGCACTATTAAATTCGACGGGACTTGGACTTTTTTACCGAAATTCATTAAATTTAAACTAAAATGTGGCGGATTTAATAACCGAACAACCGACGCGACGCTATCTTGAAAGTAACTGAAATTATCCATGTAGTGATTCTACGTACCGTATGTCAACCCTATTCATACCATGTATAAAATAAGTTTATGCAGTATGTAAAAGAACCACATACTCGGTATCGTTCAACCACATACACCCAAACTACATACAGTACGTACGTTAACCGTATACCTTATATCCTTCACATACATAATCATGTGGATATTCCATATACCGCATATGATTAGAATACATACCTGGCGAAATACATACTGTATGTCGATCATCCACATACTCTTTTTTCTCCGTGTTGGCACAGAATATAGTATTCAATCAGGCGGGAAACTTCGGTTCATTTTGAAGTAATTCTTCTGGTCCGCCATTTTAAAAAGATCCAAAAAGCAGTGTGAAAGGCAGAGACATTCATAATAATCAAGTGGGAATAAACAAAACAAAAAACACCTCCACCACCAAAACCTGTCAAAAAGAATTGATTCTTAGGTGAATCAATGGGTCAAATAGAGTTATATTGAGTGCACTATCTCTTATTTGAATGACTTTTTTTTTCTTCTTTCTTTTTTTTTTTTTTTACAAGGAACTCGATGAGATCCAAAAGTAAGTTCGAAGTTGAGTTCGTAGGTACTAACCAAGAAACTAAAGTAGATATAGTGAAAATTGCGTGCAAGACACTTTCCTAACCGGTGAACTATGGTACAAATGTGACTGTATTTAATTCCAATTAAATGTACAGAAATTCAGGAAAGAATCACACGAGCTGCGTGATAATGAATTACAGAAAATCCGGTTAATTAATTACAGAAAATCCGGTTAAATCAATAATTTCCGTTATTATCGGAATTCCGGCCAGAAAAATATTTAACGGAATTCTTATGACCATAGTCACAGGATTTTTTTCACATCTCAAATTCATTCCTTTTTATTGGCATTCCCTTTTCCTCGTTTCGAATTCAATAAAAATCAAGCACCCAATTCCAGTTTTGTAGGACCTATAAACTTGATAAACCGAGCCTCCAATGAATCGATACTTTTGCATTTGCTCAAATGAGAAAAACCACAAGCCACCACTCCTGTTCTCGCTGCGAATTCTATAAACATCGAGCATCAAATTCCAGTTTTGGAAGACCGATAAACCTGATAAACCGAGCCTCCAATACATCGATCCTTTTGCATTGGTTCAAATGAGAGAAACCCGATAATCGATTTCGATTATCAACAAGCCACCTCTCCTGAAACGGTGAAAACTATGAGAAGCGAGCGCGAGTCTCAGGTATGTGTGGATCGTTGAGCGGTTGGCAGACGAGAGGTTATGTTTGGCTCTGTAAGCACCGAGACTCGACTCAACTCGAGAGCAGCCGAAGCGAGTGGGCAAAAGGAGGGATTTATGCTCTCACCGGTGGGTTCGCTCGTCGAGGGGCGGAGCCTCGCGGAGCCAATGAGAGACGAGGAAATCAATAAACGCACGCCATCATTACAAATTAGTTAAACTGCCAGGGCGAGCGGGGGAGAAGGAAGCGCCGGAGATAAACTTAATTTAATACGAGAGGGAGGAATTTTATTTAATATCCCAGCCCGATGGTGGTGGTGGTGGGGAGAAAACGAAATAGAATCTTAACATATTGGTTATGTTGGTGGGCACTTTAGATGAACCTCGCTGTTAAACCGGGTATGTTGTGTTCCGTCGGGCTTCTTTCGCACGTTCACGTTTCTATAGCCCCGTCAACCTTTTCTTTTTTTACACCCCCGCGCCCCAGGACTACCCTTATGATTTAATCCCTTTGACGGTACTTGACCTCTCGACCCCCGGTCTAATGCTTGACTACTTGTCTCTTTTCAATAAATAGTTTAAAATTGTGTTTTTTTAATCCCGTTCATATTCGGGTCGTTCGGCTGTTATCAGTGGTTAATGCGGTGACTGATGCGACTATTGAGTTAGTTTCACGCCGTTGACTCACAAGTTTCCGCTAAAAGTTTCGTCACAGTTGAATGAATTGGTGATTTCGTGTTTCTTTCTTATCAGTGTCTTTGATCTCGATTTGAAAATATTGCTATGGACTGGATTTGTGTAGTGCTTTGAGAATCTTACCGCATAAGTGTCTTCTTCTTCGTTATCAGCCATGTGTCCAATTATAAATGGATAAAAAAGTGTTTATTAATATTCTAGTCTCTTCGAATTAAGTGATACATAATATCGATCTCATCCTGGAATAAAATTAAGTGTTTTTAGCTTTAAAAAATAAAAAATAAAATAAAAAAGTAATTCGAGTATTTTTCATCACGGAGGAAACATCACAGCCAATTCAAGGACATTTTTGGTCATTTATTGGCTCATTAAACGTGATTGTTTTTTAATGTTTTACATCTGTAGTGCGCTATCAATGTATCAAATGATCTGGTTTTGTTTATGTACTATTTAAAGTTTTCGGTCAGCTGCAGCGATACATAAAGTTACTCGGTTTCAATCGGACCGTTAAAAATTCTGCTTTTTTTACGGTTCACCCATTAGTCACCACTAAATTTAGCCCCGATGGGCGATTTTTTTCGTCGATAGTAAAAAAAAATTCTAGACGCGAGTGAGATACAAAGTGAATGTTTCAAATGAGCGTGCCAAGGAATCCGATGGAAAACCGATGGTTCGTCTGCTGATGTCTACGTAATGATGGTACTTGAAACTGGAGGGCTGACCAATCCAGCTTTGAGGTTATACGCCGCGGCCGCAGCGGCAGCCGCAAATAACAATAACAACAACAATAGCAATACAAACGGTGGCGGGCTCCCTTGCTTCCCGTCGTCGCCAATAATGCCTCCGCATTCCCTATTTCCGCATTTCGCGGCTCGATTTCCGGTCGGTTTAGCCGGTTTTGTGCCGTCCCCATTCCTACATCATCACCATCATCAATCACCGAATTCCATCCACCACCCGGCCAGCCTCAGGTTCGGCGCCGCTGGTTTCCTCTCGTCAAGGACTCAATCTAGTGAACCTAACTCAAGGACAGATCTTGTAATTAGTTCAAATAATTCAATTGTTTGCGTAAAAAAATCTAGGAGTAGTTTATCAACGAATGCTAGCGACGATAGCGCCTCGGAAGACACGGCATCAAAAAAAGGTAAGATCCGACAATTTTCAATCTCTGAATGTCTTTATGTTTTACTGTCGCTTATAAGGTTTTTTGCCAAAATAACCTAGCAAAATGGCCAAATGGCAGTTATGACCATTACAAAGGGGCTTTTCCCAAAGTAACCTGGCAAACAAGGTCAATTGGCCACTACAAATGAACCAGAACCCTTGAACATTTTAGGAAAATTTTGTCATCCAAACCGGACATTCCTTGTCGACAGAGAAACTTGACAGCGTCCGATGTTAACAATTAATACAAAAAATATTTAAAGATTTATAACTGATGTAGATGCATTAACTAAGAAATCCGACGAATATATATCCTTGCACGGAGGAAAATAATTCAGTTATATGTGAACTGAACTTCGGTTCAAATGGAACTAGGAAGTTTTTGATTGTGAGCGCTATGAACTTCAGTTAGGAGTATTGAAAACCTCGGCAAGTATGATTATAATACTGAGACCAAAAGTCCGCCTCTAGTGAAGACTTCGTTACTCTTAACTAAAGTTCGGTATGCCCACAAAATAAAACTTTCATTGATACGACCGAATGTTTCGGCGTTCCATGTGACCCTAACTTTTTTTCTCAGTGATAGATACACGCATTTAAAATGAATCAATCATAGAATGTTCGCAAATGGTGTCTTCCAAACATTTTCCACAGAATGTCCAGACATTTTGCGTTTATATTTCTGCGAAGGACATCTCAGGATTGATTTCTCCCCCGTGAATGTGGTTATAGCAGCTTTTTCTGTCATTTTCTTGATCCGTCCGCCGGATCCTGTTCGGGCATTCAAAACTTTGCTTGGATGTTTAACCCTTTCCGTCACATAGCGTCCATTATAATAGACGACCATTATACATGGAGTCTCTTATGGAAATTGGGAAAAATTGACTCACACATGAAATCATATGAGAAAAGTTCGTTCAATTTAGTGGTATAGGTTTAAGATTACATAGTGACACTTCTTTCATAATTCACGACAAAAAGGGTTAAACAGTCTTTTCCGTAGCTTCTTTCTGAAGAGTTTCAAAATGCCGCGAATCAAGAAAAGTTTAACACGAATGTTGTTTTTCAGAGTCACGCGAGTTTTAGTTTCCTTTTGAGTTTTGATCTTAACTCACATTTGTTAGTAAGATTTTTACATCTACTACACAATACAATCAAGAGTTAATCTGCATCGCCGAATCCAAATAATGTGGCTGACGATCTTCATCAAAGTAAATCTGAGTCCCTTATTTAGTTGCAAGTTCCAAGCAGATAATAATATGGAAATTGATCTGTGACCATAATCTTTTATGCAATTATCATCCTTGTCTCTCAGAGATATTTTTTATCTGTATGTAATCTCAAGTTGGAAGTCCACAAAACTCTAAAATGAAAAATAAAAACGCAAAATTTTATAAAGTTGTGCCAAAACTAAGATACTTCCTAGCTTTAGTGAAAATCTTAACTAAACGGGATCGAACAACGTTGTATTGATTCAATAAGAGAGCGCATTAAAGCGATACCAACGTTCTTGGAGCCCAACTTTGTTTCAATTTCTTTCTTTAAAGCTTAAGAATCAAAATAGTTTAAAAATTCATGATGAGAGGAAGTCAATATTATGGTGTAAGCTTTAAAAATAACAATCGTTATGATTTAGAACAAGTTTTGTTTTGTTTTTTGTTTCACCGGTGAGTGATAAACAATAGTAAAAATATGGGCGACATCAAATAATCTTTTTTCGTAGTTAAATTTCATAGCTGGGAGAGAAAACCATAGACAATGTTATGTTTTCGTTTTGTTTCTTTTTCTTACGAATCAAAGGTTTGGTTTCAGGAGTGTTCGTCCAATTACTGACGTTTGCCCAAAAATATCATATAACCATTTAATAATTTTGTCCGGACCCTATTTTTGAACAAAATGTTATTGACTGTCTGTCCATTTTGTTTTTTAATCCAACTAAAGTTCTATCAATCTTTATTGCTAGTATTTGCGGATACTTAACCAATTTCTTAGATTCTTCAATAATTTTTTAATGAATTCTTCAATCTGAAGTAATTTCATCAATTAAACTTGGTTGCTAAGAATCTAAAGCGTAGCTGAAATTGAGGTCCAAACAAAATTCGTGAAAAATTTCAATAGGAAACAAAACAGAGTTGCAATAATAATTTCACTAGTTTCTCACTTTAACCGTTTCGCGGAAAGTGGTACTCATGTGTACCATTTTATGTAGCATGTGGAATTTAAATAGACGTTTTGTAAAAAATTGTGTGACCCATCAAAATTCTTAAAAAAAAAAAAAAAAAAAAAATTGCCCTCTTTTAAGCGGTCTAAAAAAATCTCAAAAAAAGTCAGATGATCCCAAAATGAGTGCATGAAAGGGTTAATAGTTGTGGAACATATTTTCAATTCTGGGTTTGGACAAAAGCTGGTCATTAGAAATTTCAGACCACTGAATGATAGACACCAAACATTTTTTTGGCAAGAAATGTGTAATCGGGCTCAACAATTTGGTTTAAAATGTGCCGGACGTTAATTAATTATTGGACATAATATTTTGGACCGATCCTTAAGTGGACGAATGCTCTTTTAACCAAAGTTTTATCGGTTGGCTCTCGTTAAATATTCTCTATACTAGTGTTCTAACATGTTCTATACACCTCGAACATACAAAACCAACAAAATTTACGCAGGAAAAATTGATTTTATTTTTAGTTCCCATGGCATGGATGCTTTAATCATATAGTTCAGCAGTCCACTTGACTGAATCATAGAGAAGTATTTATTTTGAGTCGCGGACTCAACACTCATCCGTATCAATAAGCTGCGATCCATCATGGCCGACATTCAAATTAGTAGGTATTTGTATTCTTTTACAGTGCTGCCGTTTTGCGTATAATTAATGACATGTTTTTTATTCACCGATGATTCCACCGATTGAGAAAATATTACACATTTCAGTTCATTGTATGAGTGTACTTCGCGAAAAAACACTAATCTTCAATCTTTACTCAACCGGTGGAGTCGTCGATGACTTTAAAAAACTTGCGGATCTTTTAATAATTTAACATCGATTGCACCGATTGAGAAAAGATTACAGATCAAAGTATTTTCTTGCAGTACAGTCATACACTTAACTGAACTGAACTGTGTAATCTTTTCTCAGCCGGTGGAATCATCGGTGAATTGAAAAATACCATTGATTATATGCAAAACGGTAGCTGTGCGATTCTTTATGATCTCGCTGTCAATGATCAAAGTCCACTTGTGATGACCGTGTCAATAAACCCTCCTCTTCAGGGTGAATTACCTAAGTACTTCCTCAACATGTGTTGTAAGTGACCATTTGAAAGGGAAACGGGTGTTCTCTATAAAATAATTCATGAAAAATCTGTTCACGATGGTCTTCGCGCAACTTATACTTGCTTTTATTAGGATCGGTTTTCACGAATTTCAGAAAAAAAAAGTCTTCAGCGTGAACATAAAGAAATGAATAATTTTATATGTAAATAAAACTGGCCAGCTTAATTACCTATTGGAAAAAAAGAGGCTGGTTTAATTTACCATGTACATATTATAGCTGATTTTAGTGTCTGCTAGAAAGTACGCTAAATATGGTAAATGCAACGTACCTTAAGGTAAATTAAGTTAACCTGTTGGTACATTTTACCATAATCCATAGTGAAATTTACCATAGTTTCTTACATACTCCAAAATTAGCTATATGCAGATGATGAATTCTACTTGTCTTTTTTTCCTGTGCAAATTCCTCAGGACGCATCTCTCAGTTTTCCCCAGAATCTTTCTTAATTTTTCAGTCAACAAAATTGGAAGTGTTTGAAGCTTTTATAATGCGGCTGCAATACCTTGTGTAGCGACACTTTTCCACTCTGCCTCTCTTTTTAACCTAACCTAACCTCATCATCTCAATGTAAACCATGCGAAAAAACCGCTTTGATCTAGTTTCAAAATAAACGTGAAACTATGCAGGAAGTCAGTGTCCAGTAATAACTGCATTTACGTTTCCTCGAAATACTGACTAAAAACCCAAATCCATTAGGAGAATTTGAGGAAAAACAGGCTTTACAGACGTCACCCTCCCTCAATGACGTCTGTACTCTGTAACACGCTTTTCCCAGTAGACGGTTTCAGCGATGATATCATCCGGAGAAATGGTTTCGTTGAACGTTCCAAAATATCGCTCTCCTTCACAGGTGACCCCTAGGTATGTTTTTCATCTCACTCTCATCGCTAAAAACATATATAAAAATACATTTTTGTGAAAGTTTTTTGCCGAAATGAATTTCTCGAGTCATTTAATTGCTTTGAAAAGAAAATGTCGAACCTCGTATGTAAGGACTTTGACCCTATAGATAGAGACAGCTATGCAAGAAAGAAATAGATAAGTTTTGAAACTTAACAAAATAGTTTTGGTGTATGTTTAAATTAAAACAGTCAAATAATGGTGCTGGACACTCGTCACACTGTGGTCTGAGATTGTCGAAAAGTGGCAAAAGATCGGAAAATAAATGTCTCATTATTCTCAAAGGGTCCGTTGCAAAATTTTGCAACAACTATTAAGTTATTACAACTATTACAACTATTACAACTATTGCTTCGATCTAATGTAAAATCGCCTGAAAAGTCCATTGGTGGCATCAGAAAGTCATAAAATGCATTAATAAACTCACAAGAGGCGTTTAATGAAATCCAAGATGGCGGATAAACATCGAGAAATCTGTATGCATGCACCGTGAACATCCAAAGGATGGCCCAACTTTGACAATCTCACTGGTGGTAGAGGTTAAGTATGTTTGTTTACGTTGAGGTTGGTCGTAATCGATATTGTGAGGTTGGCTATCCTTGGATGTTCGTGGTGCATGCATAGAAATTTCTCGATATTTATCCGCCATCTTGGATTTCATTAAACGCCTATAGTGAATTTATTATTGCATTTTATGACTTTCTGATGCCACTATAATGGACTTTTCAGGCGATTTTACATTAGATTAAACGTTCTTAATCGTTGTAGCAAAAGTTTGCAACAGACCCATTGTGACTGATGTCAATTCCTCTGCATTTTTATAAAAGATAGGATCAACAACCATAAACACCTAAACCTGAGATCATCCGTTTACTATTCTTGAAATTTCTGTTTACCGAAAAATCTTTGACTCAAATAAAATCACTTAGCTGACTATCATTCTGAAACCGACTGGTACGAACTATGAAAGTGTTGCCATCAAAATCAAAATTAAAAAATTAAACGATAAGTTCAAAAGTTCCACATATAGTATATTATGTAACAAACCCATCAAAATGAAGGTTCCTTGGCATTAATTTCCAAGAAAGTCACCTAAGCTTGTCTTCATGAACGAAAATTTAGTTTTATTTTGACTTCACCAATTTCTTCATAGGATCATTTATTCCAAAAGAAAAAAATTGAAACGAAGCCAAAAAGTAAACAGAACTTTTCGCCATTTGTATTTTACCTCTTATTTCGGCTTCCGTGAGAGCCTGAGTTGTAAATAAACTAACGAGGTAAAATAAGTTAATAGAGTCAGTATTTCTAAGGAGCAGTTAAAATAAATAGGAGCTAGGCGGATTTAAGTGTTGAATAAAAATAGTAAATAAATAAATCATTGATAAATAGATAAATATACATATAAATAAATAATAACAATTTCAGAGATGATTTTGTAACAATGTCTGCTCACCGGGTCAGAGAGGCTAGTGCACGCATTTTTATTCGAGTCGCAAATGCATGCTTATACTGAACCCGTGCGCATTTATCACAGAGTCGTTTTTAAAACCCTTTCGTCCTCACCTCCAATGGTGAATATGATAGTGCGCAGGAATAAATTGAGGAGCGTTATGACTTTCAGTATGCAGTTATACGTTGTAAATAAAACTAAACGATGTGCTCATTTGAAAATAATTAAGACCTTTTACGTAACTATTTTTGAAATTCGCTCCAGTTTAAAAAATAATTGAATATGAAAAAATCCGATTCGATGTTTCATTCGGCGCGGCGGAACTATTGTGGAGCATTTGCGCCGCAATAAAATTAATTGAAAAACACGACGGCTGACGAAATCTGAGCTCTCAATTTTTTACGACTGTCCTAAAATCCATTCAGTAAATTAAATTGATCCTCCTCCGAGAGATTTAATCGTGCAAAACATAATGCCGCTGAAACAAATCATTACAAGATTTATGACAATGAAATATTTCATTTATAACCGATTTTTCAATTTAATTTCGACTTCAGCTCCACTGTTTACCTAAATACCCGGTCTCTGAAAGCTAACTGTCCTTAATATAGAGTTTTACTGGCATTTAATTATTGCTCGTTTATCCTGTAATTGCTTTTTCGGCATTTTTGTTTTATGCGCCTAAAAACGCGTCTAGTTCAATTTCTCTCTCTCTCTCTCTCTCTCTCTCTCTCTCTCTCTCTCTCTCTCTCTCTCTCTCTCTCTCTCTCTCTCTCTCTCTCTCTCTCTCTCTCTCTTTTCCTTTCCTCTCCTTTTTTTTTCATTCAGGTGAACACAAAGCTGAATGAATTGGTAAATGAACAAAGCCTAATGAAGGTATAATTTTACTAAAAAAAAAAGGTAGTTGTATTTTAATCGTATTAATGATTACTATGCGGAACAATGTTTTTATTTAAATAACAAGATTAGCTGAAAAACTCTAGCTATGAGACGAGAGACAAATACGTACTACTTAACTTGGTATGATATGTATGAGAGGTACCTTGTATGATACAGGCCTGTATTGTATCTATCATTCGAGTTGTACTGTAACCGGAAACGACCAGCGGACAATCGATCATTGTTATTCTCTCACTTTAACCTATACAAAAGTATCGATCACTTGGGGTTCAATACAATTTAACAAAATGAATATATAGTTTATTTTCCATTGGTTCAAATGAAAGAGATGGTGCCATTAATGCGCCATCACAGATTACTTAAAATATATCGTATTTTTCTGATTAAAACGTTTTTAGACAGTTGAAAAGAGAGGAGGCAGGGGAGCTCGGCTCTTCTTCATTAATAGAATTAGTTCTTGTTCTTTCACTTCATTTATTCTGATTGAATTAGTGCGAAACGAAAATTTGGGAGCTAAGTTTCATCAATATTAATTGAAGTTTAACTTTAATGACGATGAAATTTTTTAAACCGTATCCCCGGAGACAAAAAAAAAAATCCCACTTGTTAGTTTTTTTATGATAATAAAGAAAAAAAAATTGTATTTCATCATCTCATGCTGTGCCGCAAAGAGTTGAAGCGAAAAACTTTCTCGGAACGACGTCTTGCAAGTTGATTCTATTCCCAAAGAGAGAGGTTTAAAGTTCCCGGTCGAAAGTTTTTCCGTACCCTTTACATTCCGCCGTTACTCCCCGCGTAGCGGCTCCCGGCTGCTCACGCCACGCCAAGCCATGCCGCGCGCTTCTTGCCCCGCCCAGTTCTGTGACTAAGAAAAAGAAATCATTTTCACACCCGAGAAAGCCCGTTTTAATATGGACGGAAAGTTGGAATTAATAGATACCACGTGATATAAATATCTAATGCCCTCTTCCTTTCTTCTGTGTAGTATTATATTGTCGGAGCCGTTTCCCACTTTTTCTATTAATCAAGCATTTTTCAACTCTCGCTGTGAAAGAACACGAACAAGACTCTTTTCGTGCGGTGTTATCCGACAAGACTTGTTCTAAAGAAACGTGACTGTAATTTTTTTTAAAGTTTTTAAATTGTTCTGCAGTTAGTGAAAATATAGACCAACCAAGTTTTCTTTTTATTGTTACTTTTGTAGAGAAAATAGAATAAAATGTTTAATCTATAGGTATGATTATAAGTGAATCAAGTTGTTTTCAAATTTCATTTTTGACATTGCTGCATCATCTGGTTATGGTATGTTATTTATGCTTAAAGGTAAATTAGGGGTTTCAAGTACTTTAAGCCAGAAATCTGTAGAAAATCAAACATGTTATCTGTTATAGACAATTTGCAAAAAATATGGAAATAAAGTACACTTATATTCAATCGAAAGTTCTTTTCATGATGTAACGAATGCATCTTTTTGCAAGATCCACGAGCCACAGTTTTGTTCAGAATTTTAAAACGAATTCTAACATTTTTTTACCTCCAAAATTAATAATCGTAGTTCCGTTATAGTATTCCGTAATAAATCTTTTTTTTTTTTTTTTAATAATAAAACTGAAAAAAGGAATCAATTCCATAATTTGCAAGACATGTGATGGGAAGATGCAGTGATTGTGAGGGCGTGACAAAAAAGCGTTAGGCACCCCCCCCCCCCGCCACTCCTACCCAGGAAAACGTATAACGTTAAGGACCTCTCAATACCACCACTAAACCATGAATTGCGGGCATGTAATGATGGTGTAATTTAAACCGCGTTGACAAAAGTGCGATCCTAAAAATCAGCTACGCTTGACGCTACACAAACAAATGCGCATCATATTTTTTATGCCATTAATCTTGTCCGAAATCATTTGTGATTTGTCGGGTTTTTTTCCTTTATTTTTTTGCCTGCTTTCTTTTTTCATCCGTGTTTCAGAACAAAATTAGAGGTATGTTTTTTCTTCTCAGTGGACGGAACGCAGACCATATCTCACCTCCATTTTAATCCAGTATCCGTGCGGATGGACCAAGAATTTATATACTAAACACGAGCAAATAGACCATAAAATTGTCATTTCCCAGTGGCGAGGCGTGAAATTTGGCAACAATGTATTTTCTCCGTTTAAATTCACCAAAAAAGTCGAACGCTCCAGTCATCGGCGATGACCAGGCATTTCGACCTTTCCAATGTAGAAAAATGGGAGAAAGGAACGTTGCCTATAATCGCACGCCTCTCCACTGTCATTCCCCATAGTCGTGTTTGACCAGTTCAAATCAGCTGCCAGGTTCCTTTAAATTTTCTCATTTACCATCATACCTAAGCATAACAACTATTTTCGTATCGCATTCATACATTGATATCAAAGATCACAGTCTGAGATTCACAATCGAAGATCGAAGCCAGAGCTTCTCTCATCATGAAGAGCTCTTTAAAAAACCACGATTTGAATAATCCAAACTGCAATCTTAAAACTGTAAACTGTATATTCTCGAATCTAAATGATAGTATTGCCTAAGGTTTACATTAGTATAGATTGGCCTTGATATAATGTTGTTACTTTATACCTCCTTTTAGTCAACAAATTACGAGTCATTATATTTTGAATATTAACTATTCCTACTTGACGCAGTTATTGTTTTGCATACCTTCGAAAATGAAGGCGGAAGTTGCAACCATAATAGTAGTTGCCAAACAAAATAGCCAAAAATGCCGCGCATCGCTGAGATCATATAATGTGGTGAATACAGTGACGGAAACTTTCTCCTCCATTTTCCAAATCCTAAGTGTTTCCCGATTATTTTGAAAGTATTTCGTATTGTTTTCATCGCCTTTCTTAAAGATTAACGTATCTTTGAAAGAACATGTTAAAACGCACTTCAATTTTTCCCTAGTGAATCAATAAATCATGGCATATAGTAACAAAATTATTGGATTTATCACACAAGCGGAAAATAAGAGATAATCCCCCCCCCCCCGATTAGAAACTCGTACATTTCCCACCATTTTTAGTCCACCATAATTATGTAGATGGCTGAATTGAATAAATACACTATGATTCTTTTGTTTGATGAATAGAAATAGTAGATCTGTTTATATTTATTAATTGAATAAATAATAAATAGTACTTACACTTGTTAACCCGAGCAAATTTTCAGGGACAAAGAATTTTCTAAGGAGCAAAAAAAATGACTTTCATCACTTCTAAAATTCGTAATAACGCAACTATAATAGTTATGACGTAAGCTCGCAATGAATGGAAAGGATGCATGAAGTTCAAAAAAAAAAGCCTTAATGGGTAGTACATGGCTGGAATGGATCAACAACTAAAAATCACAAAAAAGAGAGCATATTATGTCCGAGTTATAAAATATAATTATTTGATGACGGGCCAGAAATGAAAACTGAATACTGAGACAAATTTATGGTTATCGGTAACAAGAATTCTGTTTACTACTTTCTTAGCCGAATCTCCGATAAACGTAACCAGAATTCCAGTTGAATTTATTGGAATTTCGTTTAAATCCATTGGAATTCCGGTCTGATTTCAATCAACCTAGAATAGATCCTTCGTGCCTGCGCAAGTTCTGCTCCAACACGGAAAAAAAAGATTAGTGAAAATAACCATACGGATACCTGATTTTGGCACCTGCTAGTTGTTATGGTAAACTTGACCAGAAGTATGGTACATTTACCGATACTTTGAGTAAATTCGACAAGGAATCAGGTAACATCAGCTAGTACCTAGTCAAAACATAGTATACTTCTGGTTAACATTACCATAACATCTAGCAGGTGCCAAAATCAGGTATCCGTATGGTTATTTTCACAGTATTTTTTTTTCTGTGAACTACAATAAATTGCAAGTCCATAGAAGAAGGAATCAAACATTCCCATTATTTCTATTTAAATCCATGTTTAATTAGTTTAGTTTTCTTTTTTTCAAAGTCTTACGGCTCCAACTTTCAGCCGCATCGGACTTGCAAGTTCCATTCGCCCTAAGCCGCCGTGCGTCGGGTCGGAAAAATGCAAAGGCGCAAAAGTTTTCCGTGCCGCGCTTGCCACTTCGAGACGTGGTAAAAGAGACTGCGGGGGCGAAAAGTTCAGGAGAGGGGACGTCGGGAAATGAAGTTGTAGCCGGAGAGTACGATATGGAAGACGGTATGATGGAGAAGGGGGGGGGGAGAAGGGTAAAATGGGGTGGGGGGTTGACTCTTGGTAAAGTATCAGTGCAGTGCTCAGTGGTGCGAAAGGTGTGATGCGGCGTTGTTATAAGAATGCCGCGCGGCGAAGTTAGCAGGCGGCATCAGGCATCAGGCAGCGGCGTTAAGGTTTTCGTCAAATCGGACGTGGCAGGACGGTAATTACCGCGGCGTTAATTACCGAAGTCCGTGTTATAAACCCCCACTCATTCTTTCACTCTTCCCCTTCACACCCATCTCCAGCCCCCCCCCCCCATCCTCCCTATATCAACCTGCTACTCTTCGATGGCGACCCCCTAATTGTAGCCGACTACTTTTGGTCTCTCCCCACCACCACCAATCGTCAGAGTATCCCTCTCCTCTCTTCTCTCTACTTACTCCGCCCCTCCCCTCTACCTCCTCGACAGTTGACTCTTGCTGCGTAACCCCCGCAGCCCCACGCAGACCTATATTAATTACGCGCAACCCCTCGAGGCCTCCGATTTTGAACGTTCACCGCTTCAGACTTTGTTTACACTTGCGATTCATCTTTCATAAGCCATCAGGAATGCCGTTTTGCGTATGATCAATGCTATTTTTCTATTCACCGATGATTCCACCGGTTGAGAAAAGATTACACAGTTCAGATCAGTGTACTACTGTAATGAACAAAAATACTCGCATCTGTAATCTTTTCTCAACCGGTGGAGTCGTCGTTGTCTTTGAAAAACTTGCGGATATTTTAATGAAGTAACGGAGTTTTCACCGATTAAGGAAAGATTACAGATCAGAGTATTTTCGTGCATTACAATCATACACAAAACTGAACTGTGTAAGCTTTTCTCAACCGGTGGAATCATCGGTGAATAGAAAAAATAGCATTGATTATACGCAAAACGGCAGCTCTGTTACACTACACGGCCTATGAATCATCGCAGGTTATTGCGAAAGATTTCCCGATAGTATTTTGTATCCTTTTTGATAGGCGTCTATTTTCAGAAGTGCCTTTATAATGTATGTACAAAAATCTTAATAGAATATTTCCGAACGCGCCGGCTGAAAAATCTTGAATTTCAAAAATTCACCAAATATTAGAATATTCCTTGTTTGATTCAGGCAGTGTCGATATTGATAGCCACCCCCCCCCCCCCGACTCCCGAAACCCCTTCAACTGTTTTAAGGTTTGTAACGATAAAACCTTCGGTAATAAGATTTATAACTTTGATTTTTTTCTTCCTGGTTCTGAAAAAAAAGTATCAACATAAATTTTATTTTCACTATTCGTGTCAGAAGGAATGGAGTAATGGAGCGGTTGGATTTTCACTGATAAGTCTACTGTAGACCTGGGTTCAGTTGAAATTTAATGAGCAATGTTTGTGACTTAAAAAAAGAAAGAAAAAAACAAAAAACGGAAAATTGTTTTCATTTTTCCTCCTATCCAAACTCAGCTTTTCGGTCCGATGATATTAATTTTGAAAAAAAAAAAAAAAAAAAAAAAAATGTTAATCTACTGAACAATGTACAGATTATTTAATCGCAAAGCTTTCGCATAGGAAGGAAGAACAGAAAACACCATGATGGCATCCATATTATTCAGTTAAAACTTCAAAAATCAAAAAATTCAGGTCCGCGAATGTCAGAATGTTAAGATCATTTTACTAATTTTTTTTAACAAATATTCGTCAGAATCAGAATATTGCTGCTATTATTTTACAGTTTAACGATTCTAGAACCTCGGAAGTTTTTGATGACTAAAGTTATTAATAAAACACACTTTCACATCGCCATGAAATTATTTATTCAAGCATTAATTGCGGTTGCAAGGAATGCAAGGTTTCTGACAATTTTCTGTCTTTAAAAAAAAAAAAAAAAAAAAAAAAAAAAAAAAAAAAAAATGCTACAAATAAGAGCCATCTACATTTGCCTCTCCTGCATATAAAGGAAAAAGCGGTTTATTCATTATACACGTTGTTTATGATTTTTGAAACTATAGAATAGAAACGCGTTTAGCTATTGACTGATAAAAAGGCTTATGAACTTATCATGAAACGAGATGCAGAGGAAATTGAAAGGAAACGTGTGTGTATGCGCGCGATAAAAATTCGACAATTATATTCTACTATCACTAAAATCCCGCGCTACTGTTGACAGGAAATAAATAAACCATAACATAACAATAATGAATAAATTGGATTAGTCACTTAGTTTGCAGTCTTTACACGCGGTTTTGTTACAGCGTCAGTATTATAAGCGTGCACTAAAGTGTACATCGAACAGAAATTAATTACTCACTCTATATTTAGATAACTGAAACTTTGAAAAGGTTACATAAACTGTTGACCCCATATAGTACGCTTCATTCATCATTTGATTTGTTTACACAAATCATTTTTCTAGAGTTGAGAGCAACGAAGGTTATGGCCCAAAGTTGGCGCTACGCGAAAACATGATCTAATAGAAGAATCTAAGAAGGATCTAATAATCCTTCTGAATAAGAGAGGAATAACTGTTATATAGATATTGTTGATTGACCGGGAACATTATTCCATAATGTTACATCGATTTTCACAATCGCGTAATTAAAGTATTGGAAAGTAGTTGGAAAGTTAAATTAATATACCCCGATGATTGAGTTTCAAAAATTAAGCGATAGGTCAAAAAAGAGTTAGGAGAAAAAGGTCAGAAATTCATTGAAAATAATAGGTAAAAAAGAAAAACACTCAGATGATGCGCAAATTATTTTGGTAATCAGATTATCAATATCACGGCGCTCAAACAGTGTGAGCTAGGTCTGAAAGAAGTGTTAATCACTTCGTTTATCTCAGGATTAATCTTGGTTATTAATTTTTGATTTCTGCCACCATCCTAACACCGAAATTATTCAATCACACTGATAATCTGAAAATAAATAACGCGGAGAAGTTTTATTCACATTCATAATTGATTAATTGATACAGCTTGACCATAATCACTGCTTGTTTCGCACTTACAATTAGTGATGATGCATTCGAAAGATGTCAGAATAAAGCAAAGGAGAGACAGTAAAATTGCGGCACATGATGTAATTAAAATTCCTAAAAGCACCTCTAAAAGCCATTGCAAGTCATTTAATTTTGGAGGCCCATTTCCTCATTTTATCAAGTTTTGGACTCTATGACTCATGAAACATCTCTGTTGAGTCAGTATAGTTTGTCCCAGAAAAGGTTGGATCTGACACTTCTATGGTTTTCATGAAAACATCAGCTTTTTATACTGCTCCAAACCAACCAGGTTGCCCTATCTGAGGATGAAAGCTGATGTTTTCATTTAAACCTCCAGTTCTCAAGGCCAATCATTCTTGGGACAGCATATAGCATTAAGCCACAATGGAAACACATTTTCTCAAAATGGTTCATTTTTGTTCGGGGGCTCAACAAAACAACAGCCAAAATACTGACATGTATTTTCGCGAATGATCTAGCTTGCATTTTTGACCCGGATATAGATTTGTTGGGAATCCATAAGCATCCGGCTCATCTGGAGCATCTGGGTCCACTTTATATGTACTTACATGCGGAGTCCAAGAAAAGCCTGCAACGTTTACAGCGAATTACAAAGACCATCACTCACAATCAGTTGAGCCCCAAAAAACGTCGGATTGGGTCAAAATATAATGAAAAATTGCTGGATCGGGTTATCATGACCCATCAGATATTTCGTTAAAACACGCTTCTGTTAAGTGGTGAACATACAACAGTTGAAATCTACCTGATATGTTGCTTTTGAATTATTCAAATAATTAAGACGTATATAGGCATAGTTTTGAAGAGATTAATCAGAAACCATTACTTATTTCGTCATAGAACGTCAATTTAAAGCACGAAAAAAACATATTTCTAGAGTCGACCACTATTTCGTATGTGCGCATGTGTCCAGTACTACTCAACAGACAGTAGGTGACTGTTGGCTGTTGTTTCGATAAATGAGTACCTACCTTAGAGTTAGAAAAAAGAGACACCTATCGCTAGCTTTGCTCTGGGTCTCTATTTTCTATTTGTCTCTGAATCTGAGACTATCACCAGTTCTGAAGACCAATGTCGGACATTGGTTAATACAGCAACTTTATAAACTTACATTTTCATGTTTCATTAGTGTAGAATGTTTTACTTATAAAACGGTATTAGTTTTACACTGTGGTTACTTTGGTAGCTCTAGCAGTCTAGCTAGACTTCTTATGTGCCGGAGCGTCCTTTAACTGTCAAGCTTCAAACTCTTGTGGCTTTGGCACAAGCGCTAGCTGACGACGATGACTGATAAATAAAGCTGAGCTGCCCTGTTATATTTAGGTATGAATATACTATACATATTCTACAATAATGTAATTAAATCAATAATGACCATTCACAGTGAAAGATTAAACAAAACAGCAAGATATGACTTGAACACCAAAAAAACAATCAGATTATCAGCAGTTGGTTTGGAGCGATGAGGGTTTCAACCAATCGTTGAGTATGTTCAGAGTATCGGTGTCTGAAGTTGAAAGACAAGCATATCTCTTCTCCTTAAATAACAGATTTACTTATTGTCAATTGGTGGTTGACAAAACTGTCAATTAAATTACGTAAGCAATTCTGTAAACCGTATACGAGCAATCAAGCAGACCAGTTATTTATGGAAATGAGTAACGTATTTTTCGACTTGAGGCATCGATATGCTCCTTTCACTCCTCCTGCAGTTCGTCATAAAGTGATCAATCACGACACAGCGATGGTTACATTATTAGCTTTTCTTGACCATAACATGGTCTACCATTACCTTGTGTCACGCACAACTTTAACGCAATGACCGTCAGCAAGCAGCACTTGTCAGAAATGGTTTCCTTTGCGACCTTTTGCTACAGCAACACGCAGCAACAGCAGTGGCGTCGCGTGTAATTTGGCAACGCTGCATCTTGTCCATTTAAACTTTTGCAAAATATCGATTTGAGGGAGTGCACTGTGCACCTTCAATAGTTCGACCTTTTCCATGCGTTTAAATGGAAAAAAATTCCAGCGTTGCCAGATTGCGCGCGCCGCTACGGGCATTATTATGGCTCATAAATTTCCAGGAGAAAAATTTAACCGTGCTCTCCCAGCTTTTGTGTTTGCCAATAAGTCGATAGGTCGATATACGCATCGTTTTGGTTTGTATCGGTTTCATTTTCAATTATTTTTCTTCCTATGTCCCTCTCGTTTTTCTCTTAATTCCTACTCCTTCTTCTTTCTTCCCTTTTTTTTTTTGCATCTCAGAAAGCAATGCACCCCAAACATTTGGAATGACAGTAATACGGCGCAAGCTAATAATGGCCCTTTGAAAAGAGTTTGGCTTTCACAGCTCTCTATGCACATGCGTGGATGGGTGCATTTTCATATTATTTGCGCACGTTTCCGTCAACGCAATACGTTTCATGTACAGTCAGGGACAAAAAGAATGTCAGGCGTCTCCTTGAAGTAGGCCACCCGCAATACTTATGTCAATGAATTTAAGCATTGAAGTTTGCCTACTTCAAGGAGTCGAATGACATTCTTTTTTTTCCCGACCGTATCTTATTTCATTCATAGATTTTGTTCGCGACAACCTGCGCATGAAGACGAAAATACGCCACGCTCACGCATGTGTAGAAAGAGCTGTAAACGGTGAACTCCTTTAAAACAGGGCTTTGAACTAGCAACAAATGCGGTTCGGTTCGGTTCACGGTTCGGACTTTGCAAATGAAATCGGTTCGCTGTTCGGTTCTGGATCACAAGGACAACGGGTTCGGTTCGAACCGGTTCAACTTAAAAAGCAAATTTGAGTGAAAAAATACTTCTGACAATTATATGCTTTCACGTTTTTCACTTTTTAACTATTTAGCTTTTCTGCTTACTGACAATTATTTTTGCTTTCAGGAGCAGAGGATCATCAACTTTGTTTTACATTTTCTTGCAGCTTATTTTTTTAGATTAATGATGTCTCAATTAATTGATGAAAATAGTATTATAAAGAGTCTATAGTCATTATAACAAGAACCGCTTTTGGAAAATCGTTGAACCGGTTCAAACTTGGTTCGGTTTCGGTTCGCTATTCGAGACTTTTTCTGTAAAACGGCGTTTCAGAGGGGTTTTCGGTTCGCGGTTTGGTTCGGTTCGAAGCCGTGCTTTAAAACGACCTTTATACAAGCCACTGTGCGAATGAATGTACGCTTCGTATTCTAGTATTCATAGTATTATGATCTACATATTTTCTATTAAATTCATTTCTCTTCAGAGCGTCCAGTCGTTCGATTCGGCAACTGTGCCATAAAATATGTACAAGATACAATATGAATAAGCAGAGACGTCGCCGTCGGTTTCTACACAGCCACAGTTTAAAGCGGCTTTCGGTGTTAAGGTTATAATCAGGTTTGTGATTTATATATCTCGAAAAAATCTCCCTCGCAGCTTCTCCCGTCGATCCCTCTCGCCCTCATGCCCTCACCGTCCAGTGCAGTCCTGACATCTCAATTCTACGGAACAGAATCAATTTTTACCTCAAAACCAGAAGGGGCGTGCCCCCTTGAAATATAATTAACATAATTGTTATTTTCGAGCGTAGGCCTGTCTCTCTCTCCCTCTTTCTCCCTCTCCCTCTCTCTCTTTCTCTCTCTCTCCCTCATTCTCTCTCTCTCTCTTTCTCTCTCTCTCTCTCCTCTCCCTCACTCTCACACATTCTACCTCTGGATCTTGTTATAACCATCGCGTTTATGATAACATATATACATAGACCGACAGAGAGCGCGCGAAGCGGCAGGCGACGGGCATGCAAGGTTTCCTTCTCTATATCCTTCTCTCATATCACCTGGAGCGCTCATTTTTAAATATTTCATAGCGCCTGACTTTATTTTATTTTTTTTATTCCATTTCGCCCCGTTTCTATTAATAAATAATTATCTATAAAAATCCAGTTGATGCTTGCGAGCCAGTTTACCGTCAACCGAACACTTGCTATTGCCAGATTTAACCCGCGGGTGGCGTTTTGTGGTGAGGTCACCAAAAAAACTACCAAGACTGTAGTCGCAGGAGGCTTTGGCCCCTAAGCTCTCCCGCTCCCCCTCACCCTCTTTCCTCTCAAACCTCCTGTTTGTTTACGCTATCACTTGTATTGGTGACGTCACTGAGGGATTTTCCTCCCAGAGGCTAACGGAACTAAAATAAGTTGGTTAGACATATCATCAAAATTTTACTGCTTGAATTTCATAGAGAATTTTGCAAGAAATAAAATGAAGAGTCCAAAAAAGTTTTCCGAAATGTAGCACAATGTTCGAAATAGTCACCCTCCGATTCCGGTGACAAAAAAATCGGTATTTTTTCAGAAATTATGTCTTCTGCAAGACGATTTTTTCCCATTCTAAGCTGAGAAGAGCCTGATCAGTGAGGAATGGAAATTTTACTCTGAGATTTACATTGTACGTGCTTTGGATTTTCTGTGATTTTAAATAATATCTATGTATAAAAAAAGTGTTTGAACTTTCAACCCTAGCTTTATTTTTCCATTTAAAACGCACCCAAATTTGGTTAAAAATAAAATATGAAAAATCGGATTAGTTTGAAAATGCTAAGACCTATAGCAAAGACTTTCTGAATAATTCGTCGAACAGTTTAACCGCAGTTTTGGTAGGATTTCCTTAATTTTTATGCGATGTTGACAGCTTTGGAAGGTGTCATATCTTTCAAAACGGTTTAATTGCCGAGTCCTGTGTTAAGATGAAAAGGATTCCCCGTTTTTGAAACAGGCCCATGTTGTGTTTGGTTGCAACAGAGATACAACTTGACGTTTGTGACGGAAATCAATCGTAAACACTTTCCAATTGAATGTGCACAACTTAGAAGTGATTTAAGCACAATAATATGAAACATTTTCTAAGAACAACATAAAATACTCCCTACTGTCTTAACGCAAACATACTTATGGTTCTTCGAACCGACAACAGTGTAGACTCTTTTTCAGCTTATTAATTTTCTCTATTAGTTAACCGCGATTAAATCAATCCGATTTTCAAGCTTGGCGCAGTTCAGAGTTGCCGGGTCAGACTCAGAAATATCCAACATTTTTAGGAGAGTTTTGTTAAATAAGTAAATACCCCTCTCTAATTTTATTAGATGGTTCGGACGGATCCACTCAGATGTTACGTCCAAAACCGTAATGTCCAAACGGCAATGTCCAAAATTATACGTCCAAAGCTTGATTGTCCAAAATGAAATGGCCAAATCGTTAATGTCCAAATAAACGGATGTCAAGTTAGATTAACGAAATGTCCAAACACGTTGCGTCGAATTCGTCATTTGAAATTAGGACCGAAAAGTTAAACTGTTGCGCGCAGAAATTTTGAAGTGTCAGTTAGAAATAATCAAAAATACGAACAAAAATATGCATGATACTGCTGCTTTTGTTATGACAACTAGTTCATAAAATATTATTATTCATAAAGTATGTAAGATGATTCCGCCGAGTGGAGCTGCATTCCATTAAGAATACATGTCGAAACGGGGTGGATCAATTTACAGGAGAAAAAATGAAGAGAAGCGAATACAAGTAAAGAAAAACAAATTTCTGGACATCGGACATTACACTTTGCTCAAATTCATAGGTTTTGGACTTTTCTATTTGGACTTGTCTATGATTGGACATTATAGTCTTATGGACGCAAGCGCGTTGGACATTAAGATGATTTGGACATAATATATTTCTGGACGAAAAAGTTTTGGACATTCATATTTTGGACTTATCATCTGGGAACCTTCGGACGCTAGTATTAACTATTAAATCGCATTTAGTAAAAATTAGCAAGAGCTCCCTTCTCGCATTGGCGGCTGCTCTCGTCAAATCTTGCAACGCCGAGGATGGATAATGAGAAGAGAAGACGGCAGGCGTCATAGAGAGGAGCGATAAAGAGCGCGCTGCGGGAATTGAATTTTGGATTCAATCAACTAGTTCCTTGGCATCGAGATTTTCGGGTAGCGATTCCGATCGGATCTCTGCAGCGCCGCGCCCGCCCGCCCGCTCTGGATCAATGATAATTTGTCGATCCGACCCGAAATATGGTGTTGCGGAGCAAGGAGTTGAAGGAGTAGTATTAGAGAGCAGAGCACTCAACACAGGTGAGTTGGTGAGCGGTGGGTGAGTTGCCTTGCAGGTAACATGGATTTAGGTTCAGGTAGAGTGGCAAAGATTCGCTTGCTCGCTCACGGCTCAAAGAAAAATATTAATTAGTCATACTCCTTCTTCTCTCGCTCCGTCACGCTGACTCGTAAACATTTTGAAATTGGCTATCATTCCTGCCTGATACAAGCTGTACGAGTATTTGACTCGTGCATACAGTTTGCACCCACAAGTCTTTTGCTACAGAGCCCATGGCTCAAACACAGCGGTGGCGCGTGCAATGTGACAACAACGTATTCTCTCCTTTTAAACCTAGAGTCCCTATATATGAAAGAGTCTCGCCATACGAGGTTCCATCTCTGATTGGCTGCTGAAAAGTGAAGAAGAAGAAGGGGTCTATGAAGCCTGGAGGCGCGCCTCTTGTTTACATCTTCATGGAACCATCTTCACGGCTTCCCAGCTTTGAGGAAACTTTCGGAATTTTTAGTTACTACTGATGAAATTTGAATTAGAAATTGATAAAAATGTGTTCAGAACAGAATAAAATTCACGCATGACTTTTAAAACAGGTAGTGAAGCCAACGGGTATTGGAGGTTAGGATGACCTAACAAAGATTACTTACGCACGAATACATGTATAAGTAATCTTTGGCGGGACGATCGTTGGATAAAAATGTAAACAAGAGACGCGCCTCCAGGCTCCTCAGACACCTTCTTCTTCCTCCCTTCTGTTCACGTGTCTTGACTCTTTCATATATAGGGACTCTATTTAAACCTATATGTAAAACAATCTATCTTCAAGAGGAGCAATTGCAAACTCAATATATCGATATCATCTCGGTGACTGAATATTCGGGTTGCAATGGGTCTGTTGCAAACTTTTGCTACAGCGATAAAGAGTGATAAATCTGAAGTAAAATCACGCGAAAAGTCCATTGGTGGTATCAGAAAGTCATAAAATGTAGTATTAAACTCACAAGAGGTGTTTAACTGAAACCCAAGATGGCGGTAAAATATCGAGCAACCTGTGTGCACGCACCGTGAACATCCATGATGGCCAACGTTAACAACCTCACAGCATCGGGGGTTATGAGTTTGTTTGCGTTGTGATTGGTTGTGATCGATGTTGTGAGGTTGGCCATCTTGGATGTTCATAGTGCTTGCATACATGTTGCTCGATATTTTACCGCCATCTTGTATTTCAGTTAGATGCCTCTGGTGAGTTTGTTATTGCATTTTATGGCTTTCTGCTGCCTCCAATGGACTTTTCACGCAATTTAAATGAGATTGATCACTCTATGAGCAAAAGTTTGCAACAGACCCATTTTGGCCATACAGATTTTCCTTCCTATAGTGCGAATTAATCCTCACCAAAAGATGCGTGAACTATAAGAATCGAGTTTAAATCTCTAACAAAGTCCAGAACAAAGAAAACAAATCTCGACTTTTTTGTTGTGATAAGAAGGAAAGCTTGAGAAAAACGTTGACTCAATTAACGATTAAATTTTTTCATGACTTCTGGAGGATTTAACAATTCATAGCTTGTTCTATTATGACTGTGCAATCAATAGTAATTTGAGTTTTTTTTTAAATTTGCTGCCGTATCTGAAGAAACTATTTTGCTATGACAGAAAGGATATTATGAGTCCCACTCAATATTATAGTCTGTCTCACGAACGAGCGTCTCTGGAAAATATTCGAAATATTCACTGAAAACCCGTAAATGACAACATTGGAGATCCTTACTGCAACGACGGAGGAAGGACAGTAGACAAACTTGGTCGGCCGGCCTTTTGTTAGCGAGGTGGCTGCTGACCCTCATTCTGAACCGCTGTCCCTTCTTCAGCCCATCCATTATACGAACCAAATTTTTTTCTAGCTTCAAAAAATTTGCTTTTTTCTTTGCACCATCCACGAGAGCATGGAAATTCTAGCATAGTGATGAAAAATCTAAAAAAATGGACCGTTTTTAACGATTTTAGCAGTGTGAAGTCCGACGATGATCTGACGGACTTCACAATGCTGAAATCGTTAAAAATGCTCAATTTTTTTAGATTTTTCATCACTATGCTAGGATTTCCACGCTCTCGTAGATGGTGCAAAGAAAACAGACATTTTTCTGAAACTGAAAAAAAAATTGCTTTCCATTGGGTCAGACTGCGGAAGCGAAGAGGAGATGACTCCAGGTAATGAGCCCAAGGAGGCATTTGGGGCGCGCATCGACACGCTGAGCTCGGAAACTTATTGTTTTCTCACTTTCCTTTGTGAGTGTACTTCACTCGGGTCCCGTGCAGTGTTGCCGGCAAGCGCAAAACCAGCTGACCAGCCGGGGACGCTCGTTCGTGAGACAGACTATAATTCAATATGAATAGATCGATATGAACCTACATTTATCAATCATTGAAATCGAATTTTTTTTAATTCAGAAATAGAAAATTATTGGGATTAAGAGTGAAAACTGATCTCCCGGGTCATAAAGTAAAACATCTAATGGAATGTGAGAATAAAAAATTGGATACTGAAAAAAGTGAACGTAAGTACTGCAGGTGCAAATCTGACGATAGATTTCGGATTTCCATCTGTTGTTTTGCTTCCTCGAGGTATATAAAGGAATGTGTTAGAATAGAGGAAAATGATTAGAAATAGACCGACAGAGATAGTTCAAACGAAGATCTCACCGGTGAAACATATAACAACTTAATCATCGATAGAAGGTTTCCATGACAACGCATCAATGAAAATGATCGGTTAATAAGCGTGGAATTACGGGAAACACGGATATAGATTAAGAGGTTAAAGCAGGTAGCCGACTCATGAAAGAGAGGCTTCGGACCCGTGGGTGCTTACTTTGACAGTGGTGGAAAAAAAAGAAGAAGAAATCTCTCAGGCGGCCGCATCTGATATCTTAATTATGGGGTCTCTTCCTTTTTCGTATTTTGATTCCCTCTGTTACAAAAAAACATACCTTTCTTTTGTATGAGCCTGGAAAGGAAAATGCCTAGAAAAAGAACATGAACCAGCCGACCGTCAATATAAGTTATTTAATTAAATCCACGTTAACTTTGCTCCTGGATTTGAGCATACGATAATTGATCTGAAACACACGCGTTTTAGGTTTTTGTTTCTTTTTTCTTTTTTAGAGTAATGTAAAAATTATTCTAGTGATTCAGACTCTATTCTCTAAAGCTATGAAACATGAAGTTTATATGATTGCTGTTCAACTGCACCATAACGTATCCTTACGTTTTTCAATTGTTTTTCTCACACATCACTCGCTAAGGAAAGTTTCCGGTTACCGTAAATAGAAAGGTTTCTGTGTTGAGTATTTTCCTAATCGGAATTCTGGTCACATTTACCGGAATCCCGGTTATGATGCCATCTTGAATTGAAGGAAGTCTCTAGTCTATATCAAAATTATAATAATAGAATTAAAATTAATGTATAAAAATAAAACAAGCTTAAAAAATCAAGGAAATACTATCAGTGTCTATCTGAGAGCCGGTTTAACTTTGGGTCTAAGTAATTAAAATAAAATCACTTTTGGATAGAGGCCTACAAAAATTGTTAACTTATTGAGCCTTAATGTGGGGAAACAAAGCCAACACAAATAAGTACTCTTTCTGAGACTTTCGGAGCATGCAATATTAAAGCTCTATGGAAAGCGCTTATATCCCGAACGAATTCCTATATCAAAGAAGTGCTCTTAGAGTTAAATAAAGAAGATATAGGTGACACCGACCAACAAATTTTGACGGCCTCCACTTGTTGGTAAATGTTGTGAACACCAGTCATCAAGTGAATTTTATTATCAGGTTTGAACGAAGTTTTTCACCCGAATCAATGGTTGCGCATTTTATTATCTCATCCGAACTGTTTGTTCGGAAACGATGACTTTAAGATGGATTTACGATGAATGACACCGATGATGTACGCGAACCTCGAAAGTACACATACTTAAAAATAGCTCGACGGTGAGAGACGACCATAAACAACGTTCCTGATTAGTTTGAAATGGTTTCCTTGACTTTGGCGTTCGGCGTCCCCCGAAAAGTTCCGAACCTGAACTCTCCACCAAAAGCTGATTATAAAATACGCTTATCGTTGGCCGAAATCAGTTCAAAATTTTTCTGTGAGTGTCCACAACGCTTAACATAGGTTGAATGCCAGTGTGGCAAAAAAGCGCAACGGTCGTTGGGCCGTTGGCCCTCCCCTTTTTTCAAACAAATATAAAATCCAAACCTTTGATCGTTCGATAATCCTATAAGTGAAGATAGCCGATGAAACGGATCACGGCATATCTTCGACTATTTTTGGTCTCCCAACCAAAATTTTAGCTTTTCAACATCATTCTAGAGAAGGTGGTTAAGATGGTGTCAATTCTTTTCGAGGACACGGGGGGGGGGGGGGGATAAAAATAAAATAAAAAATAAAAATGAAAAAAACAGGAGCCGCACGGTTAAAAATAAATATTCTCTTCCCACCTCATAGCTGTTTTTTTATGAAACGATCACCTTGTTCGGATGAGACGTTTGGAACGGCTGTGGACCCTTTCGTCGCATAATTATACTCTCGGAATCCCCCCTGGTGAGTCACACAAAAACGAAGCCCGGTCAATTTTTTTATCGTTTGAATTGAGTTTCGCTGCGGTTCGTTTGAGGCCAATCTAAAATCAAGATTGATTAATAATAATTGGGAGAACGGGTAATATATCGATAAATTAGTAGGTGAAACAAGTCATTACGAGCGACGCCAAACCGAGAGACCGAGCTCGATTGATGTTAGGTGTTTGTCGGTGGGTATCTGGAATAGTTTATTGGCGGAATATTCAAATTCGTTCCGTTTTCTCTTCGTCTTATTGGTCGCTCAGTGAGGCAGAGTTGATGATTGCTGGACAGGACATATTGAATTGTATTGTTTGATACACACGTTTCGTACCTCATGGGTATGTCGCCATTTTTGCAACACCGATTGATCATTTTATTAGATTACATCAAACAATTTTGCAATTTCCTTAGGCACTATTAGTTTTGTTTCGATAGATTTTAAATATCCAATGTATATCAATGAAATCCTGCATAATATGAGCGATATCCCACTGGAATAAGCAGTAAGCACCTTTACTTCATCACTTGCGTGTAGTAAATTTTGAGAAAAAGTCATAACTGAGATTTTGGGTCAATTTTTTAGAATCTAAGTTTTTGGTGCACTTAATTCTGATACTCGTTCAAAAATATGGTTTTATGGATTATGGTTCAAAAAAATTAGGATTTCTTAAAAAGCTTCAACAACTGGTGGTGTACCTTTATTGTCATGGACTTGCACTGAATCTAGTATGGTAGAAGAAACACTCGATCACAATTGCTAAGGCAAAACCAGCAATATTGGTAGATACTACATTGAGAAAACACTTTAGGCACACTGACCAAAGTGAATGGTTAGTAAATCGATATCAAGCACATATTCTGCAAAAGATCCAGCGTCTCAAGGCAATCTGCCTAAAGCTTTGGTTCTCCTGCCTAAAGTTTTGGCTCTCCTGCTTAAAGCTTTGGCTCTCCTACCTAAAGAATTTTCGGTATCGATATCGTGCCTTAAATGTTTGCTCCGTGTATGAAAAATTCTGAGTCATACGTCTAACGCGATTTTTTCCGTGTAAGAAAGTATAATACCCACTGAAAAATTTTCGTTTGCTGCCATTTAGATTTTACACAGTATTTAGGAAAAGTTCAGCAATGAACATTAATGTCGTCAATGTTCATGAAAACGTGTTTCAGAGTGATATCTATGTGTTTAAATCCCAGTAACATTTGGACCTGGAGAAGAGCTACTGTCTAACCTCTAAACTTGTCAACAGAGCTGCCGTTTTGCAAATAATCAATGCTATTTTTCTATTCACCGATGATTCCACCGGTTGAGAACAGATTACACAGTTCAGTTGAGTGTATGACTGTAATGCACGAAAATACTCTGATCTGTAATCTTTTCTCAACCGGTGGAAACTCCATTAATTAATTGAAATACCCGCAAGTTTTTTAAAGTTATCGACGACACCACCGGTTGAGAAAAGATGACATTTGCGAGTATTTTAGTTCATTACAGTAATACACTGATCTGAACCGTGTATAACCTTTTCTCAACCGGTGAAATCACCGATGAATTGAAAAAAGCATTAATTTTACGCAAAACGGCAGCCCTGCTTGTCAACCAAGAAAATGAGCGATGTCTAATCGTTGCTGCAGCTAACGAAAACCAACGTGGTTTTGAATTGGAAGCAAGCTCACTGAAGAATGATCGTTTGATAGACTGGTCATCCGCGGTCACAAATTAAATAGATTCAATATGAAAGCTGATTATATCTGATTTAAATCAGGCATAACAAGCGGCTTCATAGCTTCTAGTTGTGACTGTCAATGAGTCAGAGCCTACTCCAACTCCAAAGAAAATTAACATCATAGTCAGAGTTATCACTCTTTATGAACATCGCCTTCACGAATCAAGTTTTACAGTCAGATCTTTTTCATCTGAACAAGAACTGGCAGGAGATATATTTAGAGGAAACTTTGGATATTTTCTGTTTCCGACGGCGCTCCCTTTAAGTTGTGATCATCGAAACTACTTGAAATCACATGTACATGCATGTGAATATTTGAACGTTACGATTAAAAAAACAAACAACAACAGAAAATAACAAAAAACAACACAAATCACAAAAAACAACAAATAACAGAAAACATAAGACTCTATTGCAGAACCTCGTTTTCTTGGTGGACTCTTGGATTTACTACTGACAATTATTATAAACCCACTTTATATACTTGAAAAAAATTAACAAGAAACAAAACAAAAAATAAAACTCCTACAGGAACATATACTTATATAAAATATTGTCGGTACCTTGCATTTGTCTATTTTCATTGAGTTTTGTCTCCAAGAAAATATTTTTCCATCCAGCTTTTATACCTGTATAAAAGCCGGATGGAAAACTGTATAAAAATAAGGCACTTCTTGGTTATTTATTTTCTTGCTTGCAGATTGGTCTCAAATCTACAATACATTTACTTTCTTCCACAAAAAGAAAATATAAGAGAATTACTCGTTCTACAAGACAATCAGACAATTAGGAGGATATTCTAGGAAAATAACGGAGTTTGCAGATTTTATTACAGATTTATTAATTTTCATTTTCCTTATAATTTGTTTTCTATTGTGATTAAAATTAACATCGTGATAGTTGCGGAATTGAATGGAGGAGGTATTGTTTGTTATTCACTTTTTTCCGCTAAATCATTCTGATTATTACTTATTCATAGAAACGAGCTTATATTACAAGTAGACATCTTGATACAACAATGCCCATCAACGTTCATAAGGAAAAATAACCGGACGGAAAACTGAAGAAAAAAGAGAGAAAATATTAGAGGGAGACTGTGACAATCAGTATTGTAGCCCAATAAGGAAAATCGCGGAATGACAAAGGACCATTCCGTGCATTTTAATATTTTCAATTTTCCTCCCGGCTATTCCAATTCGCATGCTTCTCCTCCGACTGACATCCATAATAGAAACGATCCGCACTATATATAGAAGCGGCTAGCTCCTGTTTTTATCTACGAGCAGTGTATTGCGTATATATTCAAATAAAACGATAATAGAAAAATATTTTACGGACAAAAACAATGTTAGAGATACTATCAAAAAGAAATGTCGTTTCCCGAGAAAATGGAGGGGAATGGAAAGGAAAGCAAGGGTGCTTATTCCAAAACTACAAGCGACGGACGAGAGAGGAAGAGAGATGGATGGGGTCAATGGAAAGAAGGGGGAGGGGCATGAAGAGAGGGCACTAAATCGTTCTCTCCACGGTGGATGAAAATTGATCCGATTGAATCACTGAAAAGACCCTTTCCTTTCAAAATGCGTTGTTCCGTCTATAGAATATATTTATTTCACTTGAGTTTCGTCATGGTTATTATTTGTATCCTCTGGCTGTTAACCCTTTTAGGACCAGCAGGTTGATTCTCCCTATTTGGACGAGACGAGACGAGATAGGAAGAAACGATAAATCCTATTGGTTTATATGGCGTCACGTGACAGATTTGAAGTCATTGAAGCGCGGAAAGACCGAGCTCCGAGTCATTCATTTCAAAATCATGACTCGGAGCTCGGTCTTTCCGCGCTTCAATGACTTCAAATCTGTCACGTGACGCCATATCAACCAATAGGAATCATCGTTTCTTCCTATCTCGTCTCGTCTCGTCCAAATAGGGAGAATCAGCCTGCAGGTTAGTTCACGAGAGCATTCATTACTCCTCCGTTTCTACAGGTAAGGTAGTTAACTGTTCGTACTCGGGGGAGTTGGAATTGCCTAAACTAAGAATTGAAGGCGCCCGACGAGACCTTTTCTACTGTAGTGTTTTCGTCTGTATTTGCGTTTATCCGAAATGAAAACTGAATCAATGTGAAATAGACTAAAGGAGAAAAACGAGTATACTCGGGCTTGGCCCATAAGGGGTTAAGGTGATTCCCTGTGAGTTCGGTGAAAATGTCGATAGTTTCGAAGTTTTGATGTAAATATTTCAGAATTTTGAGTACAGTTTTTTTTTTTTTTTTTTTTTTTGTTTGTTTTTTTTTTTTTTTTCAATTGTATTTTTCATCAAAGAATTAAAATTTGAAAAAGTTTACAAAAGTATGAATGACATTTTAAATGCAAATATAAACACAAACATTTACAAAAGTCTTACAAAGTCTCGATCGTATAATCAAAGTTTCAAAATTTCGATCGATCGAAACTTTGAAATTTTAGGAAACCGTTCCGATGTATCTTTTTCTCACTTTTCATTCACTCGCCTAGACCTCATTGGCGGCTCGTGGAGGTGAGGCGACGAAAATGAAAGGTCATGCACGGGACTTTTTTTGAAACTCTCTTCCCCTAAACTTTTCTGAAAATTTTATGTTTCATTCACACTTTTTGGAGCTATTGAAACAAAGAAATATGGAATAATAATAATTTTAATTTTGTACGTTATTTTTTTAATTTTTTTTCTTTCTCCTCCATCAAAAAATGTGAGGCAATGGCTCCTTGTCGCCTCACTTGCCTCACCTGGCGAGCCGCCGCGCCACTGCAGTAGACCCTCGGCGTTTTTAATCCTCTTATTAATCGATAGCATTTTGGATAGTCAAATTTTTTTGGAATTGTTTTTGGATATGTTTTTGATATTTCAGGAAAATCAGAACGTCTCTTTCAATAAAGCATTTGCGATAGTAATCCATACGAAAAATTATCAAGCTAAACTCGAGAACGAAGATAATCCACTGGTAAAAAGGGATCTAAAGGGTAGGGAAGGGTCAAACAAATCCATCACAGAGATAGAAAGGGACAGAAGGGTAAATTTTATTATTGCACATCGTGGCGACTGGCGATTGGCGAGAGAAAATCGATTCCTCCGCTTAGACCTCGCTTAGAAAATGAATCGATACAAATCCATAGGCTCAAATTAGAGGGAAACGATATCGATTTTTCACGAGTCGCCACTGAGTCTTTAACATTTTCCGTTTATTTTACGGAGTCGTTCAAAAGAACGAGTGGTTCGTTCACCAAGCAACCTATTCTTCTTGAGGGACAAAAGAAAATTGTCTCGGTATGAGATTATATGCGCGCCGAAGAGTCTAATAGAAAATGTTGCTCCCACCCACTCCTTTCCCGCCAAAAATAAATCTAGCCTCGAACCGAATGAAAGCAGTTTTTCATATTTTTACGACCCCCCCCCCCTTCCTCCCCCCTTCATCCCCCTCCCGCTCCAACCCTCTTGCTTTCAGACGGCTTGCAGTCTCATATCACCGAATAACATTCGTCCCTCCACTAACTTCAATCATCGAAGCGTGGCTCTGTTTAATTTTCATTTTTCTCCCCCTTCGGAACATACAGTATGCCTCAAAAATTCATTCCCTAAGACCCAAGTCGGAAAATGAATATCTTACACAATAAACATGCATTAGTTTTGGTCGGGAGCTTGGGGTTGGCAGCCTTCCTCGTGTTAATCGCGATAGAAAATTATGCTGACCTGCAGTTATCTAGCAGACCTATTGTTCATCGGAATGAAGTAGATGCTTTTCGACTTTGGTCTGGTAAGAACTTTTTGGACACACTGTATAAAAATATAAATAAGTCAATATCCGATCGTGTTTCTCCATGATTCAATGATCCAAGGGACGTCGACGAAGACTTTAGTTCGAGCGAACGTTTGACGGTCTCTGACGTTGTCGCGTGGGATAGTACGAACACGTTGGAAGCTCTTTTGGACGAACTGTTGGTCGTTCCAGCTGGTACTGTCTCCCCAAAATGTCAATTTCTTTGACGAGAACTGTAATGGAATCAAGAGGTGGATTCGTGTTACCCGTTACTCCTATTAAGTTGCTATGGCAAGACGAAAAAGAAACATTAGATTGTTTGTTCAGGTAGTTGTTTGTCTTGCAGTATTTTTTTCCCTCAATTTTTGTTAAGATTTGGTTTTTATTTCGATCATCAGAGTAGCAATGTCATATGGTTCTACCTGATTGTAAAACTGCGTATTTTTTAAAGCAAATTCAGGTTATTAAATCAAACAATAATTATAATGCTACTTTTTGCTATTATGAATCCTACGTCCGGGAAAATGTTAAATTCTGCCTGGTTCCACGAATAAAACTGCCGAAATCAACAAGATATAGATTGAACAATGCATTTGGAGGTTGGAATCATCACCCGAATTCTCGTCAGGTTTCCACTCATTCCAGAACAACAATATATTTGGGTGATTCTAACCTCCAAATGCATCGTTTAATCTGTAGGTAAATTTGTTGATTTCGGCAGTTGTAGTGCTGAAATCAGGCATAGTTAAGAATGGTATAATATCTTGTTGATTTCTGCAGTTGTAAGTGTTGAAATCAGGCATAGTTAAGAACGGTATAATATCTTGTTGATTTCGGCATTTGTATAGTGTTGAAATCAGGCATAATTAAGAATATGTGAGGACGTAGAATTCATAATCGCAAAAAGGTAGCATTAATTGTTTGGTTTAATAGCCTTTTTTGTTCAAAAATGCGCTTGTGTGGAAAATACATTGCACTGAAAAAAAGTGCTAAATTTAACTCTTTCATTACAGTTAAATTTAAAAGTATGGACACCACTTAAAACTGTTAGTTTGACTGTTTAAAATAGTTAAATTACCTTCGTGCCGGGTTAGTTTATAACTAATTTCACTGTCAAACCATCGGGTTTTAAGTGCGGAGTCCATACTTTTAACTATATATAAAAGAGTTAAATTTATCACTTTTTTTTTTCAGTGTGAATCATAGTTTTTTTTTTTTTTTAAACCAGAGCGGTCTTATTCGGACGGCAATCGATACGATATCAATAACACAGTCAATTGGATATTGGAAAGTATTGATGGGTACAAAATAGGATTGGTAGGTAGGTGCATTCGCAGATGCATTTTCCGCCTGCTCCTCGCAGGACGCGAGCAATGGCGATTGGCGATGCCGCATGCCACCGCGCGCGGACGGGATGCAGCAGACGTCACAAATTCACATCCATATTGATCGAACCTCCGGCTCTGCTCTGGCTGGGGCTGACAATTTTGCCTCGCCTCTTACACACCTCTCGTGAGCCGTCTCGTCTACCCAACACTCGTTTCGTTGGCTGCGCATACCTCAAACCACACTGCACTTTTCACTGCAACGCTTCGGAATATCCAGTTCCGCGGCCGGCTCGCAGGACGCAGGAATAATGCGCTTGAAAGACTGTCGACATTCATTTACTAAGCATTCTTCGATGAATGTCCAAGCCTTGTAGATCCGCACAGAGAAAAATGGCTTTTTGGAATTACGAAACGTAGTATTAAATATGGACCAATAATTAAAATTCGTTATAAAATAACCCCAGATTCTTATTGATTCAACGATTTTTTACACTGAGAGAATTCTTTTTTAATCCAAGGTGAACGTGTTTCGTTTGAGTTAAAGAAACTGCACAGTTAAATATTGACTCTGAGGGAAATTCCTTTATCCACGGAAAATGTCTGCTGCTACAAGTAAAAGGTTCTTTGTTGTGACAGTGATTCTCCTTCATGCAATCAGAACTTTACTTCGCGCAAGTAAAACTGTCTGCACAAGTAAACGTGTTTCCTTTTTTTTAAAAAAAAAAAAAAAAAAAAAAAAAAGGTGATTTCTCTCGGTGTAGAACTTTAGAAATTTCAAAGATAGTTTTTTTTTTTTTTTTTTTTTTTTTTTTTTTAACTAAAAGTTTTATTGAGAATTCCAGTGGTTCTAAAATAAATTTCTTTTCAGCCTATGTTTAATTTTTTTTTTTTTTTTTTTTTTTTGCGTGAGTTGCATGATTTTGCTTTAATATTCGACAATATATCCATTTCCTGAAAGAAAATAAATCGTCCTGTTGAATTAACGGAAAATTTTTCTTAGTGTGGCAACATGTAAGAATTCCCATAAATGCGATCGTTTCCGCAAGAGAAATGGGTATAGACCGCGAGCGCTTGCCGCTTGACACCTGCTTCAGTGCGCATGCCCTTTCGCACCTACTTGAATAGATCTTCGTGAATGGAACGCCTTTTCTTTAAGCACATTTAGCCACGGTATAGCATACATAGATACATAGCGTACCAGGGTCTTGGAAAAAATGAAACATCTGATAAGGAAATCGAGCCATTTATTAAACCAAGAGAATTTTCCTCTACAGATCATAAATCTTGGCACCTCTATTCACCGCCGCAGTTTTATGGCCCCATTAGTTTAATGGTAAAATTGACTAAAACTTAAATTTAATTATTTTTTGCGGCCACGCTTCAAGGGGAGTTATAATATTCCTTTTCTTGACCACCAATATCGACGTGCCCTCTACCTGTGCTCTCGGTTTGGTAATAAATTAATAAAACATTTTCTGATTCTTTATTCGTGAAAAAAATTATATGATTTATTTTTTAATTTATGGAACAACCTCATATTATTTTGAAAAGTACATAAATCATATATCTTCGTTCACAAAAATCCAAATCAATCAGGAGTGGAAAGAAGCAAAAAAAAAACACTTTAGATTCAAAAAAGGTTATCTGTTGTGATCTTCTTATCTATAGTTGTTATAATTTGTTTATTCAATTTTTTCCCCCAATTTTTTTAAGATATTCATAAATAATTAAAATACTTTATTCTATTTTGCTCCTGTTTCATGAGATTATGTCTATTCAACTCAAAGGTTATAAAGAAACAAAATCTGAACTCACCATAAATTCTAGTTCCCTCTATAACTTCTTCGCAAGGTTAAAGACTAAAGAGCCCTCCATTTGGATGTAGGCAATGTTTCATGCTTATTGTAACAATTAATTGAGTATATCGTTCAGTGTCAATGTGACTGATCACTTAAATCATTTTTCACTTATCTTCAAGTATAAAGTTAAAAAAGCATCAGCTGGCGCCGATTGAAGTATGTATCCGATAGATTTCTCGTTCCGTACGATAGATTTTTTTACTTCCTACTACCAATATTGTAGAAATACAGCACAATCGATACTTTTTTAACAATACCAGTAGATTTAACATCCAACTTTTTCTGTATCTATGGGCTTACATAGTATCTACAGGTATCATAGTCTCATATTGTTTTTACTTTCTCACAACTAACAAATTTAGAAATTGAGCAAGTATATTGCAATGGTGCATATGTCTGTAAACATACATCAGGGAAAATTGGAATAATTCAAATATATAGCTGTTTGAATTTTGATGAAAATTTGCAAAACCACTCTGCAACTAGCCTACTATAAAATGAGCCCCTTAAAGGAGGGTCTGGAGGTCTCCCCCAGAATAATAAAGAGGGGGGTCTCGGAGTCCCCCCAGATTAAGTTTGATGTGAGAAAGTGTTCGTGGGCTTGAAATAAAGGCTTATAAAAATGAAACATACATTCAAATGAATTGGGTCCTAAAATATTCAATGAACCCAATTTATTATAAACCTCTTATAGGCACTTTATGATCAGTCCATTGCGATACCTTATAATCAGTTAGTTATCTTGTGCACTCTCCGACTAACGGAATTAAAATAAATGCTTGTAAATTATTATTTATGCTCGGGCAAAAAAGTCACTGCTCCCTACCTATACTAGTTTTAAAGTAATCTTCAGAGGTTTTAATTGAAAATCCTTCAGAATACCCACGAGCCAAATGCACGAGCCTAGCAGTACGCTCAAAGGATAACTTCGGGCGTGGGATACCTTAGAAATTAGTTTCCTTTTGTCACGCTATCCAACAGCACTATGCCTCGCCGATTTTCAGTAAAGATCCCCTAATGTCGATAGTTTCCTTTATTTATTAATTATTACGAAATAATTATGCACGCAATCATGAACAAGCCATTTTTTAATCCTCATGTAAACTGCTCTTCGTGCGGAGCATAAAAAGGGAAACTGTTAACGTTAGCGCGTTGGGAAGAGTGGAGTTGGGAGTATATTTTATTTCCTTTGCTGTTATTATTTTCTCCCCTACCCTGTTTTCGAACTTTCTTTTCTCTCTAAATAAGAGTAGAAAACACCTGACAACACGATATAATACATCCGATTACCCCTTCTTCAGGTGCTTTTTCTTACAAGCTTTTGTCCAAGGTCATCTCGTCATACACAAGAACCTTGTGACTTTAAAACTTTCGCGACAACATTTTGAACTTACACAAAAATGAAAAGTTAATCACAGATTTTCTCATGTAACCTTATATGAATAAAGAGGGGTTTGATTGATATAGATTACTCACAACTTAAAACTATTTAGATCACTTAAAAACTTTTTCGTCTTAGTCTCTTGATCAAAGAATTCAAATTTGAGGAAATTAACAGAGTCACGATCGTTTGATGTTCCAATATTCTTGAAATTTCAATAGATCAAAACTTCGAAATGTTGAAACTTTTGATGAACTATATTAGGATCGATCCTTATATCTTAGTCGATCACTCAGGTCTACTTAGCTGATTGTGAGTGTGCGCAGTAGAACAAAGACAACAAAGAAAAACAAAAAAAGTTGTGGAATATTCAAAAACCGCCCGTTGAATTGTGCCTTCTATACCTACTCGAAGAATCACACAGCCATCGTTTGAAAAAAATGACTCCTCAGAACAGGGCATCATTCTTTATTACTTTTGCAGAAAATATTAATGATTCAACCTGAATTATTAGAAAAATATAAAGTCCAAAATTATGGACAGTATATTCTGTTATTCCTGAAAATGTCAAACATCACGTAACAAACTTTCAATTACGTTGCAGTCGGAAAATAGAGTGAACAACAATGGAAAGAATGAGGTAGGTCCGTAACAGCCTGTGTTACAGCGATAAATCTGATATATTCTATTAATATTTCCCCTAATTTTTGCTGGAAAGCAAACAATAGCTCTAAAGACTAGGGTCTCAAAGTTGACCAGTTATGGCTCCTCTGCTTTTCAAGGAATCATCGAAGATATTACCAAGTCAAAAATCTCAAAAATTACTTTTATGACGTTTAGTAAAATAATGGCTGCGCAGCAGTTTCTAATCTAAAAGCCTCCGCACCAGAACTGCCGATTTGCGTAGATTTAATGACATTTTTAAATTCACCGATAGTTCCACCGGTTGAGAAAATATTACGTTGTTTAATTCAGTGTATAACTGTGATGCACGAAAATACTCTGCTCCGTAATCTTTTCTCAATCGGTGGAAACTTCGTTAATTAATTAAAATATCCGCAAGTTTTCAAAGTCATCGACTCTATACCGGTTCGGAAAAGATAAAATACGATAGTATTTTCGCGCATTACAGTTATACACTGAACTAAACTAATCTTTTCTGAACCGGTGGAATCTTCGGTGCATTTCAAAATGTCATTAAATCTTCGCAAATCGGCAGCTCTGCTCCGTACTTCACTGGTTCAATCTGACAACAGTGAGGGAATACCGCATTGCGCAAAGTAATTCGTTAAATTTATTTGCCACCACATTAAAATTCAATTATTGACCACCGCGCATCGCACTCGCGAGGTGTCCGCCAGTCCTGCCGGTAGCAGAGGCCTGTCGTTTGTCGTAACTCTTTGGCTATTGGTCGTGGTTGGTCGACACTCATACAGGCCGCGGCAACCGCTCGCGCTGATGGCAGATGCCGCCGCGCGCATACCGTAAACTGACTGAGTCCCTCCCGGTAGCCAATAGTCGTTACCATGACAACCTGGAAATGATTGTCGGTCGACGATTGACGATTGACTCGCATTAATCCTGCGCGACCGACTCTACGCTTTTAATATTCTTTCTTCGAACAAGTCAAAAGCCCTTCCCGTGTTCGACAAACAACTTTCGCAGTATCGTCAAAATGATTATTTGATTGTACCTGAGTTCGATCAATCGGCGCATAGCGTACAGTGAATCAAAACATGGAATTTCCCGGACATAATTTCCTTAATAAAAATCGATAATAGGTATATATCAATCGATCATAATTTTTCGATTCCATTTCTATTGATTGAGTCTTTTCTCAATGCATATTCCATCAATTTCGAAATCAAATATTTGACAATGCAAGGAGAAAAAAACTTCGGTTCATATGGAACACCGAGGGTGTTTGGTTCCAGTAACCGAAGTTTTCAGTTGTGAGTACCGAACTTCAGTTAGGAGTACCGAAGTGGTTCATCAGTAGGAACGAAATGTGAGTCATAGTATTAGTCACACTTGCCGAAATCGTCGGTACTCCTAACTGAAGCTTGGTACTCACAACCGAAGACTTTGGTTACTGTAACCGAACACCTCAGTGTTCCATAATGAGCCGCAGTTCAGTTCTCATAACCGAATTTTTTTCTCCGTGTGCCTAACTTTGGGATAGGGCTTATAACATGGACTCATGGTATACCTCGTTGATAAAAATCAAGAGAATGATTAACAAATAGCAACGTAAGCGTACAACTGAGTGAATTTATTCATTCATGTTAGAACTTAAATTGAGTCAATCAACATGGTTTTCGCTCGTAAAAATCAACATTTATTTTTTTCGAAAATACTTGTAAAAAAGAAAACAGCAACTATATTCATCTCCGGAAAAACCATTTTTTCGATTAATTGTGCGGCGTGGCTCATTGCCTCGGCTTCGATTCCAGTGGTGCCAGACTGGGGTGAAAAAGCCGTACGTTTTACATTGATTTAAATGGGGACGATACGGCTTTTTACCCTCAATCTGGCAACACTGTTCGATCCGTGCGCAACAAATTTGTTGTTTCAGCATAGCGACGTCAATTGCAATCGTCGAATCGATTAATTATTGATCGACCAAGAACAAAACGAAAAGTCCGATTTTATTGTCCTTCTATAGAGCGACGATTTGATTAATTTAAAAATGCTAATATCATTACACCATACAATATATTCGGAGGAGTCTTTGAGGATTTGTTATTGGCTCTTGCGAATTGGATAGGTTGAAAGCGGAGATAATTTTTGGAAATCGTTATTTGGAAGTTCATCTATCGACAATTTAATCGATGATAGTATGCATGTAGACTGGCTACTGCCATCAGATTTGTTGAGCCCGGATTGGTAAATATGTATTGTCTGCCGCGCAGTTTTTTTTTTTTTTTTTTTTTGATCGCTGAAGCAATCAACCTTAATCGATCGATAGATTATGTATGTGAAATTCACAGAAAAAAAATTAAATCTCTGATGGTTGATTGATCGATTCAAGCATTTACATAGTCTAAATGCAGAAATAATAAGTAGAAATTATTGAGGTCAATCTAACCAGGATGCATAGCACAGTCTCGAGGAAATGTTCAATCATAACATTGTAGGAGTAGTAGCTCAATCCGAAAAAGCGTGATTAAAATTGCGTCGGTCTCAAATTTTTAGTTGAGGGCTCACCAGCATACACCTGTGATTTAATTGAATTCCTTTCGGCGACGATTTCAATGGGCGTGTTACGTATTTTTGCTTCTTCAAAACGGAACACTTCTTCAACTTCTGACGTAAAATTTCGCCGAAATAAAAATACGCAAACATCAACACTCCACTCGCCAACAAAAAATATGAAGAATCTTTCATTTTGAATAACCCTCGCAAAAGTGCATACTATTTTTACCCACTAGCCTCTGCAGTCAACGAATTAAATAGTATTAGTTGACTCCTTAGATTGTGATCTAAGCAGGCAACCTGCAATACTTAGCACAATGATTTGAAACATTACGGGTGGCCTATGTTGTCAAAATTTAAGGATTCGACTGACATTATTTAATTCGCCGACTGTACTATATGGCTTTCAAATGAAAGTCCTCTCATCCAAATTGTTCTTAATGATTTTTTTTTTTTTATTTTCCTTAGTTTCCATTTTTTTAGGCATAATGTCGGAAGTATCAATACTATGAAACTCAATGAAATATCTGAAACCGTAAAATTTCTCAAATTGGTCAAGAAAGTGAATAATGTAAATTTATTGCATCAGGATACTTTCTTTTGAAAGCCGTAGTACTATGCCACTGCTCACTTAGCTACGTCAATGCAGAGCTATGTACTTACACAACGAGCACCATCCGCCTAGGCTGTATGCAGAGCTGCCGATTTGAGTAGATTTAATGACATTTTTAAATTCACCGATGATTCCACCGGTTGAGAAAAGATTACAAAGTACAATGGAGCTGTTGCAAACTTTTGCTACAGGCTTATTAATAGTTGATTATTGGGTAATACCCTATAAAAATAACGATTAACGCACTAAAAAATCACGAAATCCACTCCTAAACTCACATAATGCTTTTAAACGCGAGACCGTAATGGCGGATGGGGCCGCGGTTTGCATTGGGTTTCCCTATCTTCAATCAGCGCCATCTACAGGAGGTAGTCTCGCAACACCACACAAGAAGAAGAAGAAGCATATAATTGCCATAAGAAAACCGCGGCCTCCGGCCGCCATTACGGTCTCGCGTTTAAAAGCATTTTGTGAGTTTAGGAGTGGATTTCGTGATTTTTTAGTGCGCTAATCGTTATTTTTACAGGGTATTACCCCATAATCAACTATCAATAAGCCTGTAGCAAAAGTTTGCAACAGCTCCACTCAGTGTATGACTGTAAAGTGTAATGCACGAAAATACTCTGATCTGTAATCTTTTCTCAATCGGTGGAAACGCCGTTAATTAATTAAGATATACCGGTTGAGAAAAGATAAAAGACTATAGTATTTTCGTGCATTACAGTCATACACTGAACTAAACTCTGTAATCTTTTCTCAACCGGTGGAATCTTCGGTGAATTTTAGAATGCCATTAAATCTACGCAAATCGGCAGCTCTGGCTGTATGCCATAAAACTGTTGAAGCATTAAATCAAAATATTCCGCAGAGGCCTAATCGATCATCTTTATTTTATGTGTTTCAGATGGAGAGAGTCCTGAGGATATGTCAAGTAAAAGGAGGCGATCGAGAACCAACTTCAACAGCTGGCAGTTAGAGGAGTTGGAAAGGGCCTTCCTAGCCAGTCACTATCCAGATGTCTTCATGAGGGAGGCTCTGGCACTCCGACTTGACCTCAAGGAATCTAGAGTTGCCGTAAGTTATTTTCAAGATTTCTATCACTATTTTAGCTGATATATTTAAAAATTTGACTCCGAGAAATTGAATCATGATTAAATAATCTTCGGTGCTTTTGAAACAAAATACATGTTAAAAGCATATAGCCCATTGCAGTATGTAAATAGAATACCTCTTTTGTAGATGGGGAGGCTGATTAAATCCTTATCTCGAAATTTATCACTTCATCAATTATTTTAAAATTTTAGGGAGGGGAGGTGCTTATAAACTCCACCAGCCCCTAAATGCTCCGGTTGCAAACACTGAGAAAAAAGTGGCTGGTAAAACTATAAGAATAGAACCATAGTTGTTTTTCCCCTTATTTCAATCATAAGACATTGTCGCAATAGTTTAGACGCTTGATTCTACTCGGATTCCGATTGTCTCTATGAAATTCCGATCACCTCTATGGGGAATAAAGCGCGGGAATATACCATCGGAACATTCATTGGAATAATCGGACATTGTTCTCGGTGAAACATTTTAGCAGCTTGCTGGAGAGTCTAAAGAACCCGCATTTAAGAATTAAACTACATTAAATTAAATTACAACAATTAAATTAAGCCACAGTCCTGGATTAACAATTTTGGGCCGATATAGCATCATTCATAGATTGTATTAACGATCGGTTTGTCGATTAAGTAAATAATCAACCCCCTAGTATAGTGAAAGAATTATCGGTCGATTTGAGGGAGTTCCGCCCCCAAGGACGAGTTGCAATGTTCGCTAATTTGCACTTGACGCCTCTGATCTCAAACTCTAAGACTCATGGGCGGATACAGGGAATCGTCTTTCTCTCTCTCCCTCTATTTGAACTTATGTGTTAGAAACGGACAGCAGAGGGGGCCATCACGTGACTTTGGCCCCCTCTTCTGTCCTTTTCTAACGCACATTTTCAAATTGGAGAAGAGAGAGAAAGACAATTCCCTGTATCCGCCCATACTCTAGGTATCTCTTCACCCTCTCTGAAAGTCCAGTTTTGAAATGTCTATGGCTCAAAGTATAAAAGTAGGTACTTATTTTCATCCGGGTCGTTTTAAACGCTCCGTTAGCCTCTAATGGAAAAAAGCAGAAATGAAATAGTCATTCAACGGGGCGCTGAGACGCGAGAGTTGCAGAAACAAACGCACTTTTAATAAGCTGTATTATTTTCATACCCCTCTCATTATCATTCCATTTCTCGAAAAGAAAAAAAAAAGCAAAACAAAATCGGCGCCGAACGCAGGAATGAATCGAAAGCTGTGTTGCCATATTTAACGAAAAATATACAAATTTTCCATAAGCCTTAAATGTAAAATATTTATACTTATTGCCACACCTGGCATCACTAAATGAGTGAGTGCACCACTCGCTTTAAACGCTGCGCGATCAAATGACCAAAGCACTGCAACAGACACATCTCATACATGTACAATTGAAGCGCGTTGAGTGCAACAACATCACTTCTCCCACGTATTTTCAACGAAAGAAGCGTTGTTGCTGCACCCATTCGCCTCAATTGACGCGGTCTCCTTAAGAATAAAACCACCCGCAAAACATCGGGCATGCTCTTCCCAAGGTATCGGCGTTATATTTCACATCAGATCTCCTCGCCGGTCGAACACACCTCAAGTTTCAAGAGCCCCATCTAACCGGAGACCGCCTCAATTAACAATGAATATTTCATTAGCGCCTTCAAACGAGCCATGCGAACAATCATCTGAGAGAGGCGCGAAAGATAGCATGGAGAAGTGAGGATGGAGGAGAGGAGAGGAGAGGGGAGAAAAATGTGTCAAAATGATGATTAGTTAGAAGAGAAATCACTTTTTTACGCGGTTCACACGGGTTACTAATCAGAGAACGAAGAGGAGCAGAGAGGAAAATAAAAGGAGAGAGAGAGAGAGAGAGAGGAGAGAGAGAGAGAGAGAGAGAGAGAGAGAGAGAGAGAGAGAGAGAGAGAGAGATTCCAGAAGAGAGTGACGAGGAGGATGAAAGAAGAGATAGAGGCATCTAAGGCAGGCGCAAACCATCAACGGCAACCAGTTGTAAACTAATAATAATAATAAATTGATTTATGTAAATGTCATAAGACTGATTACCGTCAGTCAACAAATGCTCGGAGCTAGAATCAACCATCGAGTTGTATATCGAGGGCCCTCGCGCTGGGCCACGGACAGATGAGACACGCTGGGCCTCCGCTGCTGCATGTGCTGCAGTCCGCGAGAGCCGCTATCGTTGGTGTGAATGCTCGCCGCCGCGCTGTCTAAGCGCATCGCGGATGAAGAAGCAGCGCTCTATACACTCAGGTGCGAGGAATTTAACGAACCAGCACAGCTCACAAAATCGCCTTAATCGCAGTTAGTGACCAGAACTCGCAGGTGAGCATCAGCAGCGTTGCCATTTTTCGGGTAACATCTTAATTTTCATATTTTGACGTAAGGTGATTTTAGGCGAAACTTTTCCAAATATCGATCCGATGGATAGCCGCCACTTGTCACAGATGGAAAAGCCGTGGTTTTGGAATTTTAAATTGAAAACAAAACCCAAGAACGTGAGCTTAGACCTGCGTAATTTTTTATCGATTTTTTGAGCCCATAAAACGAGCGAAATTGGTTGAAAATATAAGCCGTGATGGGGCTCTTGCAAACTTTTGCTGTGAGTAAATGAATAGTCCAATATGATGTAAAAACCAGCAAAAATCACAAAAAGCACAATAGGAAATTCTAAAATTCAGTAGTAAACTCTCATAACTGCTTTAACAACAAGATCGTAATGGCGGTTCAACGCAGGTATCATGGGGGATTCCTATCTAATTTGTCACTTCTTCTACGAAAACACAGAGATATGTCGCAATTTAGAGAGGAACCTCCCATGATACCTGCGTCTATCCGGCACTAAGCCCAATTTTGAGAGTAAATGTTGTGATTTTTCAGTGTACTCATCGTCATTTTTACAGGTATTTATGCAAGAATCAACTCTTCAATTCCCTGTAAGTAGCAAAAGTTTGCAAGAGACCCATTAAGGTTTATTTCGCCATAAGCTTAGTGAGCGTGAGTGAGTGTGAGTGATAGTATGTCAATCTGCCTCACTCGCACTCCTTGAGGCTTATGGGAATTTTTGTATTTCATAAATTCCGGCTTTGTTTTCGAGTGTTTCGCAGCTTGAAACTTTTAGGATAACTTCCTGAAGTATGCTAGCAGGTGCTTTCGTTCCTCAAAGTTCTTTTCAGGTAAATTCATCAATTATATGCAAAAAACTGTCGACTTATGAGCAGCGCAACTTGGTGTCCACGGTTTGAACTAATTGACCCTGAAATCATCTTGATGTCAAATTTGGTAATTTATAGACAAATCTGGCAACATTGTAGGTGAGGGCGACCGACCGACGACGTGCGAGAAACGTTCGTTTAAGTGGCATCCTATCGAAAGGTTGCTCAATGCGGGGCGCATTGTGAATTACCTCGTCTCTCTCTATCTTTCTGTCACTCTTCCTATCCAGTCTCCACCCATTTGAATAAAGGTGTTAGAAAGGAATGGAGATTTGGATGGCCAAAGCCATGAAATAACCTATTTTCTTCCTGTATCATTTCCTAACACACGTGGGTCCACACTCCATACGGGTTGAGACTGGAGTTAAAAAGTGACAAATTCCGAGACGCTGATTACTAACGTGCAATTGAGTCGAGATAATAACGTGATGTCTATACATATGGAGTTAAATCGATTAGACTCAATTGGATATATATTAAGTCCACCAAATCACTCACACGGTAGGTGCTACTCGAATCAATTATTTTGGTTGACTTACTCTCGACTAAAAAGAATCAAATGGTATATTCTAATGGAGTCAACTTTGAATCACCCCCATAAGAAACCTTGATATTATATCGAATACATTAGTACTCGACTCGATTGATCGTAATTAGCGACCGCGCAGAGTTCCCCTTTGAGTAGAATGAAGCATTAAGTTCTATAGAAATCAATATGTAGACAGTTCTGTAGACAGTAGCGTCGTTAATGCGAGAAATCTGAGCCTGGGTTGAGTCAACCTGGGTCCAACTCGGGTTAGCGCATAAACAATCGTGTATTTGAACTCGAGTTCAAAGGATTTCTTTCTTCTTCTTCACTGTGTTTGTTTATATTTTTAACGAAAATGGCGGCGATGCTTGGTGCGGCACGGACAAGTGTGACCGCATAAGACGCGTGTTTAACCTCGCTCGAATTGGTGACATCGATGCCGCGTGAACCCGGGTTCTGAACTCCGAGGTGTTTATGCGTGAAATCTCAACCCGAGTTCAGCGAAGACTGAAGTGTTTATGCCAGGGACCCTGAGACGATGACAATTGAAAAGTGAGAAGAGCCCGTATCAGGGGTATTCTCGTCGAACTGGAGTGCAGGTAGCGGCCTACCCCTTCTCGAACAAAATAAAACGCAGAGAGGGGAAACAGACCTCTTTTCTGTTCTGCGTTTTCGAGCGCATGCTGCCCTGGAGACTTGTTAGTGCTGCATTTTAGCATGAGGACAATTTCCCCTCATTCCTTCTATATCATTTTGCATGATGACAATTCAGTATGAATTCCTCTCATATTCTTTTCGTGAGAAGACTTGCCTTCTGACTCCTTGTTCTCTCATCGCCCAAGATCAGGTTTGGAGAGCAATTCGGAGGGCAATTCTTTTAGCCATCCGGATAGGAATTCGGATGGCAATTCAGTGCACTCATTTCGCATCCACATTTACATTTCACCTTTGATTTTTCTCTGCCGTTCCTTGCTGTGTATTTCTCTCTTCTCGCCGTGTTTCCTTTGCGTATGATGAATCTCGCGCCGCTTCGCCTCTCATACACCGCCCTCTCTTTGTTAAGTACCCGTCTATCGGCCTATCTTCCTTCGCCCTCCCATCACTCACCCCTATTGTCTTAACTTGTCTTGTCTCCCTCAACAAGTTTTACTTTCTCCTTTCATCTATTGTAACTATGACCACCGCAATCACGCATGTGGAAACTGCGGCGTTAGTAGAATAAACGCAAATATTTTCGTTTGTTAATATCTCTTGACCTACTGGACCGATTTTAATGAACTTTTTTGTAATCTTCTCGAAATTTTCTCCACTATCGTTCGAAGGGAGGGGAAAAATCAACCCCGATATCAGCGCTGTAAATAAATGTCACAAAGTGTGGTGCATCTGGGCATTTTTCTTGCATTTGATCATTTGATTTTTTCCCCATTTTAGAGGTTCTTACGAGATTTCTGATGACCTTATTCTGTATAGATAGAAATGAATGTGAAAATGAAATTAGGATGATTTTTTACGCCTCCATATTGTATGGTGACTGGCTTAACCTCGCGCATTAATTATCTGAAAAATGTGTGGTTCTTAAGTCTTTGGGTTCGGTTCCTCAAAAAATCGGCATCTTCTCTTCAGTCAGAGAGTCTAATGTGCATTTTAACCATCAACAGTTAATTAAAACAATACAAATTCGAAAACAACTACCACATTGAACACTAGATCCGACTTGTGCAAAAATTACCCGGAATTTTATTTTCGAATTTGTATTTTCCTGTTATGTTTTCAATAATGTGATTTGTATAACCCATCAAGCTCCTCATTACCTAAAAATAAATATACAGGGTGTTTCACGTAACCTGCTCACTATGGTTTTCATGAACGGGTGACGGTAAAAAAATCTGGAAAAATTGGTTTTATAGGAACTTGGACTAAAAGTTTCATTTAAAAATACTGCCACAACCCAAAATTTGGTTTTTGGAGGGTTTTCAGGGGGCGCACCCCCCTAATCTCGAGATTTTCAAATAGCAAGCCCTATCTTGTGATACCTCATTTGAAAGAGGGTAAAATTCTAAGCATTTTGGCTTAAACCGTAAGTCGATATCTTTTTTCGTTTTCGAGATATCGAAGGTCGAAATTCGTTAATGGATCAATTTTCGAAAATTCTTAACTCCTACAAACATAGTCGTAAAACAAGAAACTGCACATGTTAAATGCTCTACTTGAAGAGTAATTTCAAGAAAAAAAATACGAATTTACAATCGAATAAACCGAAAGTCGACTTTTAGGCACCTTAATATTTTTGGCGGGAAAACCCCCATTTCTCAAAATTTTCAAAAGGCAGCCCATATCTTTTAATACCTCATTCGAAAAGGCGTAAAAAGTAGTGCATTTTGGCGCAATCAAGAGTCAAATATCGTTTTTCTAATTTGATATATCGAAAATCGAAGTTCGATTTAGACCATTTTTCGACCCTGCTAAAAAACGGATCCTATCGTGTGATACATCATTAAAAAGCACATAAAAAACCAAGAATTTTAGTGCAAACCGAAAGTCAATACCTTCTTTCGCGGTCGAGATATTGCAAGTCAAAATTTAGTCTCTGGTTAGGGCTTACCTTAAATTTTGACTTGCGATATCTCGACCGAAAAAAGGTATTGACTTCCGGTTTGCACTAAAATTCTTGGTTTTTTATGTGCTTTTGAATGATGTATCACACGATAGGATCCGTTTTTTACAGTGTCGAAAAATTGTCTAAATCGAACTTCGAATTTCGATTTATCGAATTAGAAAAACGATATTGGACTCTTGATTGCGCCAAAATGCACTACTTTTTACGCCTTTTCGAATTAGGTATTAAAAGATAGGGGTTGCCATTTGAAAATTTTGAGAAATGGGGGTTTTCCCGCCAAAAATGTTAAGGTGCCTAAAAGTCGACTTTCGGTTTATTCGATTGTAAATTCGTATTTTTTCTTGAAAGTACTCTTCAAGTAGAGCATTTTACATGCGGTTTTTTGTTTTACGACTATGTTTGTAGGAGTTAAGAATTTTCGAAAACAGGTCCATTATCGAACTTCGACCTTCGATATCTCGAAACGGCTCGGCTCCGGGATACTTCGCGTAGTGGCTAACAGCCCGTGGCTGGGCTCTGCTGGCTACCACATATCCGCTAGGTAGCCGCATACTAGCCGGGATACGAGCTCGCCTCAACTCGCCCAGGATCGGAGGACAATAGGCCTATTCTTCCTATTGTTTTCATTGTCCTTTTTTCTGAAAAGGCGATACCCGTATTTTGGGAGTTACAGATTTTCCTCTTCGACTGCGCCGAGCTGGAATATTGGACTCTTTCACTTCATGGCCACTTCTCCTTCCTTCAATATTTTCTTCGATAGTCTCTAGATGGTACCGTTCTAGAATTCATCCCTTTATTGTCTCGATGCAGAAAAGATTATGAATAGCAGCACTTTTCAATGTACATAGATATACAGTATCACAGGATAATGTAATCTTTTTTGCACGGATGCAGTAAATGGTTGAATTCTAGAACGCTACCATTGGATGGGTTTGGTTGGATCGGATGGAAGAGTGAATATATGTATGTATGTTTTTGTACTTATTGTTAGCTTTGCCATATCGATGAGGATTTTAATTATTTCTTCGCGTAAACATGTTTTGACGCATTTTATTTTGCTCGTACACTATCAAAATTTGCTCTCTTTGATTCTGTTCTTGGACCGTTATGAGCTTCATGATAGTTTAAACGGCATTTTTTGAATCTCTGCGATGCATGGCAAGTTTTGGCGTTTGAGATTCACAGAGTCAAAAACAGAATCAAATGGAGCAAGTTTTGAGCGTTCAATTAACAAAACTATAAAACGACAAAACTTATTCACGTTAAAAAAAGAAAAAAAATCGCCATTGATATGGCAAAGCAATATACGACTATTATTTAAAATATTGATTGTTCATTTGGATCAAAATAACTTGTTTCGATCACGGTCTATTATACGCACTCGTACTCGTAAGAAGTTAGAATTACTTTACGGTGTTAAACCCCCTTTTTGCCCCCCCCTCCCCTCCGGCAGTATCTTTAGTATATTTGTTTTAAATATTCCGAAATCCACTCCTAAACTCGATAAACGATTTAATTTGCGCGAGTGTAATGGTGACTTAGGGCAGTAATAATGAGAGATCCCTATTCTAATTTTGTCACACTCTCTATGCTGATAAGGTTGATTTACAGAGTAATTAGACATCAGAGTAGATAGTGATCCACATCCGAAGAATGGTACAGTAACATCTAATGACACCGTTGCCAAATGAAATTCGTCTATTATTAGTCACTTCTTCACGGAGTCACAGTATTGTTTTATGGGAATCTCCCATCATTACTGCTCCAAGCCACCATTACGCTGGCGCTAATAAAAGCGTTTATTGAGGTTAGGAGTGGATTGCGGAAGTTTTTAGTGCTGTGACCGTGATTTGTGGAGGTTTTTGCACCAGAATCGACTATTAAATCGCTTATAGCAAACTTTTGCAACAGCCAGTGGCGGCTCGTGCAATTAGGCAACCATGCTTATTTGTCATTTAAACCTATGCAAAGGTATCGAAACCTTGGGGGCGCAATTGAACCTCCTAAAGATCGATTGTTTTACATAACTTTAAATGGAAAAATAACGCTGTTACCACATTGCACGAGCCGCCACTGGCAACAGCCCTATTGTAAAGGCTTATCCGGCATATGTGTGAAATGGCTTTGCTTTAAAATTTAAAAAAAAAAAAAAAAAAAAAAAAAAAAAAAAAAAAAAAAAACACCTCCATGAGCCAATCAGACTGAGATAAGGTATCTTTTAATCGAGAAGGAAGGGGTCGGGTCAACAAAACAGACGAAAAGAAAATCAAAGAGGGGGGGGATTGTGCATACATGCTTGAAATGCATAAAAAACGAAATTAAAGTGGTGGGTTTTTGGGGGTATTTGGGGGTTTTTAAATGGTTTTTTTTTTTGGGTTGGGCAAAATAGGGCGAACCCTGCTGTGAATGTCATCTGAGGAAAAGTCAAATTAGAAACGGTTATAGATACGACGAAATAGATAAAATGTTTGCCCAAAGAGCCTTAATTCGTCAAAACTTGGGCAAATTGACTCCTCAGTTCTCATGGCCCCCAGACACTTATTTTTTAAACGTACCTAATACTAGGTACGTTTATTTTAAATAATTCAATTAACGTACACTCACATAGATGGATGTTTCAAAAAATAATTCTGTGAGGGTAATGAGGAGTCAATTTCGACTAATTTTGACTAATTATGGCCCTTTGGGCATAAATTTCATCCATTTTGTCGTATCTGTAACCGTTACTAATTTGACTTTTGCACAGATAACATTCATAGTCAGCCAATTCTCGGTATTGCTCCTTCCAAAATGATGGTCCAGTTGGACAAAGCCCCCGTGAATGCAACGGCTCTAGAACTCAAAGACTCAGCGCGACAATGCCTGCCGCGTTGCAAAGGAGTGCGTTTTTACCTGACTCGCCAAGTTTCTTCTTATCCAGGACAGAGTATACTTTGCAACGCTGCACGCATAGAAACTTAGAGCATAGTCTGTTTACTATTTGACTGCAGTTGGCAGAAAATATTAAAATGCGTAAATGACCACGTTGAGGTCGGCCCTGGCCAGGGCCCGTTCACCACTCCTGTGTACTCGTTGGACTCAATGTTTGATTTTTTAATAACTGACTTTAAATTTAAATTCTGCTCGACATGCTTGAAAAATGATACCAATCGGTGGCTCAATAAGTAATTTTTGAAAGATTCCGGCAGTCTGAAATCACTCAATCAGGAATGCCGCAATCTTTCAAAAATTACATCTTGAGCCGCCGTTTGGTATCAATTTTTTAAGCACAATGAGCAGAGTTTGAATTTAAAGTTAGTTATGAAAAAATCGCGAATGCCGGAAAAATTTAAATTTTGAGTTGGTAGTCAAAATGAGGAGTGAAAAAGGGTCCGAGCCGACGAAGTGTCAAACAATGAGTCCGAAGACAGTCCGAACTACCCAGAGATAACTAAGCTAAAGAGATATGGCAGAACTGCTCAAAACTGTTAATCGACTCCTACGAAGTAGGCAAACTGGCATACGATCTGGTGGACCATTTTTGTAAACAATTCTGAAAGTAACCGAAGTGCGTTCGGCTGGCAGTAAATGACTTTTGACTAAAGTTTTAGTGGTTATTTTGGTGGTTAAATTTTTCCCTTGACATTTTCCATCTTATCAACGTGTTTGGAAAGCAAAAAAATTCAGGAAAGTGTGTGCCTAGAATTTATTTCCACTATCAGCAGTAATAGCAATGTTTACGAAAAATGGTCCACCAGGTGGTACGCCGTATTGTATCACGGCCTATTTGAAGGCGTTTTTTTACGATTGTCGATTAACGGTTTTCTAACATGGTGGGGATAGGACTTGCCATATCTCTTTAGCTTAGTAATCTCTGGAACTACCTGACTAGCTTATCCTTATCCGAGAACAGTGTCAGGACCCTTTTTCACCAGTAGTGAGCGAATCCCGGCAGAAAATGAAATTTTTTGCTGCTTACAATTTTTGAGTTTTTGACTTGAAATTCGCATTCGGCTAGATGTGTCGCGGAAATTGATACCAAATTGTCGGGAGTAAAATTGATTTTTAACAGATGTACGCCTGGTAGAGCCAAGATAGAAATTAACTTATAGAGGAATCGCGCATCTTTTACGAATGCATTTTTCTCCCGACAGTTTGGTATCAGTTTCCTCGCTACATCCAGCAGAATACGACTTTCAACCCAAAAATTCAAAACTCGTAACAATCAAGGGTTAAAGTGACTTGAAAAATGTATCAGAGAGCATGTAAGGCTTTAAAACATGTTTAGGGATAGGGAAAGCCTCACAGACTTCATTTTTTAGGCTCCGATATTAAGGTTGACTACAAGCCCTTTCCAGGAGATATTCTGTCATAAATAAAATTGCCTCAAATCTAATGTAATAAGTAACTGAAGATTATCACCAAATGTTCGTCCTTATTGTTTCTGTTGAAGGTTTGAATAATTTTGAAAAAATGACACAGTAAACAATATAGTTTTTTGTGGTCTTAATTCTTTATTGACAGGCATAATGGTATCCCTCTCATTTTGAGGGACTGCATTATCATAGTGGACCAGACGAGGGCACATCCACGGTAATATAGCTAAAATCCCCCCCAGCCCTAAAAAAAATTAGAGAGAAAAGGAGGGAACAAGGAAAAGGAAGACTAGCTGACAATGAGCTCTATGAAAATGAGAAATTTTCAGAGAGCTTTGAATATTATTTAAAAAAAAAAAAAAAAAAAAAAAAAAAAAAAAAAAAAAAAAAAAAAAAAAAAAAAAAGTTTCAAAGAAGGGGGAAGAGGAAGGGGGCGGAGTGCATCGTACCAGACGTAGAGTAACTATTAATATGACTCACTTTTTACTTTTCCATATCTCTACCCTAGAGGAAGTAAGAGAGTAAAAATACGTACACATATGATGTGATAACATTGATAACATGTATGTGATACATTAGTGATTAAGTGCAGTGAGCCCCTTCTTTGACTTTTGAAGTGTGTGAAGAAGGAATTGTGAAAGATCATGTGACGAATATTTCGCACTTAAATCATACGTTCAATTTTGAGTTTACTACATCATCTTACCAGAGTGGGTCAGAGAAAACCTAGAATTTTGTAAATAAATAACACGTTGCATTCTCAACATGGTTGCGAAAAATGTTTAAATTTAAGAAATAACCCGTGATTTTCTACGTTTTATTACAGTTATTTTGTTTTATTTAAAAATTCTTAGAAAATGTTTAAGAGAAGCAGGTTGAAATGAAGACTAGAAAAGTAAATTTTCTACAGAGCTGTGGGGGAAGTGTCTTTCCTAGCCCTTTCCCTTAAAATTATCACCAAGCCCCCCCCCCCCCCCCGGTTACAATTATACGAGTTAACTCATCTGACCTCGCGCCACAAATTCAATGGCACGCAGTTCAAAATGTGCAGCCATGGTGGCCGACAAAAGCAAAAACACAAAAAGCACTCAAGCGATTTCGAGCGTATCGGCCGAAGTCTCCCGAGCGGGTCGACGTGTTTTTCTGCTTTTTCGGCCACCTTGGCTGCACATTTTGAACTGTGCGGTGCACGCAACCAAATTTGTGACGCGAAGTCAGATGAGCAAGATTGTTTAATTTGTAACCTTGCCCCCCCCCCACGTAAAATTAAATCCTAGGTTCGTCCTAAAGGCACCAAATAATGATAATACAAATATCGAAAGCAGCTGGTGTGATTTAGCACGTTGCATCAACCCACCATTGAAGTATCCTTCGGATGATAAGAAACTAAACTGTAACGCACAAGAGCAGAGGGACATAAGGAAGCTCATAAGAGCGATTAAGATAGAGACACAAAATACAAAATTAATAGATTAATAAATACTCAGAGAAACAATAAGCAAATCAAAAATCAAATGCAAGAAAACTGCGCAGATGCGCCTCACTTTGTGACATTTATTTATAGCGCTGATATCGGGGTTGATTTTTCCCTTTCTTCGAACGATAGTGGAGAAAATTTCGAGAAGATTACAAAAAAGTTCATTAAAATCGGTCCAGTAGGTCAAGAGATATTAACAATTCCATATGCGTGATTGCGGTGGTCATAGTTACAATAGATGAAAGGAGAAAGTAAAGGGAGACAAGACAAGTTAAGACAATAGGGGTGAGTGGGGGGAGGGCGAAGGAAGATAGGCCGATAGACGGGTACTTAACAAAGAGAGGGCAAAGCGGCGCGAGATTCATATACGGAAAGGAAACACGGCGAGAAGAGAGACACAGCAAGGAACGGCAGAGAAAAATCAAAGGTAAAATGTAAAAGTGGATGCGAAATGAGTGCACTGAATTGCCATCCGAATTCCTATCCGAGCCTTCCGAATTGCTCTCCAAACCGATGAGAGAACAAGGAGAAGCTGGCAAGTCTTCTCAATCAAAAAATATGAGAGGAATTCATACTGAATTGTCATCGGTTAAAAGGAAGGAGAAGAAAGAGGGAAAATGGTCTGTTCTCTACAAATGAGTCCAGGACTGCGGCGACTTCAGTCTTGCGGTCTTTCGGAACGGTTTTATACCTGGAGTTCAACCCTTGCGTGCAAATCGGAGGGTGAGAAGACTCGACTACTAAGACTCCTCTTGAGAAGTGATCATGAGAGCAATTCGCTTGAGTCGTATCAGGGTCCCTGGTTTATGCGAGCATCTCAGCCCGGGTTTGCTAAGCCCAGGTGCTAGAACCCGGGTTGAGATCTCTCGCATAAACTAGGCTAGTGTGTTAAGTTCTGTAGACATTGGACTTGACAACTGGAGGTTTGAATGAAAACATCAGCTTCTTACTGCTCCTGATGACTAATCAAGTCGCCCTATCTGAGGTTTGAAGCTGATGTTTTCGTGAATGCCTTAGAACTGTCAAATCCAATATTTTCTGAGACAAGCAACGCAAGCTAGGATAAAGAAATTGCTGAAGTTTAATAGAAGCTCATAAAATGTATAGGTTAAGGTCTCTAATTCTGATTTTGAAGAGCATTGTATCTGGTGTTATATGTTGTTCATAACGGTCAACGGGAATTAATTAAAGAGACCTTTATTAGAATTTGCTCCTTTTAAAAGATCAAAGGTCTATCCACATTTGACTATGTTTTTTATTACGCATTCCCTCAAAAAAGTATTAAGATGAACTAGCGCGATGAACAAAGATAGTAGGAGTCAAAATACACGTGCTATGAGTTTAAAGAGGTGACGAGAGACACACTTACATTTTATCTTTTTCCCCCTTTACAATCGTCAGATAAAAACAGTCGTAGTAGACAGACGAATTTAATTAGTACGTTAACTAATAAAAATTAGAATACAGAAAAACTGAGTTATTAATAATTATTTTTGTTCACAACAGAACAGATATGAAATAAAGAAAACACGCGGCCCGGCCGGCCTTTGAAGAGCATCGTGTTTAGTCTTTTGGTCATTGCTTATTGATTTCTAAACAATAGATATCAACAAAAATAACCAAGCGTAGGCAATGTAGACAAATTGATGTGTAATTGAGTATACATATATGTATGGGTAAAGGTACATAGTTAACATATGGTAATGTTTAATGAAGGAGAAAATAAAATTAGTGATGATGATCTACAAGTACCCTGTTAAAAGATATAGGACTAGAAAGCTTGATTAAACTGACAAAATTTAAAAGTTCACTCTCTCTCTCAACTCATGCTTCCTACACTAAGCACTACAGCAGTGAATGATGTAGCATGTTGGTGTTGATTATGGGGTTGTGAGCATACAAGTTGATAAAAAATCTAAGAGAATATGCAGCATTCGTTCTGAAATAGAAAGAGTTGTTTAGGCAAATCTCAGACTGAGAGTAAAAAAAAAAAAGAAAACAAACTGTCAAGTTTTGCAGATTTTGCAAAATGTATACACTCATGATTCGATGAACTGAAAATTCTCCTCGTAAATACGGCATCGCTGTTACACGATCTATCACGTTTTGCACCTATACGTATGATAACTGCGTTGACTGCATGCTACTTATGTTGATAGCGAAAGTGGAAGGGAAATGTTACACTCAATCAAAAAAGAGTCTAAGATCGACTTTGGCCAGGCTCACAAGTTGAGCTTTTATCAAAGAACAGATAAAATTTTTTCGGTCAGCTTTCATAAAGTCTCAACGGCTTGTGTATTGGAAATGCGCAGCTGTGTGTCTACGTATGAGTGTGTGTGTGTGTTGCTGTGTCCGTCAATTTGTACTTAGAATGCAATAGGGATAGAAATTCATACATATGTAGTTCGAGAATAAATCAGACTTTTCAAGGCTATATTGAGGGTGAAATAAATAATTATCTAAAGAAGACGAGATTACTTTATCATTTTTAAAGATCTATTCCCCCTTTTTTTTAATGGATTCTTCACTTTTACTTACACGTTAAACTATACACGTTTTACGTTTGTCATGATATAAAATTACAAAATTCAATAGTATAAGTATAAGTAATAATGTACTGTTTTTGATTTTGTTATTAACAAACTCACAAACAGTCAAAATTGTCAATTTCATTCGTCAAACATCGTCAATTTCTGGCACTTTTGACCTAAGTCCCCCCCTCCCTCCGGTTGATTCGGGAAAATTTTGCAGCAAACCCTCCCCCTCCCCTTACTCATAAAGTTTTTTGCATGCGCTATTGATTAACTAATTTATCACGTAAATTATAACGGTATTCAAAAACAGCCGTTTAATCAACAAAGGCGTAAACTCTGTGTCTAATTAAATGAGCTTTTAACACATACATAGAGGAAGAAAGAATTCAAATGAGAAAAGATGTGCATCGTGCAAGAGAAAGAAATTGAAAAAATAACCGTGACTACTGATCCTAAACGGTTTGATGTCACTTTTTCCAGTTATTATACAATCATTTTCCCCCTCCTTTTTTTTTTTTAATTTAGAAGAGTGGAGGAACTCCCAAAGTAAAGAAGTATCTACGACTTTTACCTGTACTTATAAACCCACCGCTCAACTGTCTATTCACTGTTAGAAATGTTCACTCCAACTTCGGTAACATAAAAGCGCGCCATGATTTTTCCCGGTATATAGTTTTGGGAGTAAGATGTTTGTGTAGTAGAAAATGGTGTGAAAAGAAGGAAAGACATAGTCATAATTTGCACTTTTCCGGAGTTAAAATATGAGTTTACTCCTTAAAGCAGGCATACACACCCTCCTTGATAGTATTTTCCGCCCTTTACTCCCGGTGTACCCTATTTTTACCCCTTTACTGCGCGATTTTTTTTTCGTTCGAAAACATGATTTTTCAATTGATTTTGACTCAGAATGAAAGGGAAAAATAGTGAATTAATTCCTAGCATTAATTCTTGCGCCCAAGAGATCTGCAAAGTACTAAATTTAACACGGACCAGTATAAAGAGAAAATCATTGTCATCAAACGGTTAAATATGTTTTCTAATGCTCAGATGGCGCCCAACGTGGGACCTTGCTTTTTCAGACCTCGGTGAAAAATCGAAACTTTTCCTCGATAAGTGCCGGAGGGATGACGACATGGAAAAAAATGATAAATTAACTTGAGTTCAAAATGGAGGAAGTATATTTTGTGCCTTAGGGGTGCCCCGGTGGAGTTAAGGTACTGCGCATAAGAGTAAAATATACCCTCACTTTTATGTTTGCTCTAATTTTCACTCCGGATTCTTGGCAGATTTTTAATAGTATGTAATCATCATTAACAAAAACGTTCGAAATTTCAATAATGTTGATCCAATTGGTTCTTCTCTTTTTGTACTTTTTATAAATGGAGGATTTTATAGGATTTTTTGGTTTTTGTTTTGTTTCAGGTTTGGTTTCAAAATAGACGAGCAAAATGGCGAAAGAAGGAACATACAAAAAAAGGACCAGGGAGGCCAGCCCATAACGCACATCCAGTCACTTGTTCAGGCGAGCCAATCCCTGCGGAGGAGCTCAGACGAAAGGAAAGGGACAGGCGGCAGAAAAAGTTGCTCAAGAGTCTCGAGAGGCAGCAAAGGAAATTGGCTGCGAAAGGCGTCAACGTTGACCTTGAAACGTTGAGGCGTGAATGGGAGACTCAACAAAGCAATGGTGGTAGGTCTACCCTCTTTACTATACAAGTTTTACTATTTCGTTGAGAGTACACTGTAAAAAGTCAAATTGTAAATTCCCCCCCCCCCCCCCCCCTATATTGTTGGTCCATCTCATCCGTGCTCTGGCGGTTAGCGCAACTCTGCCCGCTTACCCAGAGGTCCCAGGCTCGAATACCGGCCGGGGTGACAAAACTAGGTGGACTCAGATCTTGTCACCTCGGAAGGATATGGATGTGTTTCTTCTCTCTTTCATCTTTCCTTCTTATTCTCTCCTCCATCTTTGTCTACGGAGCCTTAATGGCGTATGCCAGACACTTACACTGAAAAAAAAGATTGCCAGAAGCATGACAGTATACATTTAAACCTATATTTAAGGGATAGCACAATGGGTCTGTTGCAAACTTTTGCTACAGCGCTATAGAGTGTTCAATCTCATGTAAAATTGCGTGAAAAGTCTATTGGTGGCATCAGAGAGTCATGAAATGCGATAATAAACTCACAAGAGACGTTTAAAGAAATCCAAGATGGCGGTAATGAGCAACCTGTATGCATGCACCACGAACATCCAAGGATAGCCAACCTCACAATGTCTATCACGCAATCATGACGTATAAATAAACACATAACCTCTGAAGCTGTGAGGTTGTCAACGTTGGCAATCCTTGTATGTTAAAGGTGCATGCATACAGATTGCTCGATATTTTACCGCCATCTTGAATTTCATTAAACGTATCTTGTGAGTTTATTATCGTATTTCATGACTTTCTGATGCCATCAATGGATTTTTCGGGCAATTTTATATACAATGAAACACTTTTTATCGTTGTAGCAAAAGTTTGCAACAGACCCATTCTAGTGTTTGTACCATATTTCTTGAAAATGTTTGGGAAATTCTAGTTCTATGACCATATTCTGGTTTTAACACAAGAGTTTTCTGGTCAAAGTACTAGCGACTTCCTGTCGTTCACACGACTTTCTGTTCTATATGGCTTTCTGTTCTGACTTTCTGTTGTGCTTCTGACTAGAATCTGGTATTATGACTATCGCTTTTTTTTTTCGTGTAAATTGTTTAAAAAAACAACAAAAAAACAAAAAAACAAAAACAAAAAACAAAACAAAACAAAAAAAACAAAAAATTCTTTGTAAAAAAAATTGTGATATTTTTAATTTTCCGTTTAGGAACTAACTGGAATTTTTGTCGGTGTTTATTTAATCCTTTCAATTCTAATGAAGACAATTTGTTTTTGTTTCAGGCAAACGCGACAACGCTCTGCAGACTTCATCGACAACAGGCATGAGCGTGAGTAGCATGGACATATCCGGTCACGACGACTCGTCAAGTTGCTGCAGTCAGCTGAGCGGGACGACCAATCGAGATATCGAAATCGACGTGGTCGGCGACGAGGACGAAGATGACGACGACGACGACGAGGATGATGAGGGAGCTGAAGACTTAGAGGCTAGGATCGATCAAATGAATAAAACGATAGCTCGAGATCGAGATCTAGAACGAGAACGTGAACGAGAACGTGATAGAAATAGAAATCGAGATATCGATAGAGACCGAGATCGAGTTATCGACTACCAAAGGCATCACCATCGTCCGATCAAAGAGCAAGACAACTCCACGGTAGACCTGAGCACAACATCCATCGATAAAGAAAGGAGAGTCCTGAATCCTTTCAGCATCGAGTCTCTACTCTCAGGAAATAATAACATTAGCGTTACTCCAATTTTAAACGGTGGTCACCCTCCCGCTAAAACTGAACCAAGTAGCCCTCGAAATTCTTAGACCCCCCCCCCAATTTAACCCGTTCATTCCCACCTTATACCCACCTGTGAGCCCCTTATAGTTCAATTTACGTCCTCCCCATTTTTCGAGTCATTTTTCTTCACGGTGCCGTAACTAAAGATACGATCCGATGCAATGAGTTCCAACCACATAATATGCATATAATAAAAGAAGTGTGATCATCGGGATTAGGAATTAGGTGTGCAATGTGTACGGATAAATAATCCACAGTAGCCGACTTTTTCGCTGACATGCAGCTGGATATTTATAGGAAATTGAAACATTGCAGCATTTAAAGATATCGAACAAAGATATTTTTCGGTCGAAGGCAATAATTTCTGCTAATTTTTAACATTAATAGACAATTCTTATCTGTATGAATGATTGCAATTGAATACTTAGCTTTAAAAATGGTCAAAATGTCATTTTGCAAAGTTGGAATAACCTTTGTTGCAAAAATTGCTTTTTGAAAAAAAAAAAGCTGTATAATTTCAATGATTCCTTTAATTTAAAGCTAGACATTAAAAGTTTTAAAACTAACCAAAAACTAAAGCTTTTGACAAAACGATTAATTTGTTTGATAGATTTAAATGTTTCAATGGTCCCTTTTCTAAGAAACTTTCGGTGTCAGTGAAAAGTTGCTTTATCGTGGAATCATCCATATTCATTTCACTCTCAAGATTGCCAATGTTAGAGCTAGAGATAGAGGAAGGATTTCAATTTCGAGGATACGAGGAAGGACTACGAGGAAGGACTACGAGGTCTGTTACAAAAGAAACCGGACATTTAAGATTGCAGACGAATTAGACCAGCCCGATAGCTGAAATTTTACCTAAATAAAGGATAATACTCTAATGAAGAGGTTTGTTTTTACGGAATGTCAAATTTCTAAAAAGTTCTCATGCTACGTAACTTTTAGTACTGCGGAGTCAGGAGCACTTGGCGATTTTTTGAAAAATTTTGAAAAATGATGTTAAAAATGCACACATCCTTAACCACGTCTTACCACATCCTTCATACTCCCCTGACCTGGCTCCCGCGGACTTTTTCTTGTTTCCTAAACTAAAATTCGCTTTAAAAGGCCAGCGGTTTGATACCATCCTTGAAATTCAAGAAAATTCTCCAGCGCAGTTGCGATCAATCACAAACTGAGAACTTTCAAAAGTTTGTGAGAGGCGGGGAATATTTTGAAGGAGATCGCTGACGTCAAAAGTAGGCTCGTAAAATGATATTTTTCTTTGAGTTTTGTTCAAATAAAAATGTTTGGCCGTCAAGTTTTCGAAAATAATCTCTATTTTTCAACTGAAAACTTTAGCTGACCGAAAACTAAAAAAATCGCCAAGCGCTCCTGACTACGCAGTACTAAAAGTTACGTAGCATGGGAATTTTTAAAAATTTGACATTCCGTAAAAACGAGCTTCTTTAGTGGAGTATTACCTTTCATTTAAAAAAACAATTCAGCTCTCTAGCTGGTCTCATTCGTCTGCAATCTTAAAAGTTCGGTTTCTTTTGCGACAGACCTCGTATACTGCCGTGGTTTTAAGTCAGTGGTGACTGGTGCAATTTGGCTACAATGTTTCCCCTCCATATGATTCTGTGTGAAACAATCGATTCGATTTTAAAGCAGCTTTTCACCAGGATTCGACTTTTTTACATTGAATCAAATGGAGGAAATACTTTGTTTCCAAATTGCACGAACCGCCACTATTTTAAGTCCTCCCTCATCCCAGACTAATTTTTTAAAAACAATTTGTTAAGGTTCCTGATTTTTGGTTACGGTACGTGTTATTTTTTATTCCTATGAACAAACATATCACATTGTAAATATTTTTGTTTTAAAAATACTAAAAATTGAGCTAAGAATTGTGATTCAGTCATGCATATCGCTTAAGTAGCGTATAGCATGCCATTTGGCAACGTCATCCTTTTTTCTTGCATTTCAACCTACTAAACACTCATCAAACCATCTGATCTGCTGTCTTTTAAGCCACCCCCTGGGGTCTGACCTTTTGAGATAGTTTTCAAAGACGAAATGCAAAATTGCTTAGTTGTACGCTACGCCACTACAGTAATATCAATCGGCATTCATAATTGTTAATGGACTCTTCAATATCAACTCTTCATTATTTCAAGCTTGGCTCTTTTGTTCAAATTCGTATATTCCAAAGCGTTCAAAACTATAATGAAAATGGTCAAATGGTCAAAGTATTACTCTCGTAAAAAAAAATGTTGTTGAGTTTTATAAAGTCCTAAAGTCACTGCAAGGACACCAGAGACCATTTTTTTTGTTCCAAGTATTTTGTATGATTTTCACCAAAGATGTATTTAAAATTTAAGTCTGGATCGTTTCAAATACGATTGACTGCCAAAAATCCAAAATGGCTTTGGATTAATTAGACATTATAACCAAGCACAAACTTGGACGATGACTCAATAAATGTTGACCTGACAAAAGAAAACGGAATGGACACAAATTAATAGTAATACCAGGAAATAAGAGGCTTGTCAAAAGACCCATTGTAAAAGTTCAACATTATTTACGCATGAATATTGGCTAACTTTATTAAGTTCAGACCATCCAAAAATGAATGTCCTTGTTCTTAATTCCAGCTCGATTTTTAGGCTCAGATCATAGTGTATGCAAATTGTAAAAATAGTAATACTGAGCAAAAAAAATTATCATTAGAAACAAAATGTTAGTAAATAGTCGTCGTTTTAAATATGAGTTGTTAACATTCGTACCTCTAGCTGTATTGTGAAATGAACTGACTTCTTTCAGTATTTATTTGAGATTATCTTTTGATGTAAATATTATACGATGTAGGGTAAAGCAAAATATGATTCATATTAGACTTTAGGTGTCCAAAATCGGCAAAGATACCAACATTCTATGGATTAAGGAATTTTCAGACACTATGAATTCCTATTTCATCCAAACTAATTTTTACAATCAATGACATAATCAGTATTCGAACCCACATGAGTTCCATTGATCCATTTATTTCGAATAAGAATGAACTTCAACCAAAACCTGGTTAAAAAATCGATAGATGAGCACTGTAATAGTGTGATACCGCTAAGGAACTATTCGTTCTTCGAATTTCAATAGTAGTGCGGTTTTAGTAATGATGTTGAAGAAATCTCTCTATTCAAATGCTGGTCTAGCCGATCAAAATCATGGAAAGAGACTGAATGAAACCACATAAGACCTATGAATCAAATGAACAAGGTCGACAAGGTCGTTTAACGAACAAATCATTCATTTGAATGTAATTGTAACAAATGAATAAATAAACCGAGAGCCTCGAACCGAATGAATTGATCTATTTACACTGTGGAGAGAGTCTTCTTTAAATATCACAAATTCTTACTATCTATTTATATTTTGCACATTATTGTTGACGTACTACTCATCAAATTCTGGTTTTAATACCAATTTTAATTTTGGTGAAGACTTAAGAACAAGCACTGCTCAGTTGCATGCATTGGCTGGCTTCTGATCCATACAATCTATTTATTTTCCATTAAAAAGATCTAAAAATACGATTCGTTCCATTGGATTCATACAAATCGTCCCATTCCTTTAATATTCATTCCAATCTTTCCATGGATTTATATGAACCGTTCCTTTCATTTAATTTATACAAATCTTTCCATTTATTGAATTCATGTGAACCATTTCATTCATTCACTCATGCACTTATTTCCACTCATTGGAACCTACGAATCATTCCACTGACTCAATTTATACTAAACTTTCCATTCGTTTGGATTCATGTGAATCGTTCCGTTAATTTATTTTAGTCGTGTTTGATATTTTGATTTGTTTTAGTCAATTTCTACATAATGTAGATCATTCAACCGTAGCGGATCATTCAATTCCTTTGTTCCCATCAAGCGTTTCGATTATTTGTAAAACTTGATTCAACTCAAATCGAATGGACGAAACTTCTTCTGACGTATCAGAACTTGCTAGAGAACAATTTGAAGGGCTCCACCGAAAAACGTTATAAGCGACCAAAAAATTGAAAGTAGCTTTTCAGCGGAAAAACGTTACATTTCTAGAATGAATACGATGACTCACTCTGGTGGCAAAATTCCAAACCCATAGTAGGGAAATACGACACGAAAGTAAGAGAAAGACATAAGCGCGTAAGACGTAAGTAATTCATTTTTTTCATTTCCCCGAAAGTTGTGCAAAGTGGATATGTAACGTTTTTCGGTGGAGCCCTTCGATTTCGAATGCATTTATTTGTGATATAGTCTGATAGCAAGAGGAGTCGTGGACAAAGTCATTTACTTAATTTTTCTGGTTTTTCTCCCTGTCTTTTTTTTTTTTTTTTTCAAACCATTATTTTTTTACGAATTTGTCTTGTAAATCAATTTCTTATTTCTTTGTTCTATCCCGCATCAATGGGAATGTTTATTGATGTCGCAGCTGATGCAAGGCACTGAACCAGCAAAACACTGATTGGTCTGTTTTAATCACACACACGCTTCATTTAATGAAGCTTGTTTGAAGATTATGCAGTGACGGTTCATGCTCAAGCAATATGGCAACCATGTTTTATGCCATTTTAACCTACAAAAACAATCGATCAAAGAAAATTTGAATAGATCAGCCTGTTTAAAAAAATAGATTATTATATGGTTTTTAATCGGAGAAAATCTTGTACATTGCCAAAGAGCATGAATCCTTGCTGGTATGATTATAAGGCTACAAATTTCATTCTATAATGATAAAAGAGCAATTTTAACAAAGAAATCAGATCACGAGAACTAATATGATCTAAAAAAAATAGACGCTTTTGTGATAAAGTGGAGCAATGGAAAATGGAGATAATCGTATGTAAGAGACTTGGAGATTCGATAAAGTCTGTCTTTGCGGTAAATCAAAATTAAATTGTTTAATTTATGAAATGCATCGTTAGACCGCAAGTGCTGAGGTTTTGATTTTTCTTCTCGCCGAGGAGGTAAGCGCTCAAAAATTATTGCGCGCAGGCTTAAAGCCATCCCTTGGCTCTTTGAATTTATTCCCATACCATTTGTTCTCGTTAGTTTTAGTGAAACATTTGGAAAATATGGAACCGTGATAACCTGGTGGAATCAGATTTTGAGCATGAGGAAAAAATGTAAAAATAAATTAGTAAAAATAAAAATGAAAAACTTTTTATGTAAATCTTTGTATTTACAGCTTTTACCAAAAATTAATGAATCCTTTTCTCGCAATTTTGTTTAGTGTTTTTGTTAAATTATTTATCGTGCATTAAGTTATGTAATAAATCGATTTCAAATTTCCAAAATTTTATTTGTTTTTCGTTCTCTATATGTTGATTCAATTTTCCTTTATGATTTATGTCGAAGTACCTCAAGCATCCTTAAATATTACGTTCGAGAAAAGTTTCTTTCAAACATCCGATTTAGTTTAATTTAGTCAAATTTAATATCAATCATTGTGAAAGAGGGGAAGCAAAAATAAGCTGTAAACACAATTAGTTTACTTATTCCAATGCATCTCCTCTAGCATTTTACGTAATCAGTTTTGGAACTGAAAGTTCGAGCGAGGATACGAGACTACTATACCATCAGCAGCAGATGTCTATCAAAATTAACCAAACATTGTTGATCTGGATTCCAATCAAGACGGTTTGAAAATTTTGCTTCTTTATTTATTTTTCTTCGTTGAATACTGGGAGCACAAAAATTACGAGACATCAATTATTCACCAACATTATACATATATTAGATGGAGAAACAGTGGCGTCGCGTAAAATCTGGCCACGCTGCATTGGATCCATTTAAAACCACACAAATATCGATTCGATGGAGAGCACTGTGAGGTGCGCCTCCAATGGTTCGACCTATTGCATGCGTTTAAATGGGGGGGAAAAAATCATCGTTGCCAGATTGTAAGCGAAGCCACTGGAAAGAAATTAAAAATCAGAAAACGCGCGCTTGTAAATCATGTAGTAGCTTGGCACATAGCGAATCAATGAATCAACCCCGAATTAGGTTGATGATAAAAAAAAAAAAAAAAAAAAAAAAAAAAAAAAATCCACATCGAAATTTTTCTCTTTCATTTTTATTCATAGTTAATTGGGCAAACGTTTACATTGACAATTCGTTTGCGTATATTTTTTATATGATCAGTCAAAATCAAATTTTAAGAAGATTATGAAAGTCGCAAGACAGAGGACAACTCGTCACTTAGAGAGCATCATGAATTCTGGAACCCGCAGATGGCCCGCACGACACAACACGAAAAGATGATAGGCGATGTTCCGTTTGAGTGTGGACTGATTGTGAATGAGTGAGTGAGTGAGTGCTTGTTTTCGATTTCGCTTGTAACGAATAATACTGACACGAGGAAACAAGATGGACAGGAGGCAAGTTATCTTCTTAAATCTTTTCAGGAGTTGCCTCGTTTTCATTTATGAAATGCGATACAGCCGTCCGTCTCTTTATACACAATCAAACAGGCCGTCAAAATGATCCTCAGCGATGATCGTGTTGCTTGTTAAAGCGAGCTTTAGTCTCGCGATTATCGAGTTGATCGATGACGATCTTTTCATCGTTTGCGAAATCGATTGATGTCTGCCAATCAGGGAGTATTTTCGTGTTAGTAAAGGGGCTTGGTCGATACATGGGTTTGTTGAGAACTTTCGCTGTATCGGTTTTAAACACAATTTCATTCATAAAATGACGCAAAAATTAACATAATGCTCGCCGCGCACGCAAGAATTTCAACAATCATTCTTAAATTTAAAAATAAAATAAGTAAATAAATCAAAATTGCCAAATGAATTCAGCGTTGAATATTATTTAACCCTGCACTGAAAAAAGGACCTGTTTTGGACATGGACTGGATACACCATTGCCGGAACGTGTTCTGTGTGCAATCTGTTTAGGCTTTCGACACGGCGAGTACGTGTCAGAAATAAAACTTTTTGTGCTTTATGAACACGTTCTAAGGACGATTACACTGAGAGAAATCACTTCTTTAAAAACAAGGAAACACGTTTACTTATGTGAAAGTTTTCCTTACGCGAAGTAAAGTTCAGACCGCATGAAGGAGAATCACTGGAGTCACAAATTCACAACAAGGAATCTTTTACTTGTAGCAGTAGACATTTTCCTTTGGTTAAAGGAATTTATTTCCCCTTAGACAAAAGTTCACAGTGCAGTTTCTTTAACACAAAAGAAATTCACGTACCTTGGATTAAAAACAGAATTCTCTCCATGTTGCTCGACTCTATATCGGTATTTCTGGTAAAAATCAAATCATTTCTTCGAGCTAATTAGAAGTTCTGATAGCAAAAAATCAAAAAACCATTGTACTGCAAACTAGGAATTCTAAAGTTAATCCTTCCCGAAAATCTGTTAAAGTATTGCTAGACTTTTTTTTTTTTTTTTTTTTTCTCCCCCCAAAAGAAATACTGTTGATGAAGCTTCTGTGTGAAGTTTCGCAATTGCAAAAAATTGCACTTTTCAAAGAAAGATGATCATATAAAAAAAGTTATAAGGCAATGTGGAGTAGAGGAAGATAAAACCATCGATTTATTGAATGAAACATTGTTAAACACTTATCGGATAGAACAGGATGCAAGTGCCTACTGTTCTTTAAACCCGCTTACAAAACCAATTTGTCCTGTGATCAACGCTTTTCGCAGGGAGCTGGCTCTTAACATGTATATAAAATTGTGGACTCTCTGTCGTATATCCGTACCAGTTTCATTAATTCTCCTATAATCGCATAATTTACATGGATGTTATGCAGATTCAACTGCTTCTCTATGTTGGTCACTTATTAAAAACTTGAGAGTTGAGAATGCTGAACTCATTTGATGAGAAGTGCGGAATCAGATTTACTTTTGCTTGCAACGAGATTTCTTTTCTTGTTTTTGCAAGTTTCAACAATATATCTGTATGTGATGATCTCTTTTGAAATGTTCCATTATCTTCCATTACTACCATAAATCACGCTCTCATACCAAATTAATCATGAGACTATGCAAAGATTAATCAATAGTGACATTAGATCCCACAGAAAACAACGCAATGTCTCGTGAATAAAAAAGATTCCGAGAAGTATTTCAATATTGTGCACCGTTTTTAAAAAAAAAGTTACATAGGTAATTCAAAATTTTTTTTTGCTCTGATTTCCTTTCTTTTAGTATTAACTTGTATGTTTTTCGGAGTTTATGTCTGATTTACAGTACTTATACCTTTTTGGATTGTTGATTTACCTAACAAATCGGATTGTAAAATCTACAAAATGGTTATATAGTTGAATCAGTAATGCGTTTGTACACACCATTTTTAACAAATATAGCAGTGGCGGCTCGCCAGGTGAGGCAAGTGAGGCGACAGGGAGCCATCGCCTCACATTTTTTGAAGTCGGAGAAAGAAAAAAATTTAAAAAAATAACATATAAAGGTTGAAATGGTTATTATTCCATCATCCTTTGTTTCAATAGTCTAAAAAGTATGAATGGAACATAAAATTTTCAAAAAAGCTTATGTGAAGAGCGTTTAAAAAAAAAATCCTGTGCACCTCTCATTTTCGTCGCCTCACTTCCACGAGCCGCCAGTGAAATATAGACAATTAACTTATAATTTGTTTTTTCTCACAATCATTCTAGCATTCTAAAATTCATCCGTTTATTACTGCATCCGTGCAAAAAATATTACATTATCCTATGATGTAGAATATCCATGTATATTGAAAAGTACTGCTATTCATATAATCTTTTCTGCATCGAGACAATAAAAGGATGAATTCTTGAACGCTACCACATGCTACCTTACCGCCTACCATGATGAGGAAATGAAATTAATATTTTTTAGAAGCACCGAAATCGAGAGAGTCGGAGAGAAAAATAAAAACCGCTTGTCATTCAGAGGAATGGATCGTAAAATATGCGAGGAACGTGCGAAAAGAACCATCATTGCGCAGCGCAACAACGAACCAACCTGCAGCGAAAAACTTGCTACGAGCCGCAAGAACCACGGACGGCTCCTCTTAATTGTTTTCATTCTATCTTCATTATCGTTAACTTGCTTTTCATTTCTTTCTTTTCTCCCCCTCTCTAATTGCTTTCTTCTCCTTAAAAAAGAAAAAGGAAAAAAAAAATCCAAAATCTAAGGCGGCCAAAGCCGCGAGGGGAGGAGCTGAGTTCCTAACTCTTCACAGTTTTCCTAATCGCATAATTATACTTTTTCGGTGTTAATGTGCTCTTCATGTTTACCCCTAGCGATTCACTTTATTACAGATACAGATGGTGTTTGAGTTTGAGTCAAAATGATTCTCTTGATACTCTATCGCTTCATGGGCGGATACAGGAATGTGTCTTTCTCTCTCTCTTCTCCCATTAGAACACGTGGGTTAGACAAGGACAGAGAAGAGACAGTCACGTGACTTTCGCCCACTCTTCTATCCTTTTCTAACACATGCGTTCTAATGAGACAAGAGAGAGGAGGACATTTTCTTGGATCCGCTTGTGTTCGCTTGCCCGGCTCTTTGAACGTCTTCATTTCATTATTATATAAGCATTTCTTTCTTTTGCTTAATTTTATTAACTTACCTCTTTTTGTGTTTTATTACCTCCTCGGGGGTGTTTTTCGAGGCGGTTTTTATTACATTTTGAAATTATACGTTTCATACTTGGAAAACAAACGAGGGGGAAGAAAGAAATGAGTGTTTGCGGTTCCACGAGCAAGCGATCCGCATACCAAAATGTTTTGTGATAAATCATTTTGATGGAGGATTTGTAACTCATTCTTTGATGCATGTGTAATGCTTTCTGATGATAAAACGGATCAATCGCAGCGCCAAAGCGTGCTATCGTGGCAATGTGACATTTTGTCCATTTGAACCGGTAGAAAAAATCGGATTCGATGGTCATCACCGATTCCTAGATAGTTCGATATTTTTCGTGCGTTTTAATGAGCCAAATGCAACGTTTCTAGATTCCACTCTTCGCCACTGATCAAATCATCGTCACATCTCGCAGCTCTTTACTGATAAATCATTCTTACAAATTGTTAATGCAAGAATCTTAGATATTTTTTTTTCTTTTTTTTTTTGCGAGGAACATGAACAGTGCGTTCTTTATTAATTAGAAGAAAAAAGCGATATTTCAATCGTGGAGCTAGAGCTATTGGCGTTGCGCGTATAGTCTGGCAACTTTGAATAACTGTTAAATAATATTATCAAGCGCAGTGTAAAGTTCCTCTTTCCTCGGAGCCTTCTTCCAAAACTACACTTGAGCAAGCTGTATTGCGCCATAGATCACCCATCTTTCCTCATGTATAATACTTTGAAGTTTCGAGGAAATTTTTAATTTTGGTTTTATTAGTATAGAGTAAACCTTTTTGGTTTAAGTTTAACATTTGGCCATAACTTTTGCAGACGAAGAACGAGGCCGGGAAGGGACCTTATTGATTCCTTCTCCTCTAATCAACCCGTTTTTAGGGTGAAGAGCGCAAAGGGCAAATAGTATGCTGAACGCTCATTAGGATCTTTGTCAACTCCAGTGGCGTCTCGTTCTATTTGGCAACTATGTCTTTTTGCCATTTGAACCTATGGAAAAGTATTGATTTTTCAGAGATTCAGTGAATTCCGTGAAGATCGATTATTTTACGTAGGTTTAAATGGAGAGATTCCGTTGTTGCCACATTGCACGATCCGCCACTGACCAACTTCGACGCAAAGCAAAACATCACTGGTGCCTTCAAGCAGATATTTTCATCGGTGGCGTAGCGTGCAATTTGACCAAGTTGCACTGTGTCCATTTAGAACCATATAAAAGATCGAATGCGAATGTGTTCACCGAACACCCGATAGTTCGATCTATTTCATGGATTCTAATGTATGAACTGCAACGTTGCCGAATCTCAAGCTACGCAACTGATTTCCATAAAAACAAAATGTTCACTCTGGATCTGGCAACGCTGGTCAAGGTGCGTGAGCACAACTGCACAACCTCTAGTTCATTTTTATGATATTTCTTTCATGACCGCGACGGAAAAATGACGACCGATTTCTGACGCCTTTTTGAGTGAATAATTACCACGTGGTGAATATTTATCTCTTATTCTTTCATGGTTTTAATTACTAATCGTCGTTCTCTCTTGTTTTTTCTTTTTGTTTTTTGTTTTGTATTTTTTTTAAATTTCCATCATGCAATTAAGTTGCGCTTCTTGGTTTGCGGTTTTTACGGACAACTGTCTTTGTGACAGACGTCTTCGCGGTTTTACTAATGTCCGAGGTTAATTCCTCTCTAGCGCGTCGAAATGCGTAGAGGCTTGATGAAGCTGTAGGAAGTAAAAGTAAGCTTGCATGAGACTTCGTAAAAATTTAAAAAAAAAAAAAAAAAAAAAAAAAAAAAAAAAAAAAAAAAAAACGAATTTGAGAGTGATGTTTGTAAAAATCATTTGGAACAAAGCTGTATTAATTTGTTTTTTCAGATGGTACTGCAGTCGGAGTCTTTTAATGGTCACTTCGAGGTAAACCACAGGACAGGCTGTTGGAAAAATAGAGCAGCAAACTCTATTTTTTATGAACTGTTCTGGAAGATCAAAAATGTGAGACCTCTTTAAAAATTCCTAGTACATATGGTTATGTAGCGCAGCCCTATCAAATCCATAGAACACTGCGTGGCCCCATATCTTTGCTCAGCAGTAGATTATAATCAGATTATAATCAGTAATGCGCATGCCTATAGAAATTCAGATTCTTCCATTAGAACGTGCATTTTAGACAAGGATAATGTGGTAGATACTAATGGGGTACGCGGGGGGTGTCTAAAGGGGCTAAATCCCTCCCAAACCTTTGATTTTTAGGAGCGAAGGAGCAGAGGGGAATACTTTTCTGTCAAACGATCACCAGTGCAAACCCCTACCAACAAAAAGCTTGCGTACGCTACTGGTAGATACAAGCAAAGCAGATATACTAGTGGCACGCCACTGCGTAGCCAGACATTTTTTGAGAAGAGGGACGTGGAGATCCTAAAAATAGTTAAGGGGGGGGGGGGGAGATTTCTATCTTCGACAATGAGTCTGTTGCGTTATTTTGCTACATCAATGTAGAGCCTTAATTCTTACGTCAAATTCGGCAAAAAAAAAAAAAAAAAAAAAAAAAAAAAAAAAAAAAAAAAACGATACGCACATTATTAACCCTTTATGGACCAAGCCCGAGTATACTCGTTTTTTTCTCTAATCTACTTCGCAATAATTCTTCATTCCGGATAAATGCGACTATCGATGAAATCCTGTACTACAAGATGAGATGTCTTAGGGCGCCTTCAATTCGTCTTATAGGCAATTTTAACACTCCCAAGCACGAACAGTTAACTACCTTCCCTATATAAACGGAAGATTAGCGTTCTTTTGAAATAATCTGGCCCATGGAGGGTTAAAAAACGTTCCAGTACCACTCATTAACCCAAGAAATCATTTCAATTTATTACTCCAATATAAGTTTTGGACTTATCATTTCTGGATCTTTTAGTGGATCCATATTCCATTCAAGCCACCATTATAGTTTTTACCTTATTTGAATCTCCCGTCTCGTTGCAAATTCATTAAACGATGATCGATGATTGATTGCTCATTTATCGATCGAGTCCACTGTTTCATATGCTTTGCTTCAGTCTGTTCTCCGGCGAATCTCTGTGGTTAAAACCGCTGCTGCTTCAACCATTGCATGTTTTCAGCCACTTTGCGACTCCCCGCCCCCTCCTTTGCGTTCCAGTGAACCGTTCGGTTTTCACACAAATTAATCATCATTCTAATCGCATTCAATTATACCCACCCGTTCACTCATTTGCATAGACTACACAGTATATATCTTCGTGCAAAGAGGTCTTTTCAGGCATGTGCTAGACACGAGTAATTTTTGATCAACTTTAGCCCGTGACACACAATCAATCTAGATTGATGGAAAAAGTTGCGAAATAGTCATTTGCGCATCGTTGCCCATCTCATCTAGATAATGATTGATTGAAAAATACTTTGGTACTTGCGCTTTTATGATAATTTGTTTCAATCAGATTTGATGGGTTGTCATGAAAATGATGACGCAAAGATACCAGAGGTGAAACGTGCAATTTGGCAATGCTGCATTTTGTCCATTTAAACCCAAAGAAAATGTCAAACTAGAGGATGTGAAGTGAAACCCCTTAAATTTGACCTTGTGCATGGTTTAAATGGACGAAATTATATGTTACCAAATTGAATGCAATAGGTACGCCGTTGGCCGTTGACGTCAAATTAATAGGTATCAAATTGATTTATCATTTTTACTTCGTATACAAACATTAAGCGAATTTTCGCGAGCGAATATGATTAACAATACCGACCTAACACTACATTTTCGAGGAAACTCAAATGTGTTCTTAGGTGTTTTTGGGGCATCGATGGCATCAATTCGATTTTGAATTCACCTCCAGACTTGAGCGCAAATTCGAATTGTTGCCATCGATGCCTGAAAACACTGAAAAAGTTCGAAAAAGACGATCCAGTTTCGTGTCATCCACTGTTGTTATGCGTAGGTTGGCAATGATTTTATGTAGTTTTGGTGGATAGATTCGTCACAAAAATTCGCTTATTGAATACTCGAAGAAAAACGGATTAAAAAACTATAGAGTTTTCCGATATACATACAGTGGAAAGTCCGCTTCTGCAGTACTTTTGGCGTATACGTAGAATGTTTATGATTACGTTGATTTTATTTTAGAACTCACTTTAGACTCTAACCTCAGAAATATCATCATTTCATGCTTTCCAATTGTCTGTCCGGATTGCCAAAAAATAAGAACAAAAACAAAATTGACGTTATACGATGAAGAAAAAATTAAAACTTTTAGATTGGCGTTCCTTTGGCGATATTTTTTTTTTTTTTCTAAAATCACCTTGATTTCGAAGATGGCTACCAGACCAGAGGTGTATTAATCCAAGGTGTATTTCGTTTGTGTTAAAGAAACTGCGCTCAGTGAAATATTGACGAAGGGGAAATTTCTTTAACCAAAGGGAAATGTTTGCTACTACAAGTAAAAGATTCCTTGTTGTGACAGTGATTCTCCTTCATACAATCAGAACTCACTTCGCTCAAGGAAAACTGTCACAAGTAAACTTGTTTTCTTGTTTTTAAAGAAGTGATTTCTCTTAGTGTACGTGCCTGCAGCGATGCCAAATTGCACGTTTTGCCACTGGTTTTTACGTAGAAATAGTGCGATTTGACAACACTTACTGGAACCAGCAGTTACGATTTTATATCAAATCCCGGCCTGAAAATCGCCCCCGAGAATCTAAACCCAGGCGAAAGTACGAAGAATGGCGGGGGAAGGGGGAAGATGCAGAGGTGGGGAGAAAAAATTGATAAAGAGCAAAGCGCAAAAAAAAAAAAAAAAAAAAAAAAAAAAAAAAAACAATATTGTAAGGTATTTGCAAGTAATTTGTGAGGACTTTGGTACTGCGAGTTGCGCAGCATAGCACCGAGCACTGAGTCGGGCTGAAGCTCCTTTGGAACGTAGCTTGCTGCTTGGGCTGCTCGGAGGCTTAAGGCATTATCTTTTTAAAACCGGACAGCCGCGAGTTTTGAAAGGTTTACGATCCAGCCTCTCTTGTGATATCTTCATAAACTCTCTCAGAGCTCAGGCTTCGGAGGAAATTACCGCCTGCCGCAAAGACTCTTAACTCATTTTTACACCTAAGCAACAATATCCTGTTACTTCTCCTCCTCTGTTCTATCTCTTTCTTTCTTTCCCTCTCTCTTTCTCTCTTTTATTCTTCTTTTTATTCTACACCGCAATTTTTTTCTTTCTTTTTTTATTATTATTTATTTATATTGATACATTTCCAGCCTTTAAAATGGTGAATCATTAGTTGCAGAGAGCGTGTAATTAACGGCCGATATTTAATGCTCTTGAGCGTCTATTTAGTCAAGAGCCTGTTTTTATGGCATATTAATTTAATTACGATCATATATAAGTATTTTATACGTGCTACGCATTCTGTTGCTGGAAAGAAGTGCATGATTTATTTGCCGTGTTGTTCGCGAGAAATAGTCAATGGTCATTCGGCTTTTGAATACTATTCGTGGGTGCTCATTGGCTCAGAAGGGACTCACGTGATCAGACCATCGCAACCAATAAGAGCATATTTTTTATCAAGCACTATGTTTGTCTGATGCTGTGAATTTAGATTAACTATTTGGTGTTCAGTGTTTGTATCGATATTGCATAAGAGGGCGTAAAAGGGGAAAAAAATAAAAAGGGTGAAAAAAGGTCTAATGCGAAGTAATTAAAGAGAACTGTCACGAATACCGAAAATTATATTAAGCAATCAGAGGCATCATTTGAGGGGTGGCAGGGAGGGCAACTGACCCCCCCCCCCCCCGAGAGTCAGCTAAAAGTAAGAAAGTGCTGATCTTTTTTTTGGTATTAAAAAAAAATCGAACTAAAATTTGCGGTGGTCACAAACAATTTTTTTTTGGCACTTGGGGCCGTAAATGAAGGGTATGCAGGGCTGTAGGGCTCTAAAATTATATATTGATGAGAAAAAAAAGAAGAAGAAAATCATTATCCCCCCCCCCAGCCGAACATGAAATGACACCCCTGCAAGCAATATATACCGTTTTAGGGAAGAGCGGACTAATCATAAACGGAGTTCTCAGTAACACAACCAGGAGACCTTTAGGGGGGGATTCCCCAATTACGTACTTCTTGGGGGGGGGGGGGGGACTTACTTGAATTGATCCGTTTGTACAAAGAAAAGAATCTATATTTGAGTGAACAGGGAGGGGGAAGGAGAAAGGGGAAATTATGATAAGAGAAATGGGGCAGGGGTGAGGGAAAAGGGAAATGGAAAGGGAAAGGGAAGAAAAAAAAGAAAGGGGATAAAAGGGTTTTGAACCATCTAAACTTCGAAGATGAATAAACTGTTTTGGTACAGAGCCAGTAATCTACTTGGGCCAGCTTAATCTAACTTGGATAAAGAAATGTTGCATCGAGTGTACAATTGAGACAAAAATAATGTTAGATAACTCCTTAAATTTTGGTAAAATTAGGCCCCCGGCAATGCCTAAATTCATTGAGATAAGTATTGTGAGTGGCCTATACCTCCAGGGGGCTAGTTCTGCTGTATTGACGAGACAAGACGAGATCGATCGGGAATTGATCATTCCCATTGGTGTAAACGGTGTCGAATGACTCGAAATCTATCATGCCGTTTAAACCAATGGGATGGGTCGAAACCTCCTATCTCGTCTCGTTTAGTCCAAAAGAGCAGAATAAGCTCCCAGGAGTCATAAGAAACTCTCTCTGTCCCCGACAGTACACATACGGCTGAGAGTTTTTTATTTAAGGCATAGTAAATCCAAAGACCAAATATGACCAAAGAATGACCAATGATTGTGAACTGTAAAGCACGAATACAAATCCTAGAAGTCTTTGTCTGAAAATATGAGACTTGACAGTAGAAAATGGTTCTGAGAAAAGGAATATGTGTTAAGTATTACCTAATTGAAGTAGCAAAATACTCGAAAATCTCTAACCTCAGCACTGAATATTATATCTCAGAAAGAAGCTGACACCAAAATTGACAAACTAATTTAATTACTAACATTTATAGGTATTTTATACGTGCTACGCATTCTGTTACTGCTAAAAGAGCTGACGGCCAAAATGGGAGCTAAATGCAAAAGCCTTTTACTCAGAGCTGAATGCAGAACGTCAATGAATTTTAATCTCTTCATTTTATACTTAATAAAATTTATGGTTCGAGAATTACTGCAAGTCTCGATGTAAAAGTTTCAAAATTGCAGCTTGAAACCTAAGCTCTCCAACTGATCTACAAAGTCGCTTTATAATTGCATATAGGAAGCAAGAGAAAACTCAATTTTTGTTCGTTTACCTTTTGTATTTCTAGTAATTTTAATAAATTATTTTCAATTTCTGAAGGATTTGAAAAATACGTTGAATAAATAACAAAAGTAATGGTGAAATGGGAGGCTGTTGTCATCTAAGTCTTCTCGTAATAGTTTGCCGGTTAAGTCAAGCGTCATGGAAGATAAAAATAACAACCCAAGGTTGCCAAACCATAGAGAAACATTTTTCTACTTCCCATTTCAATTTTTATTTTTTACCCATTTGAACCATTGCAAAAAATTGTATTGTGTTTTGTAGGTTCGAATCTATTATTTTTCATGAGTATAAATGGGAGGGATATCCGATATTTTGCAATTCACGAGCAACCTTCATTAGAATGGGTAGATACCCATTTGAACCAACGCAAAGTGTTCGATTATTAAGACATTTAAATCGATTAATCTCTATAGGTTTAAATGGGAGAATATAATAGAATTTATTTCAATTCAAGAGTAATGAACAATGATTAAACTTATACAAACGTCCTGGAAACAATTGAAAATTATAAAAACCTTTTTAAAAGTTGCCAGGTCACGTACGTGAGAAATTTCCTTACTCCCCGTTTCAATTTTGGTTTGTTGTCCTATGCAAAATTTTCGATTAGTTGGCGAGGTATGAATCGATTATTTTCCATGTAGTTTATGAGTGGAGTATAAGGATAAATCGATTTATTGTAATTTAGGAGAACATTCAGTAGAATAGGTAGGTACAATGAAAAAAAAATAACTGGTAGAATTCACTATCGTAGCTGATTTTGGGGTCCAGCTATCAAGTATGGCAAATTTCACTAAATGATGGTAAAATGTACCTACAAGTTACCTTAATTTACCATAATATACGTTGCATTTACCGATTCCAAAAACAGCGCAGATGGTAGATTTTACCAATCTTTTTTCTCCTTGTAGATAATCCATTTGAACCACTGGAAAATTTGCGGTTATGTTTGTCCGTTTGATTTGATTCTTTTACATAGGTTTAAATGGGAGAAGGAATCGATATATTACAACCCAAAACAAGCAACCTGAAGTAGAATAGGTAGACTTTCATTTTTTTCAGCATTTGTGGCAACTATGGTGACGTCGGTCGTCGATGATCATCGTGGCGGTCATCCTATGATGCGAACTGGTTTTCCAAGCAAGCGAGCAAGCAAAACCGTTTTCGTGCAAAATAAATTATTTAAAAAGGGTAAAAAGGGATTGAAGACTGAAAATGAGACGAGGAAAAAAGAAGAAAGGAAAAAGTGGATGAAGAGAGGTGACCGAAGTAGCCACGCGGTGGTGCGATGGTAGCCGCGAAGACTTTGTGCTTTAATCCCCAAAGCTGTAACAACTTCATATTGTTAACTTATATTTATCAGTTAGCCGCGTCTATAACTCAACCTCTTAATTCTGATTTAGTGGTTGACTATAAATTTCCGCGAGAAAGGAGGCTTGCTCTAGTGATCTTCCGCCATCCGATGTTGCCGCGTCAATCATACAGCATCTTTAGGTTCAATTCAGAGACTCTCCTTGAGATCTACTTGATCAACTTGACGCGCACTTAATAACTGCCGAATCTTGAATAGTTCCTCGAATTTTTCTTAACGAACTATATCAATGAAAGGGACTATTCATGCTATAAGTCCTATCCCAAAATGAGGCCCGCACGGGCGATCTGATTCTAGGGTTTGTTTGCCTCATTTACTTTTAACCTTATAATTGGAATTAATTTGGGAGTTCAATTTTCTATAAGGGTTTTAAAGGGGGTTTAAAAACTCAAAAAAACGATTTGCGCCTCAAAGCCTAGCCGAAACATTCCAAAAATCCCAGGACCCAAGATGGCCGACAAAAAGGGGGGACCTATCAATTTGTATCTCTTTGCTGAAAATACACAGGTATAATTTGTTTTTGGAGAAGGAGCCCAATGTGGTACTGGAAAGGAAGGGATAAATGGTCTCTCTTTTGGGCGGCCATCATGGATTAGTCTTTTGAAATTCCCACTGATTACTGCCCTCATCAGACCAGCATACCCCCCTTTAATTAAACTGTTGATTGGGGAACGGAATGTTGCCCACTTTTGTTTACAAGCGATTTAAAGTCGATTATGGTGTAAACCATTCAAAATGTTTTAAAAGAAAGCAGCATAAAAACTTTCCGAATTTCCCTTCCAAACTATAATTTAAACGGGGTTCCATTTGCCACACGGGAAAGGTGGCTGAAAAGGCAGTAATGGATGGCAGATTCCAATTTTTAATTTCGCAGGTCTCTTCCCATGCCCTTTTTTACAAAAGGGCGGAAACAAAATACAAAATTTCCTCAAAAGATTTTGGGAAGATCCACATCCGATGAATGGTACTGTGACACCTAGTGACACCGGTGTCAAATGAAAGTCGTCTCTTATTGGTCACTTCTTGATGGAGTTAGTCTTGTTAGATGGGAATCTCCCATTATTACTGCCCTCATCAGCCACCACTACGCCCGCTCAAATTAAAGCGTTTGTTGACTTCAGGAGTGAATTTCGGAAGTTTTTAGTGCTGCCATCGTTATTTTTTGAGGTTTTTACACCAGAATCGACTATTAAATTGACTATATAGCAAAAGTGTGCAACAGCCCCATTCAGTGGAAATTGGTTTTAAACGAAAGTATGCATATGTTTTAGAGTGGATATTTGGACACAGAATTCCAACCAATGAGCTATAACTTTAGAGTGGCAGCGGGCTGGTCCACCTTGTGCCACACAGGGTAGAAGGAATCCCGGGAAAAAGCGGAATTTGGATGGCAGATTCCAAGGTTCGAGGTTAAATTTTGCAGGTCGTTTCCGGCGATGCCCGAGTTTGTTTACGAAACGACCGGAAACAACCTACAAAATTTAACCTCAAAATCGATTTTTACGGCAAGATGGCGGCGCCCTAGGTGACAACAATGAACCAGCGGAACGTTCCTTGATGTACCACTCTAAAGTTATAGCTCATTGATTCCAACACAATTATCCAGGAAAGAAAAGGCTGCTTACTTCCGTCATGCGTCAGTTTACTTATCCTGTGAATCCTTTGAAAAGGAACATTTGTATAGATTTCTGTGTTCAGATATAAAACAGTATTCCACTTTCGTTTAAAAACCAATTTCAAAATGTCCATACGAGATTTTCACTATGGCTGCCTCCGTTTTGCCTCAGAAGCACGTCCCAAAGATCATCTCTATTGGTATATAGCTCGTTGCTTTTCCTTGAAACTTCCTCGACTTAAAAAGTTTCATTTGAAATACATGGAGGATAAAAAGAGGATGAGGACAGTGGCGAGGCGTGCGATTTGGCAACATTTTTCCCATTTAAATGCATTAGAAAGGTCGAAATGCCTGGTCATATCGTCGATGACTGAAGCGTTCGACATTTTTGGTGAAGTTAAGTGGAGAAAGTGCATTGTTGCCAAATTTCACGCCTCGCTACTGGATGAGGACCAACTAGAGAAAGATTGAAGAGAATGGTAAATGGAGGACTGTTATGTATTCGATCTCGGAATTGATGAAATATGCATTGAGAAAAAATTCAATCGATAGAAATAAAATCGAAAGATTATTCAGAAAATTAAAAATCGAGGATGGGAATTAAAGGTTAGGATTTGAAGGAGATCTCAAGGCTATAGTCCAGACCAACCTTGGGATTTCCTAACCTGAAAAAAAAAGATTACCAAAAGCATGATTTTATGTGAGCCTATGTAAGGAATGGTACAATTATACCGGAATTCTACTTTTTCTACCATAGCTCATGAAACTTTTGAGAAAATTCTAGTTCCATCACCATATTCTGGTATTAAAACCAGAACTTTTTGGTCAAAGTATTAGACTTTCAGCGCTTCGCATGTCGTTGTACTTTTGGTAATATTACTAAAATTTAGGAATTATAGTTTTCAGTATGGCATTATTTACATCATAGAATCGAAAGAGGGTCCTAACATCTTCATTCTCACATTTTAAATTCCTCAATTAAAATATCCATTTCGTTTCTATCACTTTAACCTTTTGTAGTGCATTATTCCATCAGATCCACAATTCAATAATTCACAATGGGGCTGTTGCACACTTTTGTTATAAACAATCTAATAATTAATCGATTCTAATGTGAAAACCTCCAAAAATAACGATGGTAGCACTAAAAACTTCCGAAATCGATTCCTAAACTCAATAAACGATTTCATTTGCGCGAGCTTAGTGGTGGGGCAGTAATAATGGGAGATTATTCCGATCTAACAATACTGTAATTCCATCAAGAAGTGGCCAATAAGAGACGCCTTTTATTTGACATCGGTGTCACTAGATGTCACGGTAACATTCATCAGATATGGATCACTACTCTGATGACTTATCATAATCTGTGAATCATCCTTGTCAACTTAGAGAGAGTGGAGAAATTAAGACGGGAATCTTCCAGTATTACTGCCCTATTCCACCATTTCACTCGTTCAAATAAAAGCGTTTATTGAGAGTTTAGGAGTAGATTTCGGAAGTTTTTAGTGCTGCTATCGTTATTTTTGGAGGTTTTTAAACTAGAATCGACGAATTAACCGCTTATAGCAAAAGTGTGCAACAGCCCCATTCAGTATTCACCTCGCAACTCTCCCTAAATATTCCTCCAATTGATCATCATTATTTTCTCACCCTCCATCATATGCATTTTAAATGGTACCCTTCAAATGGGGGAATTTCGTGGAAAAGTTGGGCAATTTGTTAAAATTCGGCCTTAATAATAGTCCTCCAGACTCAATTGCTATTCAAAAACATACCTTAAACAAAAACGGCTCTTGAGATTTTCGCAACGAAAATTCAAGGTATCTACTATGACTTTCAAAAGAAAGTACGCTGGTCAAAATTCTTTCTGTTAAATTTGTCTCCCCCCCCCCCCCAATGAAACTTTTGACTTTTAATGACGTACTTTCAAAGGGGCGTCCTGATTATTCACTAAACAGTTGAAAACTGCAAAATTTTTTAATCGATTTTATAGATGATTGGAGACAAAAGGTCTTATTACTGTTGTATGAATATTTTTCATCTTCAAAAGACCTTCCGTTTCCAATCCAGTGGCATACGCAGGATTTTTCTTGGGAGGCGCTCTTGCACTGATAAGTGTTTGACTGAAAATTATTCCCTCCTTCCCCCCGGCCTCGAACTCCAAAAATCGGAGGTATGGAGGGGGTCTTTGGTCCCCTTAGCCCTTCCCCCTCCCCCCTGCAAACGCCACAGCTCCTATTATCTCAAAAATCTATTAAATAATTGAAAATTATTTTCAAAATTGTTGTATATTCACTGAATACTCAACACCCCCATGTATAGCATGGATTGCAATATTTATTGCAAAATATTCGTCAAATGTTGGCAATTTTATAATCTGACCATTAAGTTGCAATTATATTGAGTAAAAGTTGTAACAAAATGGCAAATAAATAGAAACTTTTCAAAGCTGACTTTTTTTTCTGCCCGAACTTTTTGCTCATATATTTCTCTTCCACCTCTGCCTATTTGTCCATGTGTCAAAAGTTGCAAGTTTATTGCAACTCAAGGGTGGAAAATTGTCCATTTGTTGCTAAAAAAAAAATTGCAACGTTATTGCAACTTTGTTGCCATAAATTGCCACATCTAGATTAAAAAATGCAACGTGGGCCTCTTTTTCCTAGATTGATTGAACAATTTTTTTAACCAGACATCAATTTGTTTTAAATCGAATGTGTTTTAATACTGCAGTCCGTTAGTTCATCGATCCAACCTTCGATTTGACAACCATGGAAGGTCGCGAGCGCGGGGAATCGCTTCCCGACCAAGAGCGCTAGCCTTTATATCCCCGCGTTTAAGTCACCCAACAATTATTACATCCGACTTGTCGGCTGCCACGGAATCGACCCGCTTCGATAATTATCAGCCGAGCTTGAGCCCGCTCCTACTTTCCATGGAACGCTATTTTTTTTATTTTTCTTCTCTCCCCTTCTTTTTTTTTCAATTTATGTATTTTTTGGCCTCACGAAACAATAATCAAAGCTCGAACCGGTTCCATCATCGGGACACCGATCATTGCGGCAGAGCTGCCGTTTTGCGTATAATTAATCGCATTTTTCAATTCACCGATGATTCCACCGGTTGAGAAAAGATTACACAAATCAGTTCAGTATATGACTGTACTGCACGAAAATACTCGAATCTATAATCTTTTCTCAACCGATGAAGTCGTCGATGACTTTAAAAAACTTGCGGATATTTTAATAATTTAAGGGCGATTGCATTGATTGAGAAAAGATTGCAGATCAGTGTATTTCCGTGCAGTATAGTTATATACTCTGAGCTGCTTTGTGTAATCTTTTCTCAACCGGTGGAACTATCGGTGAATTAAAAAATGCCATTATATGTACACAATACGGCAGTTCTACCGATTATTGAACCCCGCTGATGCTTGCTGTAAAGTAAAATATTGCTCGAAGTTTGACAACAACGGTTAAAACGCTAAAGAGAAATATTTTCATATGGTTTAAATAATAGGAAAGAACATTTTCAGCCTACCTACTAAGCCAGTTTTCTGTAACTTCATTTCAGGAGCTAGATACATGACACGTTCATTCGGATTAGCATATTCTTCCGCAAAGTACAAGTGCGAGCAAACAAGCGCACGTGAAACCAAGCCGTTAAACAGCGAGTACAATTTACCAACTGAATTAAAAAGTCACATGACCCTTTCCAAACGCGGTTTAAAAACCATACTTTGCGGTACAGATTTGTTTACCGGATGGTGGTGGCCTCTTTTATTTTATACTGGATACAAAATACATTTATACTTTATACAAAAGCCATTTTTGCAATTGAATCAAAAAGTGTACTCTCTGAACTGAAAGTAAGTTAATTTTTCCTAATCCAAGAATATTGATTTCATTATTGATTCAAAGGGTTGGCTCCATCGAAAATAGGTTGTTTTAACTATATTGACAATTATTGAGGACTGTTCACCGGCGGATTCAGGAAATTGTCCTTCTCTATGTTTTCACATAAGAACGCATGCGTTAGTAAAGTATAGAATCACGTGACTGCCCCTGAACAAAATTGTCGCCTTTTCTAACACACGCGTTCTAATTGGATAAGAGAGAGAAAGACAAATTCCTGGATCCGCCAATGGGACTGTTGTCCAGGGGGTGGATGTTCAACAACTGCCCTTTTGGCAGCAAACAAACTGTCTAATTCCTTGTATCCTCAGAATATTGTAACAGGGCATGTACCTCGTCGATGTCACTATCGGTTATCATGACTGACCCAGAGAGACCAATGGTGACCCTGTTTCAATATGTACTGCAAACAAAATTTCGTGATGGAATCTGCAAAATTGAGTTCACGACAGATTAAAATAGTATTCATACGAGCAGGTGAGCGACAAACTATGCATAATTGAAACTATTTTTAAACGTGGTTTTAGTTAAAGATTGCTACAGTAATCTGCTATTCTCAATGTCTTATCATTATTATATTATTGTGCCTAGCTCCTGAAATGAAGTTAGTCACGATAAAAGCTGGCCAGGCGGTCTGAAACACCCTGTATATTAATACTTTTCATTTTCCAAAAAACCATCTGTTTCCACTTGCCTCCAAAGTCTATTAAAAAATAGTAAATATTTTCAATATTGTTGTATATTCATTGAATACTCAATAATTTTTTCAAAACTGATTTTTGTCACATTCGCCCTATCGACGGATTCGTCCTTAATTTGTCATCAAGGTAGAAGGAAATTGTGCTTAGAATAAATTTAAAAAAAAAAAAATAAATAAATAAATAAATAAATAAATAAATAAATAAATAAATAAATAAATAAATAAATAAATAAATAAATAAATAAAAAAATAAAAAAATAAATAAAAAAAAAAAATAAAAAAAAAAAAAAAAAAAATAAAAAACGATTCTCGGGGCCTGCGTTTGTTCCGGACTTAAGGAGCAGCGCTTTGCAATATTGTATCGCATCTGCAGGTTGCTTTAACAACCTGCTGTTTAACATTAAATTGAAGGAAATTGTTCTTCATAAAATAATAAAAAAAAGCATTGCTCGCCTCGTTTGAACACTTCTACGTGGGGAGCAGCACTTGCGCACCGTTCCATCAAATCGTGTACCGAGTCTCCTCAGCAACGAACGCCGGACGGGTCAAGTGTGACTAGAAGGGGTAATACTGAGTGTTTCAAGATTCAATCAATGTAAATCAATATTTTATGTAATGTAACTAAGTACTCGACTAGCATCGACGCACGATGTCTCGTTCAACAATATCAGATTATATTGTTTGAATCGTCTTCATCGCTGCTAAGTGCGGCTAATAGCGCGAAGCTTTGCATAAAACAACTTTTTTTATTACTTATTACTTTTTTCTCTTCCTTTTTTCATCTATCGTTTATTACGATCGTTACTCCCCTTCCCGCGATCCTTTACCAACCCCCTCTCCTTTTTTTCCCACCTTACCCCTCTGCACAAGTCTCGCCTCCCTCCCTCCCCCTTATATTTTCTCTCTCCCAATCATCCAGCGCGCAGTCGCGCTCTTGCGATCAACGGCTTGTTTGTCGACGCGTGGTCGTTCGCGCATGCGCGGAATTCGAATTTCGGTCTCGGTTCTCAAAAATTGAGTTTGCCGAAGATAGATTGCATTTTATACAATAAATATTTTTATTGTGGTATGCCAATCGTAAAATTGGATATGTAGACACACAGTGTTTTTCTCGTATACCTCTCTTTAATGATCTGGCTAGCCTACTTTCACCCAACGTCTCTGCATATCTTCATTCTATTTCTTAACCCTTTCACTCACAGTGTCCCAAATGAAGGACGCCATTTCACAAAAAATATCCAAAGGAGCTTCCAATGGCTCGTTGATCACAATCCACGAGTATTATTCGATCCGACAACGGCGTTCAATTTAAATTTGTTCAATTTGAATTTGTTCAATTTAAATTTGTTCAATTTAAATTTGTTCAATTTAATGGAATACGTTCTAGATTATACAGTGACGCTTTTTTTCATAATTCGCGTGCGAAAGGGTTAAGAAATTATCTGTAAAAAGAAGGCATTATTAGCTTAATGACTTGGTGGATGCTGATAGCTTTGCTCTGTAGTCTGTAGCTTCAATTTTGAATACACACAAAAATACTTACAGTTGAAGTTATTTTGGTGCCCTATTTAATAAAAAAAATAAAAACCTCTAATGGGTCTGTTGCATACTTTAGCTACAGCAAAATAAAACCTTGATTCTTATGTAAAATTCGGCGAAAATAACGATACGCACATTAAAAACGTTCAAAATCCACTCATTAACTCAGGAAATCACTTCAATTTCAAACAGCCCGCGCTACACTAGACACTATTTACACCGGTATACTACTACATAGACGGAACCACGGTGCATAAGTAAACAACATCGTAACTACAACATGGTGGATATCCGTTCTAAATACATGAACTATTGGCTGCATTTGCTGTCTGGTCTTTTCGGTTTATCAAAGATTACAAAATAATATAAGAAATGTACGCATCTAAACGAAACATTCCAATGTTTGTAAGTTCTGTTCATGTTTACATAAACGAGATGGTTCCATCTACATGTAGTTATTTAAGTCGGTGATATAGTGTCTAGGGTAGCGCGGGTTGTATGAAATGGAAGGTATTTTCTGAGTTAATGAGTGGATTTTGAAAGTTTTTAATGTGCGCATCGTTATTTTTGCCGAATTTTACCTTAGAAACAATGTGTCATATTGATGTAGCAAAAGTATGCAACAGACCTATTGCAAAAAGTGGAGGATAAAATTTTAACCCTCAATGGTTTCTATATTGTGTAGCGATTTGTATGACCAGAAAAAACGAGGAACGCCTTTTGGTAGTGCTGACAAAACCTTCGGTAGAAAAATGACCCGCAGCAAAAATCTTTAGTGGAGCTAACCAAATGTTGTGTGCGCCTGACTAAAGAGATTTTGCTGGGTGGACCGAAGATTTGGTCGTAAAAAAGCAGAAAAGACGCTTTGGTAGCGAAGGCAAAACCTTTAGTAGGAAAATGACCTGGCAAAAGACTTTATTGTTGATCTACCCATCAAAGTTTTTGTGCGCCTCACTAAAGAGATTTTGCTGGTCTTTTGCTGGGTCATTTTTCTATCAAAGGTTTTGTTAGCGCTACCAAAGTTTATTTTTATGTTTTAGAGCATGAGTGTCATGCTCTATTGAAATCGTTTCTACAAGGTCAATAATGCTTTTCTTATAGGAACGGCATGGTTCGGGGGTCCGCTCGGGGGATCGCTTGGTTTCAGTATCGAGAACGGGTCCTCGAGGACCGATTGACCCATGTGATTCCACCAATCCGGTGTCCTCCCAATTTGTCGCTTTTTCTTTGTGGCGGGAGTTTTTGGCCAAGATTGAGGTTAAGCATTTTTGGGAATGTAATTACGTTACTAATTTGGATCAGACTTCAACGAAATTTTCTGTATGAGATATTGGGGTTTTATATCAGAGGATTGTGTCCATGTTTCGTGTATTCTGCGATTTAAAATGCATTTAGATGATTTCAAATTTCCAATCCTGTTATTGTTGATGTTTCGGTCCGCTAAAAGAGTTCGTTTGGGGAACGCGATCGGCGTTGCGTTTTAAGGTGAATCCTCAGCGACCTGTAGTAAGATTCTCATCCGCTAGATAACGCCACTGTTCCGCGGTCCAGAAACCATGCTTTTTCCGCCTTTAATCGTTAATTGCGAGAGCTAGAGTTAACTTTTCGAAAATGTAAGAACGTTGCGTTCTAGATCAAATCCTAAGGAAAATTTTAAGACCATTCCGAGCCATGGACGAAGATATAACTAGTTATATCTTCGTCCATGGTTTTGCGACGACCTCCCGTCCCCTTTGCCCTCCCCACCAACTACTGCACCTACGCCTACAACAGTTGCTTGCCGCGTTGTACAGATTGCATGAATGATGTGTGTCCATCAACTTCATCCCAATTTCACAGCCATCACGGATGCCACGCCCGCCACGGGTCTTCTACCTGGTTTTATGCGACATCGGTCATCGTGGCCCAGTGTTACATGGTAATCAGCGGCGGATTCGGGAAAGGCACGCCCCCCCCAACTCACGGTAGCCTTTGCCTTTTTTCAACAGAAAAAATCGCATAAATTCCTCCCTGCAAATTTGAAAATTCATAGGCGTGAAGCCCCCCCCCCCCTAAAAGAATTTTCTGGATCCGCCATTGGTAGTAATTTTTGCGGCACACTACGCCGGATTCCCGCGCAAATTCCTACACTTACCTTTCTCCCTTATCTGTCAATGGGCGCTCCCCGAGGAGCGGCGCGGCGCCCCCCCCCTAATTCAGAAAAATCAAAACTTTACAATAAAAAAGAATCGGAACATTCGAAGATCAAATAATAACGAAAGGAGTAAGAGTTAACAAACTTTATTCTTAGTTTACTTTACAATTTTAATTAGGGGCGTAATTTAGGGGGGGCAGGGCGGGAAGTAGCCCCCCCCCTCCTAAGCAGTGGTGCCCAACCGCCCCTTGCCACTATACAGCTCGCCCCCCAGTTTCAGGATTCCTCTCCCCCCCAGATCTAGACCTCCCCCTGATTTTTACCCCACCCCCTCCTGATTCAGACGACATCATACTTCCCACCCGTCATCTCCCTCGCCGAAAGAAGTTTTAAAATCTACTAGTATGAACGTGTCTACATTGGTAACTACCGTTGGCAACGAGAATTTTGCGAACTTCCTTGAAAATTCAGAATCCTCTGGTCGATAATTACATGATAAGAGAATGTATAGGCAAGAGTTTTGGTTTTGTTAATTTAAATAGGTTAACTCTTAGAATTCATCAGGACAATGAAAATAAAGAAGGAATAGTTGTACTTAGCTTTTTACTATTTCTATCATCTGATGCTGTCACTTTATTCATAATATCAAACACGTCAAAAATAGAATTACTTTTGATACAACTACATGCTACAATCACTTACAATTTCTACCATTTGGAAGGATAATTGATTTATTTTCTATTTTGGGCGGAAGTGGGGGGGGGGGGTTCTCTAGACTTGCCCGTCTCTAGGTGGTGTCCCCTAGACCTTCCATTGACATTCAAAAAGTTGCCCCTCCGGGCAATTGTTTTGCGGGTGCCCATGTCTTTGTCCATGGTCTCTGAACCAGAAATTGAACGTTCTTCCGGTCTGTGGTTGCCTTCTTTTCTCATAAGTTTAGACACGGCCACCCTGTAAACCCCACAACAAGTTAAAAGTCCGCAATCCGCACCCTCGACCCGCAGCCACTATCAAAAGTAAATTGCCGGTTGACTTGCAGGTACTCTCCTCCTCCTCCCCCAACTTAGATTAGACACAAATATAAAATTAAAAAAAAAAAAAAAAAAAAAAAAAAAAGTGAAAAATAGAATATATGCCCCAGCAAAGGGCCCCCTCCACAGTTTTCCAAGAGAGGGAGCGACCCCCTTGCCAGCGTAACTCCGAAAAAATAATTCCAACTGGGGTCCAAGTAACTCAAGTAAGGTCTCAAAATGAAATCAGATGGATCCAAAATTTTAACGGCGAGTACCGGTAAGCTTACTCTTTTGATCGGTCCAAACCGAATTGCGATACATCGATTTACTCTCGAGATATCGATTTTTCAAAGGCGCGCGGTATAGGGTCAGAAATCTAAGATTCTCTAAAATCCGCGAATTTCGACTCTCATGGACCTAGCATGCGCCGTGAGAAGTCATATGTGAGTTTTTTGAGTTCACATGAAGTTCATTAAGGGCCCTGACAAATGTCGGACCGATAAAGTCTATATCGGGGGGGGGGGGGCGTGGCCCCAACTCCAGCGTAAGTCTCACGTACAATGTCTAACTGCGGCCGCGGGAGGTCCCATAAGATCCGTTTAAAAACTTGGATGGATCTGAATTTTTTTCAAGAATTATCTAAAAGCTGAAGCTACCGCCCAATCCAAACCGCAGTGCGCAATCCATCGATTCGTTCTCGAGATATCGATTTTTCAAAGGCGCGCGGTCTTGTCAGATCGACCTTAGAGGGGCGCTGGAGGCTGGAAAAAGGCGAATTTCGTCTCTCACGAACCAGTCGTGTGCCGTATTATATCGGTTCCGCTTTTTTTCGGGTCCCAATGATGTCCCGAGAGGGCCCAATGCAGTTTCGAGCCAAAAAATATCATCTTAGGGGGGGAACTACTCCCCGTTTCAGCGTAACTCTGACAAGAAATGTCTAACTGCGGCCGCGAGAGGTCCTGTAAGGTCATTAAATAAACTCGGATGGATCTGAAATTTTCGAGGTTGTCAGTCACAAGCAAGCGCTTTCGACCGGTGCAAACCGAATTGCAATACATCGATTCACTATCGAGATATCGATTTTTCAAAGGCGCACGGTCTTGTCAGATCGAACATTGAAATAAGCTGTGGATACTCTGTATCCGCGAATTTCGTCTCTCATGGACCGTTTAAGCTCCCTTAAAAATCGAATGAGCTTTTTTCAAGTTCATATTACGTTCCTTAAGGGCCTTGATGAGTGTCGGATGACATTTGATCAATATTAACATTCATTTTTTAATCTGAGACAAAAAGAGCTGAAACCATAAAGACGAAGAATTTCCATCGTGATGACTTTGGTTCAAGCGAGGAAAATTCTATAGAAGTCCCAAATAACTAGACTAGACTTTCCGGCTTGCTAGGATTGGTATTAAGAATTTCCTTCCTGATGACTTTGGTTCAGGCGAGAGAAATCTAAAAAAGTCCCAAATAACTAAACTAGACTTTACGGCTTGCTAGGATTGGTATTGCGTCATCCGATTTTAAAGGACTATCGAAATCGATTTTCAAAACCACAGTATTCACCTCGCCTCGTGAACAACTGTTTCAACACGCTATAAGTAAATTTTCATTCCCACTTTGACCTATCAAGTTATTTTTACAGTGATCACTGTTATACAAACACAAATGCAGCGTTGCGATTGACTTTGTCGCAGTTTTGTACTATCGATATGGAACTCCACACTTACAATGATTTACGGCCGACACTCATGCTCTCTTTGCTAACACTGTTCCAGTGTTGCAAGTTCCAACTTGTTTTTTTTTTTTTTTTTTTTTTTTTTTTTTTTTTTTTTTGTGGTCAAAAAACAACCATCTCTGTTAGTAAATAAATTCTAACCGCAACAATCTTAAAAAAAAATATATATATTTTTCTGCAAAAATAATGGAAGAACCCTCAATATAATAATGCAAATTTTGTCGTAGTATAATTTTTCATGGCTTAAAACTTCTAAAGCTACTGCTGAGTTACGATGGCATCAGATTGGGTGAGTAGGGAGTGGGGTGGGTGAACGCTGAAAGGCGAGCGTCTAACTATACTGTATACAGTCCTAGAATGCTGTATGTGCATAGAAAAAAGCAGAAAAGACGCTTTGATAGCGAAGGCAAAACCTTTGGTAGAAAAATGACCCAGCAAAAGACTTTATTGTTGATCTATAACCATCAAAGGTTTTGTGCGTCTCACTAAAGAGATTTTGCTGGGTGACCCAAAGATTTGGTATAGGCTCAACTATAAAATCTTTTGATATGGGTCATTTTTCTACCAAAGCAGGTTTTGTCAGCGCGCTACCTAAGTGTTTTTCCTGTTTCCTTTTAACTGCTGGCATAGAATACACTAATCAGAACGGAAACTCCGATTCATTTTGAAACATTCTTTACCTCGGGTATATTCAGGTCCACCATGTAGGAAAGTAAGAATTTCCGGAAATCTTCGGAAACTAGCCGGGTTAATGTGATTGGTTGTGCGTCAAATCTGATAGTAAATATATATAAACTAAAAAAGCACTTCCGTCGTCCGCCATCTTGAGAAGTGAGCAAACACGGTTGCCAGTTTGTGCTGATAAATTCCAAGTCTTGTCTCCATTGGCTCTTATGGCTCCAATTGGATCCAATGGGGCTCTTGCAAACTTTTGCTGTGGGCAAATGAACAGTCCATCTGATGTAATAGCCAGCGAAAATTACAAACATCGCACCAGGAAAATCCAAAATTCAGTAATAAACTCACATAACTGCTAAAACGTCAAGTTCACGGAAAAAAAAGATTAGTGAAAATAACCATACGGATACCTGATTTTGGCACCTGCTAGATGTTATGGTAAACTTGACCAAGTATGGTACATTTACCGATACTTTGAGTAAATTCGAAATGCAATCAGGTAACATCACCTAGTACCTAGTCAAAACATAGTATACTTCTGGTTAACATTACCATAACATCTAGCAGGTTCCAAAATCAGGTATCCATATGGTTATTTTCACCATAGTTTTTTTTCCGTGTTCGTAATGGCGGTTCAACGCAAGTATCATGGGAGATTCCTGTCTAATTTGTCACTTTTTCTTCGGAAACACAGAGACATATCTCACTTTAGATAGGAATCTCCCATGATACCTGCGTCTTTCCGCCATTAAGCCCAATTCTGAGAGTGAATTTCGTGCGATTTTTTAGTGTACTCATCGTCATTTTCACAGATTTTGATGCAAGAATCAACTCTTCAATCCCCTGTAGCCAAAGTTTTGCAAGAGCCCCATTGACTGATTGTAGTATTCTATATATATATATGCTAATAGTTCCTGAGGGAAAATTTTGACTCGGCTACACTTTATTTTGATTTGATGGCCAATGCAAAACAAACGAAAAATTATGATGCAAATAAAAACTGAGCGGCGGCAGTGGCGTCGCGTGCAATTTTGCAACAATGTATTCTATCCATTTAAACTCATATAAAATATCGAATTCAGGGGGTGCACACTGCATAAGGAAAATTCGATATATTTATTGAGTTTAAGTGGAGCAGTTGCATTGTTGCCAGATGGCACGCGACGCCACTGAGCGGCGGCCACTACGCTCAATTTCATGGGCACCAACCGACTCAAAAGAGAAGAAAGGAGCTCAGCAACATTTTTATTTTACTAAATTGCTCTATGATGACAGCTTCGCATCTATATAGCATTGTATAAGTGAAATTGCCGTTTTCATGGCGCGACTTTTGAAACTTTTTCCCCCTCCACCGTCACGAGGATCATTCGAGCACTTCAAGCTTAAGGTGTTCGCATACGGCACTACAATTTATAATCATACCCCATTCATCTTGTATACGTATGGCACGAGGAGTGTAAAAATTTAATAGTTGTGGAGAAGGGGGGGGCTGGGGGGCTTTGAACATAGCGGTCGGAGGATTGGCCAGGGTAATTCCGAGGTGGAATTCTGTGACTCGAGCGCAGCTCTCGTGATTTTGCAGTGTTTAATCAAAAAGATGGCGACACAACGATAATAATCCCTCTAATAATGTACAGGAGGTTCAAAAAGCAACGACATTGAGCTCAGACTATACATCTGATATTACTTTTTGTCTATACGTAAAGAATTGCTTTTCAATAGACGGTTTTAGTGTGAAGTCAACGGTTAGCCAACAACCACAACAATGCGCTCATCGGTTGCAATCGGTTGGGATAAAACCCGCGTAGCGTTCCAAACTATCTCACTCACTCTCCCGTGACCCTCATGTATATCCATCTCTTTCTAGTTCCGAAATTCGTATACAGGGCATTGTTTTACGACATATTATTATCAAAATCGCATTAAAATGCCTCGAGGAATTCATTTCTGCCATAAAATTTCCCGAAATAAGTCTCTATATACGATTTTTGAAATTAGAGTGAGATGGCAGTACATGAGGGTCACGTGAGAGCGAGAGAGACAAATCGGCTTTGTTTGGAACGCTCATCACCGGCATGCAGTCGCCATTAAGAAGACCCTCTATTTGAGGATAGGTCAAATAACCTTGAGGGAAATTTTTCTTCAAAGTGATCAAGATGACTAACCATCCCTTTTATTTTATCTATTTTTCGGAGAAAGATGGGGATGGTTGGAAATCCAAAGGTCAGAGGTCCAAGTTTATCCTCGTGGCCCACTACTCATGTGGGTTCACCGTGGTAAAATGGTCCACGTAGGTCCAAATCCAATACCCCATACAGTATAGATATGTATGAATCCATATGAATGTATGGATATCGTATGAATCCGTATGGATAAAGGTGTTGATACCATCACAGATACATACGACATCCATACATATCCATATACGTATTCATACTCTGTGTGGGGAATTGGTTAAGGGCCTATATGGGCCTGTGTGGACAATTTTTGCCCGGGCATTGCGTGGTTTATTATTTTTTTGGGAATATTATAACGTAATTTTACTAGATTTGTGAGGATATGATTACTTCTGGGAATATCCTGGCCTGTGATTTGACCTTTTTCAAGGGACTTTTTAGGTTAAAGTACCTAGGTTAGATTATAGGTTATGTGTTTAAGTGTTTGAAAACCATAGGGGCGTAATTTAGAGGGGGGCAGTGGCCCTGAGGATTTCAGAATACAGGTCATAGTTTATAAATTTTATGCTGAGTGGAGGGCAACCCTGTCCTCCACAGTCCACATACACACTCACGTCAAGAGGTGGTCAAAGCAAAGTTATCAGGAATCAATCGTGCGAGTGGCATGAAAACAAAACAAAACAAAAAGACAAAAAGCAAGAAACAAAAAAGGCCATCCGTTTTTGGTGACCACTGCCTCCCCCAAGCAAACCTGCAATTACGCCCCTGTTTGAAAATCCATCGCATTAAAATCTCGAAATCTGGAAAAGTTTCGCCTGGAATCACCTTACGAAACCCATTAACTTCTTCCATAACTATAACCCCTGGGACGTACATTATTTGAATATTGTAGAAGTATTTCGTTTCATTGTAAAACCAAAGAAATTGTTTAGCCGGCGCGGTTTGGGAAGCCCTGGGAATGAGGTTTGATTTAATACTAACTTGAGCCGTTCTATACTAGTAATGTTCAATGTTCATGGGTTCCCTATCCCCCCTCTTTTCTCTCTCCACTCCACCGTATCCACCTATTTTGCGAGGAGGCGCGGTTTTTTCGCGCAGCTTATACAGCGATTGGTGCGGCACAACTTTGAATCAGATTCGAAAGTGCCTGTTTAACACTTTTTTTTTTTAATTTTGTCTAAGCGATGCGACGCTAGCTGTAACCACAACTTTGTACTCACTTTAGACCAACGCGGTGCGCAGTGCTGAGTGCGCTGTGGCCACTTTGTTCGGTTATAAGAGGTGTAAAAAAAAAAAAAAAAAAAAAAAAAAAAAAAAAAAAAAAAAATACTTTATCATGCAAATTTTCTGCTATTGTGGATAAAAGTTGGTAACTATAGCGGACAAAAAGTCGTCAAAGTTTCATAAACTATGCGTTGTTCAGTACATATTTCGTATTTCGAAAAGGCATATTTTTCAAATCCATTCAGCTTCTTTCAATTCAAGTATCTCTTTATTCCGTTAAAACAATCTATAACAATTCATTGGGGAATTTTTTATCTCATTTAATATAATTTTGACCTCAGAATGGATGCACAATGTTTTGAAAATTTGTGAAACTTTCACAAAAATGTGTCAAACTTTAACAAAATTTTATCGGAATATGAGCTTGTCAAAAGACATGTAAGAAATATGACTTGTAATTCGTGTTGAAACTTTCCAATTTCAGTGCTCTAATAATTAAGCGATTAATCAAACAAAGTTGACAGTTAATTTCTCGTATAATGTATCTGGTGGAAAGCCGAATAGAATTGATCAGGGTACTGTAGTGAACCCTCCCCCCCTAATCCTTTGAACACACACCCACCCACACGTACCCACAAGCAGACGTTATTATTATTCACTTGAGAGAGTATACAGAACTTGTCATTGTGTCAAATGTTTTTTTTTGTTTTTTTTTTTTTCTTGTTAAAACACTTTGACACATAACCCACCCTAACCTAGGTACTTCAACCTAAAAAGTCCCGTAAAAAAGGTCAAGTCACAGGCTAAGCTATCCCCAGAAGTGATCATATCGCATACACAAACCTTCACCCGACTTTTCTTAAATGCTCAATGCTCATCGTCTTCATTCTTCATAATTCTTCCGTTTGAGCCCATGCAAAAATATCGATAATCTGGAGGTTCTATCAAACCCCCAAGAATTGATTGTTTTTTATATAGCTCCGTACAACGGAAATAAGCTCAAACATTTTCATCAATTTTGGACATATTCACAAACCAGGTTGGCATAATTTAGAAGTAAATCCCACGGAATCATCTTGAGACTTCATTCAATGACACTTGCTGAATATCGTCAGTAATTGTGAAATGTGACCATTCTACATAAACTTGCTGAAAAGAATAAAAAAAAAAATATAAAAAAAAAATACCCCAGTAATTCTATTATATATTTCGAAATTTTGGTTTGATACCGCATTTAATTGGAATCCGACTCACTCCGAAATGCAAGAAATAAAGTTGCGACTTTGCAAGATGCTATAAAGAACCGCAGAGAAAAGAATGGACAGCAACTAAGAATGTATAGGGGGAAAAAAAGAGAAAGAAAGAAAGAAAAAAAGTTATAGTCGTCGTTATAGGGCGAATGGAAATGGGCGGAGGGCCGCGGCTTTATTTCAGAATGCAGAAATATGGACTGAGAATCCCTGATCGGTCGGGGCCTTAGGGGCGGGGCATGTCATGGATATTTGATTTACAATTACCGAGACTGAGGACCTTATCTCTTTATTGTATTTAACAATTATATTTATTAATAACGTTATCTTTACCCCTTTAGCTTCAGGCCTGAGCTAACACTCGTGATTTTTTAATCATGATCAAAATTATATTACACCTTCAGCCAACGCATAAATAAATAATCTGTATACTTACACACACATAACCATCTTCAAATGCTCATTGTATTGGCATATTTTCCGATTACTATCAAGTACATAACTTGCATGCTCTAGCATTTACAAACAAAAACAACAACAAAGTGACAAATATTTCAAGTTATGACAGTAAAATAAATATTACATTTTTTTTGTTCATCCTAGAGATTAAATTGTAATAATATTATTATTCGGAGTGAAAGTATGACTTTTAAACTGATAATTACTCGAGGATAATTTTGTCAAAATTATGTTTTTCCACCAGATAATTACTATTATTATTATTATTATTATTATTATTATTTGTTACTAAATAAAGTATTGGTTCTTTTTATCAGTCATGGTGGTGTCATCAACTTCATGTAAAAGAACTATTTTCAGAGAAATCAGGATTTGGACCAATACAAGAATCACTAATGGAAAAAAAAAAAAAAAAGTGGCAACGATATATTGTAAAGTTTTAATGTTTGATATATTTTCCACTTTATTTTCATGAGACCGCAACTAAAATTGTCAACGTATTTGTTACTTATGTAGTTTTTAATGTCTTTTGCCGAAGAATTCACATTGTTAAGAAAAGCTTGTGGGTAGTAAAATAGTACGATTATTGCTCCAAAAAACAAGAAGAAAAAAAAAAATCTGACAAATATTGGTATATCAAAAGACCATTTTCCGCAGATTTCCTGTCATTCTGAAATCAGGAAGACTTCAAAACAGCATTTACCTCGAAGATTGGTGGACATCTCAATTTACATCAACCCTCCAATTCGCTGTAATAAAAGAATGCACCTGAAATGTCACTTCACCAACAAACCTGTGGTTGGCACAGTGGCGGCGCATTTTTATGTACCCATTAAGTCACAAAAGCCCTCCTTCTCTTTAGCAACGGCTTTTACCTGGGAAATATCTTGCCATGCTCTATTCATTGCTACAAAATTTCTCAACGAATGGCGCACCGCGCAAGGGCAGTCATGAATGAGGACTAAGGACTCCTGATGGCAATTTCCGAGTTCCGTCCCGCGGTCAAAAAAGTATCCGAGTTCCGTCCCGTGGTCCCAAACCAGGAACCGAGTTCCATCCCGCAGAAACAGGTAAGAAAATATACAGATCTGCACTAAAAAAAAGTTTGGCAACATCGCATCAAAATGAACAGCAAGAAATTGCAATGAATGGTGAAAAACAGAAAATTTACCTGGTTGCTATGATCTGTGATTGATTACATTTCTGAAGTCGATTCGGCACTCGCGGTCAATGATGAAAAATTAACATTAAATTTGTTTTACTTTTAAAGCCGAAAACGCTAGCGTCAAATTAATGACACACATAACAGGAATTATCTATATTATCTTTGGGTAGGAATTTGAAACATTTTTTTTGTTTTAATATTCATGACGCTCAAAAGATTTTAAAGAATAATCCTACACTAAATTTTCCATTTCTTCCTCTTTCTGCATGGTTTTGGAGCATTCTTGCAGTTGTAAATGGAGACGTTGAAGTTTGATGTGCGTTTTGCTCAGTATACCAATCAACGCATCCTTTACGTCTCGTGCTTTACAGTGCTACTGGTCCAGAACTCCTACATAGTCGCCATTTACAGCACATTTTAATGGGAACTCTACATTTAATTGAGAAATTGGCTACACAAAGGGAAGGAACTCGGATGCTAAGAGACATGAAACTAGACGGAACTCGGATGCTAAGGGACATGAAACGGGACGGAACTCGGATGCTAAGAGACATGAAACGAGACGGAACTCGGATGCTAAGGGACATGAAACGAGACGGAACTCGGATGCTATAAGGGACATGAAACGAGACGGAACTCGGATGCTAAGGGACATGAAACGGGACGGAACTCGGATGCTAAGAGACATGAAACGGGACGGAACTCGGATGCTAAGGGACATGAAACGGGACGGAACTCGGATTCTAGGGTGCGCGAAAATTGACCGCGGGACGGAACTCAGATGCAGCCCTCCTGATTCCTGACGAGTAAGATCCGGGTATAGTTTTAAGCCCCTTACTTTCCCTATATAGGCTCGATAGGTTATTCGAAAAATGAGGCTAGTTTGAATAAGTCTAAAGAAATCCGATTGCGGAGTTACGTTCCACGTACGGACAAGTTAACTTGAAAACGAGATGGTTTTATTTATTTATTTTTTTCTTTTCTTTTCTGAGTATGTATGGTTTGGTCTCACAATCAGTATTCGCTTTTTGACGCTGAGTTCAGCCCTGTCTACATTCTTCGAGCAGAAAAAAGTACCAAACAAAACACTCATAAGGGAGGTAATGAGCAGTGAATTTATGTGAAAGTTACACCCGAGTCGAGTCACGAACCCACGCCCTCAAGCACCGAGAGAATATAAATATACGACTCTAGGAAAGGTGTTAAGACACTTAAGCGGCAAACACTTCATAGGTATACACCCGTAAGAGAAAAAAGAGGGCGTTAAGAGCGGGGGAGAGAAGAAAGGGAGGGACGGGAGAGAGGGGGGCAAGGGGGCAACTCATCATGCGCACTAACTGTTGGACCCTCCTCTCTCTTGATTACTACCTGCGAGTCGAAACAGAGCTGATTAATTTTTCTCTCTTTTCTCTCATAGCTGACCCTCCCCCCCTCCTTTTTTCTCGTATCTCACTCTCTTACACACTCTCCCTCTCCCTCTGTGTTGCCGGGTCAATTAGTATAAAAAGAAAAAAATGTCAAGATTTTAACGAAATTATTTGTTTATAAACAATTTTAAAAGTCCATGAAACTTTAGCAAACTTGAAGTTTATCTCAAATGAATCTTTGAGCCCAATAAAAAATGGTAAAACAATAGCTCCTGACATGTGTATTCTTTCAAGTTTGATTGAAAATTTAAATGAAAACTGGTATAATTTTTTTTTTTTTTTTTTTTTATTTGAAGTTATGGTTTTCGATGATAAAAAATTGTTTCACAGACATTTAGTGGTGTAGCACGCTGAATAGATATCAACAGTGGCGGCTCGCCAGGTAAGGCAAGTGAGGTGACAGGGAGCCATCACCTCACATTTTTTAAAGGAGGAGAAAGGAAAAAAATAAAAAAAATAACGTATAGAGGTTAAAATGGTTATTACTCCATTTTTCTTTGTTTTGATGGTCCAAAAAGTGTGAATGAAACATAGAATTTTCAAAAAAGTTTAGGTGAAAAGCGTTTCAAAAAAAATCCCGTGCACCTCTCATTTTCGTCGCCTCACCTCCACGAGCCGCCAGTGGATTTCAAAGCAGGGTCACAGGGTGTTGGTTGGGTCACTGAAATGAAGAAGGAAAAGGGAAGAAGTCTGAAAAAGAAACCGGGGGGGAGGGCTGAGGGAATAAAAATGTAAAATGTGTTCCCGAAATTTTTTGAAAAACAACCTGTTCCTGCAGTGCAAATATTTCAGTAAAAATGATACATGGTCTGGTCCAAGCCCACTTTTCTTCTCTCCTTCGCTATGCTACTTCTTGTAAGTTGCAGGATTGGGGCTATTGCACACTTTTTGCTGTAAGCGATTCAAGGATAGTTTCGGATGCAAAAATCCTACGAAAATAACGATGGTAGTACTAAAAACTCACGAAATTCACTCCGAAACTAATTAAATGCATTTGAATGCTCGAGCGTGATGGCGGCGTATGGAACTAATAATGAGGGTCCCCATCTCAATTTCGTCACTATCTCTATGCTGATAAAGAAAATTCACAGAGTAATTAGACACCAGATCATTGATTCACATCTGATCAATGGTACCGTGGCACCTGGTGACACCGTTGTCAAAGAAAAGCCGTATCTTATTGGTCACTTCTTGATAGAGATTCTCTTTGTGCATTATAGTCGCACACTGTAAACTGAGCTGTGCACTCTTTTGGTCAACCGGAGAAGTTCATCGGTCGTGCATTGAAAAATACCATTGAATAATTATACACAAACTAACAGCTTTGGTTGATCCACCCCGAAGAATTTACTGCGATGAAATTCCAAAGCAGAGGGCGGTAACCCGTCGGTAACGTAACAGATGATGATTTTTTTTTTTTTTTTTTTTTTTTTTTTCATTCATTTATTTATTTATTTATTTTTTTGTAGATTAGAGTAAAAAAATTTACAAGTGTAGGGTCTTTCTAAGCTCCTGTCCTTGCACCTATTTGACAACACCGCCCTCTCTGACTAAATTTAACTCGGATTAATTAAAAAAGAACACTTTTCCCCCTTCCTTTACACCCATTTGGCGTGAGGTAATTAATTTTCACCCAGAGAAAATGTAACTTTACACTGAGACAAGAAGGAACGGCACAATGCGGTACGCAAGGCGGAGGCTCCAATTGAATCCCCAACGCAACCTAAACCAACGTTGTCAAATTACAATAACTATTCAATAATATCGAGTTCAACCAATGTCGACCTCGACACTGCTCATCTCCCATAGACTTAGCCTCAGGAGTGTGGCTCAGGACGTAGCCCTTCTCCCTTTTAACCTATTTGAACGCGTGTGTTGGAGAGGGGCGAACAGGGTTCAACAGGGTCCACACTTCACATCGCTGATCTCGAGTGGAAAACTGTGTTTTTCCAAAGCTTTTTTTTCAAATTCAAACCGTCTCTAAATTCGTGCCTATCCTTACTTGAAATTCTCTTGAAAGTTCCCTGAGAAGTATTAAGACATTTCGGTTCAAGAGGTAGTTCTGAATTGCAAAGTGGATCTGGAGTACTTTTTAAGTTCGAGTCAAGTCAAGTCTCAATTAAATAAATTTTCTGAATCTCGCTCTAATTGTAAGTGTGAACCATGGATTTGTGAGAGTATAAAATGTACTATATATACATCTAGGGTGGAAGAATCAGTCAGCATACTTATACAATCGAAGTGTTATATTAAGTTTTCTCGAACATCCACTTTTTCGGAAAATGGGCTATAGAGATGATTTATTCAGTCAAACTGAAAGTTCTTAAGCTTGCCACAAAGCATGTTACAGCATGCCTCAAAATGAGCATTTAATTGCAAAACATGTTTAAATATAAATAAAACATCAACAGCCTCCTGTACTAGAAACCGCATGGTCCATACAATATTAATCGACAAAAGCGTTTCACTAAAACAGTCTATCCTTGTCCGGCATAGATATTCGCAGTTAAGCCAAGGAAGCTCAAGACGGCTGTGAGCAGAGGCGAAGCGTTAAATTTGGCAACAATATATTTTCTCCATTTAAATTCACCAAAAAAATCGAACACTCCGGTCATCGGCGATGACCAAGTATTTCGACCTTTCCAATGTGTTTGAATGGGGGAAAAGGAACGTTGTCAAATCGCACGCCTCGCCACTGGCTGCGAGGTTCCAATTCTGAGACCTTTGACCCCCTCCCGCTTTTTTTCCAATTCAATTTTCTCGTTCAAATTTGTTCTCGCTCTCACTAAGGAACGGATTCCCTCGATCATAAATTGACCATCCTATTTAATTTTATTGCACACCTTCAGAGGTGCAAGAAATCTTTGGATAGCGAGAAGCGAATTGTGGGTAGGAGGAGACAGAAAGAGGAAGGGGGATGCCGGTAAGAGGCGTGGGCCCCTTGGACTTTGTTAAATAGCTAGAGACGCGCTCTATTTAATTAACGACATATTTTGCCGCTAGCGGATTTTTCAAAGAAATAATCGCGCATAACCTACTGCAGGAGCGAGGAAGAGAGTGAGAAAGAAAGAGAAAGAGAGAGATGGAGGGAGAAAGAGAGAGGGGAGAGAAGGGGAGAGAGAGAGAGAGGTGGAGAGATAGATAGATTTGCATGATCATCAGCTATATGTGTACATTCATTTAATAGACAGAGAAAAAGAGAGAGGGGTAGCATATAGCTTTTCTCTTGAAGATATGAATCATATCAAGGCAGAGCGAGATTCAATTTGAAGGCACTTAATCTGCGTTCACACTGCTCACTCTATAGTTCTACAATCTGTAGTCCACACACACAAGGTACCAGTTGGAGTCCTTGCTCCTTGGATGTCGTTATGATTACTAATTTTGATTCGGATTTTCTTTCCCCTTCTCCCATTTTCCGATTTGTTTCCTCACAGTAAGTGAGCAAGCATTCGTAGCATAAACCACCGACCGCATATCAATGCTGCCGTTTTGCGTTAAGATTAATGACATTTTTTCAATTCACTAATGAGTCCATCTGTCGAGAAAAGATTACACAGTTCAGTTCAGTTAATGACTATTAAAGCGCACGTAAATACTCTAAACTGTAATCTTTCCTCAACATGTGAAGTCATCACTGACTTTAAAAAGCTTGCGGATATTTTAATAATTAAACGGCGATTCTACCGATGGAGAAAAGATTACGGGTCAGAGTATTTTCGAGCGTTACCGTCATAAAGTAAGTAAGTAATCTTTTCTCAACCGGTGGCATCATCGGTGAATTAATTTTGAACGTATGCATTTGTTGGAAAAGGATGGCAGAATTGCTCTGATCCTAACTATCGCGTTGCTAGGAGAATATTTCGAGAACAAAGTCATACACTCACGTAAAACCGCATTAGACAGACAATCACGAGCGTTATGAATACATCGCATGCTATTTGGGCTGGGGCCACATAACATAACCTTAAAAAAAATATTAAACAGATCAAAATTAAAAGAAGTCGAGTCAGACCAAGAAATAGAAAGAAGGATTCTCCCTATCGTTTAAAGTTTAATTTATTCTTCGAGATGCAGATTTATAGGTTCACATCTAGGAAGAAGGATGTCTAAAAACTACATCGATCAACTTGTTATTTTTAGGTTAAATTCTAAGCTCACTGTTTGGTCCGATACGGAGCAAAACCATTCGAAACGCAATACAAATAGAAAGAAAAAAAAACATGAACGGACAGTATAATTTTAGGTGTGAAAATCCCTTACTATTTTTATGAGGTTATAGTTTTACGAAAAATGTAAATAAAATAAGTTGGCAGCAATATAAGGATAACCTAGTTTAGCATTTGTTATGCTTCAATCAATAGCACTTTTCTTTTTGATAACATTTTGTTTATACCTAATCTTTATATTTTCTTTCATTTTCTTGTGCATCGCTTGTGTCATAATGCATGCCACCGTCAGCCTTTCGACAAGAGAAGGTTATCAAAGCATCAGGGCTCCGTATGCTTCTGGATGAGGAGACTGATCGTATATCTACTGTAGAGATTATGCAGGTACTTATTTTCACGTTTATTGATTAGAAAATTTTTACAAATCATGGCAAGACGGGAGGCGAAACTTGATGCTCCTCTTTATTATTTTGGTCTTTCATGCCAAATTAGCAGATATCCCCACAAAAGTCATTGTCTTAAAGGGGAAAATTAGAAAGTCTTCTTGTTTCTTTCTCGGCATTCGTGGCATCTTTCTCGTCTCTCATCTAGCTCTTTTCATTTTTTAAAACTACAAAAATATCAAACCATTTTAAAAAATGGAGATTAGTACGTAAAAATGCTACAACTTCAAAGCATTTATTTAATTACCTGTGTGGTTTTGTTAATCATTGTTTTGATTCGACAAAAGTTTTTTGTGACCTTTGCTTCCAGACACTTCGGTTGTTTGATTCAATCAAATGCCTTTGCAGGCAACATGGATATCCTAATAGTTGGGGTAGCAATGCCAGAGGGGAAACAAAACTCGATTATGAAGGTACTTCCTCACCTGAAAAGCTGCGATATCTGTCCTTTTGGTGCGTCCGCTCCTCACCGAACTTATTCACAGTAGTCATCTTTGAGTAAGAAGAGAAACTACAATATTTTAATTAGCGTTTAAACCTTCTTCATGAGTCTTCTTACAAATTCTCTTCATTTAAACACAAGATGTTTATATGATCTCCCTATTTTGTAAATACTATTGCAGATTTGAATAAATATATGTGATAAAAGCAGATAATTCTTTGGGGGGGGGGGGTTGATTTGTCATTATAATTAATTACTCAATTAGACATTAAGACTGTTCCTTTTATTAATGAATCTGAATAAGTCATACACTTTTAACTTTCCACCGTTTATCCTTTAATATTGATACGCATGCGTTCATATTTCATACACTTTATAACCTGGCTCATAAAAGCTGTAGATTTTTTCGGTATACTGTAGGAAAGGTCGCTTGGACGCTCTGGTTGTTTAAGATCCATTGACGGATCCAGCAATCTGGCAACAGTGTATTCTTCCCATTTGATTGCATGAGAAATAATCGATTAGTCTCGAGGCTATAACCTCTTCAAAAATCGATTGTTAATCATACATTCAAATGGGAAGAATGCGCAGTAACCAGATTGCCAGATCTGCCTATGCAATTATATGAAGTGCGACGCAGTGCCTTCAATTTTTGACACATGCAAAAACACGTACTGGTGAGTAAAAATTAATTAAAGTATTCACCTGATTTTAGAATGCATCATGAGGTTGTCAGCGTTAATGGCTTCAATATTAATCAGTACTGGAAGCATTTCATTGGAACTGCTGATGCACTCTGGGGGTTGGAATCGGAACCTAACTCTGGAGATCACCACAAGACAATGCTTGTTATTATTTACAAAAAAAAAAAAAAGAAAAAAAAGAAGAAAAAAACACGAAGTGAAAAATGCCGGCGAGTAACTCAGCGCAGCGTGCCGCTTATAGGATGGAGCGCCTTCGATTTAAATTCAATTTACAACCACATGTAATTTATCAAAATCGAGTTGCTTTAGCTCGAGCCGGTCGGCCGGGGCCCGGTTGAAAAGTGAAAAGGGAGGATGTTAGCATGTTGAATAATCATTTTTCGCGCAAGATTAAGATGTTCCTTTTAGGCGAGAGCAGATGTTTTGCACAACACCGTCGGCAGTGTATAGCCTGTGTAGCGCGCTGTCGAGTATATCGTCGGTCATCGACTGACAATCCATTCTCTGGTTCGACCGCATCTTATAATCCCATCACATGCAGTAATTATATTATTATATCGATAACATATATTAATCGATTTGATATGTTGCCGGTTATCCGAATTATTTATGAAGCGCTCCAAGAAGGGGTTATTATCTTCATGAAATTCAAAAAAAAGGAGGGTTACTGTGATACTGCGGTAACTCTGGACTTGTAAAATTACACGGAGAAGAAAAAAATCGGTTCAAAGATGGAACGCCGAAGTGTATGGTTGCAGTAACCGAAGTTTTTGGTTATAAGTCCCGAACTTCAATTCGTAGTTCCGGTTTTATTGTTAAAACAGTGTAAAAATTTACCGATAAAAGTCGGTCTTTTTGATTTTCTAGAGAAATATAAAAATCTATACAGTAAGACTACTAAGAAACCTTATTGACGTATAATATGGCAACATTTTACCAACTGAAACCGCAACGGACCGTCTGAAAAAGCTATTACGGACCATCTAATTTGAAGCCTTGCACTCACATTTTGTACATTATTGCTCAGTTATTTAAACCGGTGAGTATGTAGGATGCTTAAATTGACGAGAGAGATTAACACCACATTAAATTTAATTTTAGAATTACTGCTGTGCGTTTATTTCACACCAAGCTGCGGGTATTTATATTCTGAGGAATCCGCATTCCGCATCTGAAATGAAGTAATGAAGGCTACACTTAATTCGGCCATAGGAGCGAATTTCTTAATTTTTTCCAAACCTTATATATAGCTTGTGAAGCCAATAATCGAGAATTTCAATTATTTCTTATCTGAACAATTTTTCTTCAGATAAATGCAGTTGGGTAGAAGTATTATTCACAATTTCACATTCTTCAGACTTCACTAATTTGTCATAGTTTTCAAATACGAATAAATAACGTTTAAAAACAAATCATCGATGACAAATGCAAATTGATATTTGTTCAATGTGCAGAGGTCACATTAAAAATACACAAAAAGGTGAGGGTATTAAAGTGAACATTGTGAAGTCAAGATTGATCTTCCAAATTCACACCTAAAAAAAATTGCACCCTGCGTCACAGCTAGGTTGCAACGCCTCTTATACGTGAAGTTTTTTTTTGGGGGGGGGGGGGAGGCAAGGAAAGAATGTTTCAAAATCACTCCAAGTTTCCATTCTGATTGTCATGCTATTCTGCGGTGTCAGGATACCCCGCCCCGCGCCCTATTTATCACGACCCCATAGTGTTGACGTTGAGAGAAAGTTTGTAAGGTTGGAAGATTGTAATAGTTTCCCCAAAGTTTGAATTGACGTACCTCTGGGGTTTCTCAAATACACGATGCGACATACAAGCAGAGCGTAGCTACTAAGGGAACCTGGCCACCCCCAGAAAATCCGATGTTGGAAAAAAGATACAGTAATAATTAAAAAAAAAAAAAAAAAAAAGTAATAATATAAATGTAAAACCAATGACAAAATAAAAACACTGTTAAGGCATTACTTAACCATCTGACGGCCTGGTTACTTCAAAAGAAAGCCACTCTACCATTTATGTAGGAAAAGTAGTTAACTGTTCGTACTCAGGGGAGTTGGAATTGCCTAGACGATACATTGAAGGCTCCCGAAAAAATCTTATCTTGTAACTGTTTTTATCGATAATCGCGTTTATCCGGAATGAAGACGGAAACAATGTGAAATAGACTAGAAGAGAAAAACGAGTATACTCGGGCTTGGGTCCATGAAGGGTGAATATTATACGAGGAAATATTATTTGAATATACTTAATAGTTGCAAAAAAGTATGCTGTAAGATTTATCTTTCTAATTTGATCGGTTTTTCTTTCATCCACTGTTAAAAATCAACCAAAAAATTCGGAGTGAAAATCGAAGTGAACACAAAAGTAGGGTATATTTTACTTTCATGCGGAGTGAAAAGAGGGTGTACCGGGAGTAAGGGGTGAAAAATGCTATCATAGAGAGAATGAACGCTTCCTTGGTGGAGAATAAATATTTTTCAACTCCGGAGAAGTGCAAATAATGACTATCACTTTCCTCATTTTCGCACCATTTTTCACTTCGCAAATATTTTACTTCAACAACTATAGACTGGGAGAAATCATTTTATGTAACCGGAGTCGGAGTGAATATTTCTAACAGTGTGGCGATTGGCGAAGGAACATAAAACTACGCTTTGAGAGGTGGAGATAGCCTGAAATAACGTCTAAATAAGACGGATGAAATTGTATAATTTTCCTGAGTATCTTCTTTAGACCGCCCAACGGGGTTTCCAAATTTGGCCCCTCCGGAAAAATTTTCTTGCTGCGCCCATGCGATCCAATCGCTCCTTAAAACACGGAGAAAAATTTCTGATTGAAATGACGGAACGTATTAAGAAATTAGGGTAAAAAGAAATTCCTTTTAAAATAATAATAATTCTTTTTGATTCAACGAGAATAATTATCATTGGTCCAATTGAACGTTCTGATGATTCAGAAGAATCACAAGAAAGAATCGTTGTATCAATAAGAATTCTTATTATTTTAAAAGGAATTTCTTTCTACCCCATTATTAATAATACTTTCCGTTATTTCAACCAGAAATTTTTCGCCGTGTGGGAGCACGTGCTCAATTTAAAAAGAAAAACTTTAGGTTAAAAGTTTCCTTAAAAGGAAAGACTTGGATTTTAAGCTCAGTGTCAGTTTTTTTCTTTCGATGATGACTTTTTCACACAGTTCTCGCCAATAATGTTCGACAAGTAATCGATGGTCCAATTCCATCATGGATCGCTCGCTCGACTCAATTCCACGAGAGGGTAACAGCACGGGGCGGACCGCGCTGGAACGAAATGAAGGAACGAGAAGCGGAAGGCGTTGGAGCGATTAATCAAATGCGTTTTATTTAAGCCTGTTAACGCTGAGACACACGGAAAGGAAGGGAAAAATAAGAGGGGGGTCGAGAGAGGGGGGTGACGTGAGACGTGACGCTCCACGGCGAATGCAACGCCATCTACATCCCGACGGGAGAAGTTGCGCGCTAATTTGAACTTAAGTTTCTTAGGTGTTACCCGGGAATAATTGAAAAATTGCGTTTCTAAATCGCTGTTTATCACTGCGCTGCTCTTCCGAGGAAGGCATCTCTTGACACCCTCCGACCGTGACTCGCATCGGTATCCAGAGACCACGCGCGTGAATATCGGTAGAGGAACAAGACGTGGAATCCCGTCATGCTGTCTACGAACGGGGCTGAAGGAGCGACCTCGCTGTATCATCTTGAACCGACTGAAGTGAAGTTAGGATTGACCCGTTCGGTAAACAAACCACGTTCAGTCGAATCTGTAAAACTAAGGAACGAAAGAATCGATTCATTCAATTTATCGAGCGCTGGTTTAATTTCTCACCATCGTGTTTACTCAATTTGTTCTATTATTAATCTCTTCTTATTTTAAAGCGTAATGGTGTACCATCTGTCCAGCGGCGTAGCGTGCAATTTGGCAAAGTTGTAAAGTGTCCATTTAAATCCACGAAAAAGGTCGAATGCGAAGGTGTTCACCGAACACCCTATAGTTCGATTCTTTTAATGGGTTTTTATGGAAAAATTACAACGTTGTCAAATTGCACGCTACGCCACTGCATCTGTCTTTCAAGAAATAGGTAGCGTCCAGAGGCATCGCATGAATTTTTACTACACCGACTTTAGTACATCACCCCCCCCCCCGGGAAGGTTAAGTGTCCTCTTTCGCTAACTAGGGCCCAAAAGACGAAATGGAAGAGAAAAAAAGAAGGAAAAATGAAAGAGAGAAGAAGAAGAAGAAGTGAAAGAGAGAAGAAGAAGGAGAAATAAAAGAGAGAAGAAGAAAGAGAAATGAAAGAGAGAAGAAGATGTAGAAATGAAAGAGAGAAGAAGAAGGAGAAATGAAAGAGAGAAGAAGAAGGAGAAATAAAAGAGAGAAGAAGAAAGAGAAATGAAAGAGAGAAGAAGATGTAGAAATGAAAGAGAGAAGAAGAAGGAGAAATGAAAGAGAGAAGAAGAAGGAGAAATAAAAGAGAGAAGAAGAAGGAGAAATGAAAGAGAGAAGAAGAAGGAGAAATAAAAGAGAGAAGAAGAAAGAGAAATGAAAGAGAGAAGAAGAAGGAGAGATGAAAGAGAGAAGAAGAAGGAGAAATGAAAGAGAGAAGAAGGAGAAATGAAAGAGAGAAGAAGAAGAAGAAGAAGAAGAAGAAGAAGAATAAGAAGAAGAAGAAGAAGAAGAAGAAGAAGAAGAAGAAGAAGAAGAAGAAGAAGAAGAAGAAGAAGAAGAAGAAGAAATGAAAGAGAGTAGAGAAAAGAGTTAAAAATACATCCATGTATTGTCCATCCAAGATTCCTGGATTCTGCAAGATCATCAGATCTTGTCACCCCGGCCGGGATTCGAACCCGGGACCTCTATTGGTTAGTGGCCGGTTACGCTGAACACCAAACCACGGAGACCGACTTAGTGCATTTAAAGCCATGAAAAAGATCGCACTCTTACCGGTGCATGGCGCACTCCTTAAAACCAATATTTTAGGTGCGGGTTTAAATGGACAAAATGTAGCGTATCTAGATTACGCGGAATGCGCGGAACGCTTGCGCAATGGCATGTCACAGTTCATACTTATCACCACCAAAAGATATCAAGCTGCGTTAGCATAAAATAAAAAAATTAAAAAAATATTCAGAAAGTGAAAACTTGTTTCCTTTTGTTGGGTCACATATTAATCGATCTGCACTAGGTTTGTGACATCATTAGTCATCACTACCCCCCAAAAAAGCTGCTATACACAACATAACAGTCGGTGAATTAAATTTCATTCGACTGTTTAGTTTGGCTTTGGTGGGCCACCTGCATTACCTGCAATGATGAAATTAATTTTGATATGCATCGCAGGTTGCATACCTAAGCTATAATATTCGATTCCTTAGAGTTTGGCCTTGGTGGGCCTACTGCCTTACCCGCAATGCTGAAATTCATTTTGATTTGTATCGCAGGTTGCATACCTATAGGCTAAAATAGTCGACTCCTTAGAATTTGGCTTTGCTGCAGGGCCGACTTGCAATGCTGAAATTCCTTTGGATATGTGCCGCAAGTTGCATTCCTAGGCTAAAATAGTCTGGTTTTGGTGGGCCGACTGCATTACCTGCAATGCTGAAATTCATGTTGGTATGTATCGCAGGTTGCATACCAAGGCTAAAATCTGAGGAGTCGACTGAATACAACAAAAAATGATTCCTGTGAACGACTAATTTCTACGGAACGAGGTGTAAGTGAGTTTAATCTTACGAATGAACCATTTCGCTCAGGTTGAGGACCGATTGGCGAGGACTCGAATCATGCAACTAAGGTAATAACATAACCTCATAATCATGTCTGCAATATATTATGGCCAACCGTGCTGCGGTTCAGGCGTGCGGGGGACATCTTACTAAACTCGCGCCGACTGCATGTGGTGCGCTTGCGCATCTGTTGCAGAAAGAATTCAGAATTTTTTTCTCCTTTTTTTTACGAGCAATATCTTTATTTATGTCCTGTTCAACTTGTCTTGATTTCTAATGCTTCGAAATGTTTCAAAAGCCGAGCAATTCTCTGATAGAGTTTTTATCATAGTTTGTTGTTCTTTAATCCTATTGAGCCTTCAAAAGTTTGGCAGGAAAATTTCGCTGTATCGATTCAACGCATACTAGACTTAATTCGTAGACATCATTTATAATACGTGTAAAAACCTTCTTTGTTTTCTTTTTTTGTTGCTTGTTTACACTTAATTTTATTTGAGACGTGTAATAAGTTTTATTTTTATTTTTTTGTAGCTTGTTTACACAGATTTTCCTTTGAGACGTGTAGTACATTTTTAATTTTTTCGTTTCTTTTCCTCTGAGATACAATTCCTTTGAGTGTAAGAACTTTCATTTTTTTATTTCTTATTTATTTATTTATTCATTTATTTATTTTTTTTGCTTGTTCGCGCAGATTTATTCTTTTGAGAAGTGTAATATGTTTTTTTCTTTTTTCTTTTTTTGTTGCTTTTTTACACAGATTTTCCTTTGAGATGTGCAAGAACTCTTCTTTTCATTTTTTCGTTACTTGTTTACACAGATTTTCCTTTGAGACGTGAGCATTTATTTTTTATTTTTTTATTGCTTGTTTACTCAGATTTTCCTTTGGGTTGTGTAATACATTTTTTCATTTTTCTTTCTTCGTTGCTTGTTTACACAGAAATTCCTTTGAGACGTGTACTTTTATTTTTTGTTTTTTTATTGCTTGCTTAGTGTTTACTCAGATTTTCCTTTGGGTTGTGTAAGAACTTTTATTTTTATTTTTTTGTGTTGCTTGTTCACACAGATTCCACAGATCTCCACCCATTTCACTGAATGCGTTAGAGAAGGACGGAGATAGGGGCTAAAGTCACGTAATGGCCCCCTCGGTTATCCTTTTCTAACACATGTGTTCATCCGGCCGTAGAGAGAGAAAGACAAAGTCCTGGATCCGCCCATGCAATGCTCAAGGCTTGGATCATCTCATCGATTCGTTTTGTTGCATGTTTCCAAATTGAACTATTAAATTGGTTATCTTTATAATCCAGAATCCAGGATGAGGTAAATCATTACAAACTAATTATGTTGTCTTGCAGATGCCAATCAACTCTTTGTCCTGTAGCAGTTCCCGTTTTTACTCGAATAGAGGCGAAAAAAATACGGAAACACGCTTGGATTTTTGAAGCTGCGAGTATTCTTTGAAAAATGCCTCTTTTTCAGACAGACCGAATTTTTCGGACAGGCTTTTGGAAAACTCGCCTGTAGAAAAGTTCAAGGTACCTACAAGATTTAAAATATATGAATGAGAAAAAGTGCAGCTAAAAGAAACCAAATAATGAATTCGTGATAACCGCAACTTATCATTTTACTCATCTTGTCCAATCAAATTCTAATTTCACCTTGAGAAAATGCGTGTCGTGCAATCAGCCATAGTTTATAACAGTGGCGTAGCGTGCAATTTGGCAAAGTTGTATTTTGTCCATTTAAACTCATTTAAAAGATCGAATGCAAAAGTGTTCACCGAACACCCAACATTTCGATCTTCTTCATGAGTTTAAATGGACGAACTGCAATGTTGCCGAATTGCACGCTACGCCATGCCACTGGTTTATACTCTAATGAATCCCAATTCAATACTATGGTAAAATAATAAGCCGTATTTTTGATGAACTACAATGATCAATTGACCCATTCCACGTTGTTAATTTGACTATATCAAAATATGAGTAATTAATTAACGAATCATAAGGCTGGAACGACAATACAAAATTATTATTATTATTATTGACACTTGTAGAGCTTGGGATATTTCGAAGTTTTTTGATGAATTTTCGCACCCCAAAAAAATAAAAAATAGAAATAAAAAAAAATCTAAAATACTGGAGTTTTGCTAAAAACCCGGCCTGCAAACGGCCCCCCGTGTAAGGGTGAATCTCCGTCTTCTGCGCAAGTTGCCGTTAAGGCAACCATCATGCAGTAGAAATATTGGATGTACCTTATTCGAGTAGATTTTTTCACAATTACCTGCGCATCAGAAGACGAAAATATGCCCCTCCACGCGCACGTGTAGAAAGAGCCATAAGCAGCGAACGCTTCTGGAGCGACCTCAAAGAGCCTGTAAAGAAGATTTTCTTAAAAAAAATTATTCGCGCCTCTATTTACTAGCTTGTCATCCGTTCACTTTTACTTGAATTGATCTCCCATACCAGATGATACTATAAACTATCGTGGAGTGAATCCTCTAACGTAATCTTCATACAGATGAAACAAGCCAAGCCTATGGTTCACATTATGTCAGTTGAACATTAACCCTTTCTCACATCCTGAAGCCCCCCCCTCCACCCGCCTATGCTCTCCCCTCTGTCCCTCTCCCACCCCCTTTCGCACCTGGCACTCCGCAATTTAGTCGAGCCAACGTATATATGAGCTCTGCCGCGTCGCGTCGCGTCGACCGTAACAAAAACAATAGAAGCCGGAGAATAATTAATAGTATCACAATGGGATGAATGGTATAAATGAAAGTTAGTGTTGTATGTGTGCGCCGGTGACTAATTTCAAAATCTCGTTATTAATCGTCGATCGGTGATTTAACGGTTCGTTAACCAACCTCAAACAAGCTCTGAGCAAAGCAAGCGGCTCAAACTTAACCAATTAAAATATCGATTAACGTTAACGACAAATTAAGAATGCGCACCAGGAACTGGCCTCAAGCACGCGAGCACCAACTTCGGGGTGGGATGGCACGGGAGAAAAGGGCTTGGGGGGAGGGGGGGGGTGTCGTGGTGAGCAATTGAATAATTATCATCGACTGATGCAGATTTTTAAAAGGAGGAAGGCCTGGATGCGAATCTTGAAATATTGCGAAATGGGTCGACAATTTTTTTTATGATCTTTTGATTTTAGCAAAGCTACGTGAGAGAATTTCATACACATAAGTGTACGCACAATACTATCAACAAATCAGAAGGGGAAAATGAGGGATGCTTGGGGGATATTTCATCCATCGTTGAATAAGCTATACGCTAATTTCTAGTATTGCCAATGATTTATGGTGATTTATCACCCTTCATAGAATTAAATAATGAAAATATCAGTTTCTGAAAATGTTGATTGGTTTGAAAAGAAGCAACGAGGGTCGTTCGGAAATTTGGTATCCAATATTTTTCTCGGCCTAGCTTCAAAGAAGAATATCTAGAACAAAATTGAAAATAAGAGTGAATGGGAGTTGAAAACTCTCTGAAACGTGATAAGATTTTAGGTTTTTGAATTCGAGAAAATGACGTCACAAGAGAGCAAATTTTCCAGACCTAGTCTATAAACAATCATACACAAGTGCATGGATGCAAAGTCTTGACTACTGTCCTCTGAGGTAATATTAAATGAATTCTTCCGGTGAGTTTTCTGGCGAACAACGTGATATCAGAAATGGTACATAGTAGACATGAAAACGACGCCCACCAGATTAGTCACGTCTCCTCAAAAATGTCTTATTTAATAACACTCCAATTTAAAACAAAAAATGAAATAAAAATTATGCAAAAAAAATAACATATTTGTTTCAATTCCGTGATAATTTATCGCCAAATTATCGGCAAATTTATAGTCCATTAATTAAAGGCAAGAACATGGTTGTTTTTTTTCCAATGCAGCTGTTTTCATGACGCCGGAGCCGCCCAGAATTATATACATAAACAACCTTACTTAAACTCATTTAAGACATGATGGTCAATTACAGTCCATGATGTATCTGACTATACGGTTTAGCAAGCATAATCAAGAGTCTCTAATAAACGTATAATTGAAAGATTCCTAACAAACAAGAGTCAATAAATTGATGTCATAAAATGCATTACAAAAAACGGCTGAGAACCTTCAATTCGTACGTACCGACTAAAGACATTATATCATATAGACGGAGTGCATCCTATATCGTAACATTGAGCTGGGTGAGGTAAACTTAGCGTACAATACAGTAGGCAGTAGGCAGACGGGTGAGTCCATTGTTCGAAATTGGGGGTGGAACGTTCAACTGGTGACAAACAAACGAACATAACCTCTTAATTCAAACTTACTACTTTATAAAAATCAGAGACAAATAGAGACGGAGCACTACATTAAAATACATTGGGAAGATTTGAGGCACACTGAATTTTCGAAGATTCAACAGAATAACATGTAAAACAACAGTCAACACCTTGAGATGTCGCATGGTGTTGAACGGTGACATTCGGGAAACACGGGGAGGGATGGGCGGGAAGTGAAGAGGAGGGTGCTCATCATTCAACACCATGCGACGTTGACTGTTGTTTTGTTGAATCCGCGAGAATTCAGAGTGCCTCTGCTGCAGCTAGTTAGTGCTCCGTTTCTATTTGTCTCTGATAAAAATCGAAATCGAAGATGGATGAAACACCATTTAATGACCATCAATTTGACAACAGTATGATATAAGATCAAAAAAAGCCTCAAATAACTTACAAAATTGGAAATAGTGTGCAACTTTCATGTTCACTCTCAAAATGGCGTCGGTTTGTTTGTCACCAGTTTTGCCAAAGATTATACCTAAAAAGATTACCAATTTAAGTTTTGATGCAACCGTTGAGTAGGCTGATGACCGGTGAGCATTTTTGGTGAGCATGCGAAGTACCGCAAGTTTGCCTCAAGGATCTTGTTATGCACTCTGTCTATATGATCCGCATATAGAATGTTTAGGACACATAAAATATAACACGTCTCTTATTCACTGTCTAATTCCGGTTACATTCACATAGGAATTAAGGTTAAAGGGAAGTAATTAACAAAATTCTTGTTTCGGTAATAGCTGGAAGTTTTTGTAATTTATTGGTCTTTTTATAAAGATCCCTTCGAGCGGCTCGACACAAATCAGGGGTGGACTGTGCAATTTGGCAACAATGGATTATCTCTATCCATAAACCTAAGAAAAAATAATCGATCTTCAGGAGGCTCATTGACCCTGAGAAATCGATACTTTTGTATAGGTTTAAATGGCAAAAAGAAAGGTTGCCAAATTGCACGAGTCCCTACTGACGCAGAGAGCGAATTCATTCGACCTCGAAACTTTCCACTAAACCGGTTGCAAGTTAAGGTTATTTTTCACCTGTCTGAAATAAGATTCTGACTCAATGGATAGCACCACTATTCATCACATTTTTAAAACTTGACTTTAGAAGCTGATGGTTTTTTTTCTTTTCTTTCTGAAAGCAGTAATCGAAAGGGGCGTCCTATAACAGGAACTGGTTAGTTTTTTAATCCATTTTTTTTGAGCCAGATTTCAACCCTATTGGTCTTTGATTGACGCGGAAAGCAAGTAACAAAATTCTGGCAAGATATTGGGCTAGGTAGGGGCGTTCCGCCATTAAGATAAAATACCCTTACATAGCCCAATCTTCTGCGAAAATGTCGGTGCTTGATTTCTCCATCAATCTAGGACCAATATCGTTGAAATTTGACTGAATAAAATTGAGTAAAAAATTACGTAGTTTCTGTGGGGACGCCTTTTTCGATTAATGCTTTCAGGGAAAAAACGGTAAGTTTTTGAAATTGAATTTTTAGAAACAGACTATTTAAAGACGCAATTTATTAAACCAGAATCTCAATTCAGACCGGTTAGGACTCACCTCAATTTTTCAGACATTTTTCTGAAATTATTCTATTTTCTGCAAAACGTGTTTTCGTAACTCCGAATTTTTGAAGAAAAAAAAAATAGATTATCGAGCGGCGGCAACTCTGTTTAGACGAGCACAGCGGCAGCGACCAGCGTCCAGCGATCGCGGTAAATAAGGACCGCTTAGAGGCTTGATTCCTACCCCCACCCCTCACCCCCTCCAACCCCTAGTTGGTGCGACTGCGGCCGCTAATTCTTAAAACAAATTTAAATGTATTTAAGAGCGAGAATTAATAGATGTTTGCACGCATGAAATCAATAGAAACGTGCATAAGAGTATGGTAATCAGCGCCGGCTAATCATAGGGTACACTTCCCGACAACGCACCACATCGCGTCGCCCAGTGATATTGCGATCGCTCGAGTTTTCACTCATTTTATACGACGTGCACTCAAACCTCCAAAATATTGCAGTCGCGTGGTTTAACCCTTGTTTTATCTCTCCAGACCAGTTTTTCAAAGATAAAAATCAGAAATTTCAACAAATCACTCCTAGCTTCCATGCGTTTACCTTGATAAGAGTATTCCAGAAGATTTCCATGAAAAATCGGAAATTTTCATTAAATTTTCCCGTATTTAAAGGAGAGAAAGTCGATGAGGTGAAAATTCACCTCCCCTGGGGCATCAAATTTATTTTCAACCAGTTTGGATGAAAAAAAAAAAATATATATATTCGTTTGATCTTATAATAGCTTACTTTACAGGGAAAAAAATCAGGTCTTCATATTTTCTACCATGATTGCTGAAAAAGCCTCAGGTACCGCGATCGAGTGTTTTTTCTGTACCATGGTAGATTTTTTGACTACCACGGTAGATTTTTTATCCACCATGGTAGATTTTTAACCATCAAAACCTGCAAAAATCTACCAGGGTAGTCAAAAAATCTACCATGGTAGAAAAAACACCCGATCGCGGTAGCTGAGGCTTTTTCAGCAATCATGGTAGAAAATATGAATAAGTACCTGATTTTTTTCCGTTTATGCAGTCTCAGAATGTGTAATTTTTTTGGGATTATCTTACATTAATTTAATGTGTAAGTTTCAAAATTCATAGTAATCAAAGGAACAAGCGTCACAGTTTTTTACTTTCTCGCTCTAATGAAATTAGAAAAATTGAGAAAGTATTGCAATGGCGCAGAGATTTTTTTAATAAGTGTTTGAACTTAGGTACTTTTTTGGAAATTTCCTCGCCAAACATTTAAAAATCAAGAAATTTGAAACAAAAACAGACATACTGGTTCCTCAGAGAATTTTTTAGAAATCCCTTTTTACAGATCTGAAAAATATTAAAAAAATAATCCATTAGCAATGGTCGTACGTTGGGGTGACCCCCCCCCCCCGGTTATCAGAAGTGTAAAACACCTTGGCAACACAAGTGTTAATGCTTTCAGTATCAAGTTTACTGAAACTCACATGTCACAATCAGTTATCCTTCCTGACCAATGACCGCGCTTTCAGTGAAATCGAGCAAGTAGATAAATATTCCTGCTCCGCTGTACTTGTTTTTGTCTGAATCATCAATTGAAGGCGGCGCTCAACGAAGTATACTGATGCAATGTCCACTATATCACCGTTCTTTCATTTTCAATTCATGATGAATTGAAATCATGTGAAAATGATGAAGGAAAACGAGTGTAGCTTGACCTTAAAATGTAGACCCTGAAATGTAGCTGCTGAAACAATTGGGATTCCTACGAAGAAATTAAAGAGAGTTTGTGGAATCAGGAGTTAGAAAAAAGGGAAAACAATTTTAACAATGCTGAACATTTTCAGGTGTCGTTGGGTAGCGAAATAATCTATTGCTATTGGCACTGTATGTTTCAAGTTTATTGAACCAACAACTTAATAGGAGGATTAATGAATTAAAGAAATTAAAACGAAATGGCTAAAAACTGAAATAGAAATCTTGCGAGATCCTGAGGAAGTTTAAAGGTACCACCGGAAGTAGTCGCGCACTTTGAAAATTGTATATCAGATGCTGGCAGATCTGCTATTTTGCGTATAATTAATAGCATTTTTCAATTCACCGATGATTCCACCGGTTGAGAAAAGATTACCCAGTTCAGTTCAGCGCAGTGTATAACTGTAATACAAGAAAATACTCGAACCTGTAATATTTTCTGAATCAGTGGAGTCGTCGATGACTTTAAAAAACTTGTGGATATTTTAATTAATTAACGGCGTTTTCACTGATTGAGGAAAGATTACAGATCAGAGTCTTCTTGTGCATTCCATTCATACAATGAACTGAACAGTGCAATCTTTTCTCATCCGATGGAATCATCGGGGATGAAGTCACGTGATGGTCTCTCTTACTAACCTCTTCTAGCACATCCATTTTTATGGATGAAGATAGAGAACGATAATTTCTGAAAGACTTGAGAGATCCTAATGACACATTGAATAACATCGGTTAATTCCAAAAGTGTTGCAGTCTTATCTTTTAGACAGTTATTTTAAAGTAATTATACTAATCTATTTTCAACACATCTTATATCATCTATTGAAAAATACTCCTAGAAGTTCACGATTATAAATTGCTTGAGAAAAGTTTTCAGATTATTTAATTCGTTGCCTTTTAAAGATCGAAGATAAAATACTCTGAGGAAAGATTGCTCCAATCGGGGTTTAGCTTTTCATTATTATGGATTTATACTTCATAGAATGGTTATAACCTTGGGTTAAAGTCGTCAATAAATTGGAGCTAGAGCCAAGTGCACCTTAGATTCTTACAGCTCTTCGACAATAGATGTCAAAAGGAGGCTTCTTCAAAATCGGCAAAATTTTCCTCCTCCCAAAAATGAATTACAACTGCACGGCGTAATTAAGGATCACAAGGAGCACTTTTTCCTGAATTTTCAAATAAAATAAAAACATAACGAAGCTCCGCGCAGTAGGCTTTCAAAGTGCATGGTTTAGACAAAACTTAAAATATTAATAACTTGAACAAAAAAAGAGTTATTGAAAGTTTACGTGGGGGGAAAAACTGAACATAGAACAGAAAGAGAGAGGGAGAGAGAGAGAGAGAGAGAGAGAGAGAGGGGGGGAGAGGGAGAGTGAAAGGCACACATACAGGGTGTCCCAAAATTGATAGTAAATATTTTTACCACGTATTTTTGGGGCCAAAATAAGACTTTTTTTTCCTATGAACATGTGTCCGAAAATGCCCCCCTCGGAGCTACAGCCCCCCGAAGTTTAAAAAAAAAAAATCGGTTTTTCTTCGATTCTAGCAACAGATCTCCGTAAAAATGGATGAAAATTGGTTACCATGGGTAATTTTAGGCGTTCTTTCCGATTCCGGGGTCGAAAATTTCCGAAAGGGTCAAGAAAGGGGGGTTTGAGGGGGGTTCAAATTTTAAATTGAATAATTTTTTAGTGTTCCCTAAGAAAATGAGAAAAATAACAAAAGAATCTAATGGAACAAAACAAAAGAAACATTTTTGATCTCTTGTGTTTTTTTCATAAGACGCACGGAAAACGAGTAAAATCGATTTTTCGCCGGGAGCGCACAGCGCGATAGCGCTGTTTCAGTGTTTCAGTGTTTCAGTTGCGTCGAGTCGAGTCGATCGTTGAGTCAGTTGAGTGCACAGAGCAGCGCTATCGGGCTGTGCGCTTCCGGCGAAAAATCGATTTTACTCGTTTTCCGTGCGTCTTATGAAAAAAACACAAGAGATCAAAAATGTTTTTTTTGTTTTTTTCCATTAGATTCTTTTGTTATTTTTCTCATTTTCTTAGGGAACACTAAAAAATTATTCAATTTAAAATTTGAACCCCCCTCAAACCCCCCTTTCTTGACCCTTTCGGAAATTTTCGACCCCGGAATCGGAAAGAACGCCTAAAATTACTCATGGTAACCAATTTTCATCCATTTTTACGGAGATCTGTTGCTAGAATCGAAGAAAAACCGATTTTTTTTTAAACTTCGGGGGGCTGTAGCTCCGAGGGGGGCATTTTCGGACACATGTTCATAGGAAAAAAAAGTCTTATTTTGGCCCCAAAAATACGTGGTAAAAATATTTACTATCAATTTTGGGACACCCTGTATACCTGGACTACTTATTCCTATATCCTTCTTAAATGTTATTGTTTCCAGTAAGTTCTTAAAATCGCGATTGGTAGCTTCGGTCGTCGATCTTATTATGATAACACGAGAGCTGGAACTAGCAGAGTCCCCTATTACCATTACATACTACGAGTATTTAGTATTTACATAGTTGAATGTATCATTAACACTAAAAACTTTTGGTTTTACTATTTAAAATAATAAATTAAATTAACGCAGCACAGAGGTAATTTATCTATTTTACATAGTAAAAATAACATTTTTCAATCAAGTGTTATCCATACTTTTAACCATATAAATAATTAAATTCAGAACTTTTTTTTTAGTGTGCATCTTCTTATACTCGCTCTCGCTGCAACGCTGGGTAGAGAGTGCCGTATCCCCATTGACACTGTTACCTATACCAGTCGCGCTTTTAAAGACTTTTATCAAGTTAATACGTCGATTTTGGATGTTTTATTGATTATTATCATATAGTTCTTTGTTTTTGTTTGTTTTTTGTATTTTTCTTTTTCTTTGGTGTTTTTACAATATTTGACATCCAATGCATCGATATAAATAAAACTTGCAACCATTACGTTAGACGTAGAACTTTAATCATTAGAGCACCTAGATTTTTAAGTCCTTCAATTTTTTATGTAAACGTTATACGAGTAAGTCAATGAGTAAGCGTTATTTTCAAAATTTATTCAGTCTATTTGTTGTTATCTTGTCCATAATCTATTTCAAGATATGTGTACTATGACTTTCAAAAGAAAGCCCTCTCTTCGAAATTGTTCTTGATGAATTTTATTTTCCATAGTTTTAAATTTTTCGAGGCATAATGTCACAAGTGCGGCAGTAATACTGTGAGACTCTGAACTATCTGAAAATTTATCAAATTGGTTGAGAAATGAATGGTTACAATGTCTATCAGGATACTTTCTTTTGAAAGTCATAGTACTCTCGTGTTTTAAATTGTAAAGTTTTCAGTTCACTGTGTGACGCTCACTATTATCAAAATGCTCGCGAAACCCCGTCAGGGACAGCAGAACTCTCCCCCTCCTCCCGTCCATCGACCGACGCACCCCGAGATAATTATAATGACTTAATTACATCGAATGCGATTTTTTTACCTCTCTTTTACTCGACGCTCTCCTCCTTCTCTCACTCTCTCTCTCTCCCTCTCACACACTCTGCCCTTTTCTGCCTTCCTCTCTTTTCTCTCTCTCTCTCTCTCATAGTCACTCCCTCCCTATTGCGTGTTTGGAGTAACTTTCAAACTATTTCTTATAAATTACCGTACGCAGATCAGGCTTTCAGCCCTCTAATATCCTGCGGACCCACCATAAGCTCTTGATCCTCCTCCTCCACTTACTCTTCGCCTTCAGCCTCACTATTCTCATGCCATCTCTTTATGTAAGCTCTCCTACATAGTCGATGTCCTCCTCCAAAGATGCGCTTTTCTATAGACATCGAGCGTTATCCATAGATTGATCATAGGAAGAGTTACTGATACTGATTGTATGATCTGATAGACCTGTTCCGTGCGACGTCACGAAAAAAATTGGATCCAAAAAAATGTTCCATCTCACTCGCGCTTGTGAGCTTTTTCTCATAAGAAACATGATCCAAACAAATGCACCGTATCACTCGCTCTAGTGGGTTTTGATCCCAATTTTCAAATGCAAATTCGTGCTTGTAAACAACAAGTTCTTTCTGATGTTATTATACCATTGGAATTTACGTACCTTAAAGTATATAATCACGTTTCAAAAACATTTTCGAAACATCTCACATTGTACATTTACAGTTATATCAAAGGAAATCCTGCATCTTTTGTCCTTGTCTCACTCCCAGTTTCTTATGGCCACAAAATTCTATAGGAAATGGGCTTATCGGCGCGGCGTCCACCGCACGCTATAACTCGAGCAAGCTTCGATACGAAGAGAGGTTAGGATAATCGAGGGTCATGGCGATAAAACGAGACATAAGATACCGTGAATGAGACAAGGAAAAAACATAGGACATTGTTCGATATATTGTAATTGTAAATTCACTTGTGATCTTTCATGAATAATGTCGGTGAAACACTTAAAGGTACGTGGAATCTAATGGTGCAATTTTTGAGAGAACTGCGGCTGTTTACTAGAAAAAAATACACTGAGCTTAATAAAATCAGTTGAAGAAGAAGAAAATGATGAAAACATGTGCAGCTGTGTGTTATTCTTATTGAATATTTATCGTTTCTTTGCATTGTTTACGTAGGGTCTTTTTGACCGTAATTTGGATCATTCAACAAATTAATTTACAGTAAACACCTTGAACGAGAACGATATCTATAAATCTTGCTGTTTTCAGCCACTGTTACATTTTCAATTAGTTGCTGAAATACCCTCAATCAGACCGCAGTCCAATTTCCAGGCTAATAACACGCCTGTAAAAAATAAGGCTCCCTCGCTTTTGCTGATTGGTTAGATTGCTCCACACTTGGCGAGTAAACAAACTAGCAATTTGGTCGGGTTCAAAATTGGAGAGAGCCGGTATTATGTTATAGATCGAAAAAAAAGGATGAAAACTGAGTCCTTTTCGGTTTCAAATTATCGGTGTCCGATACGTGGATCCTCCGGGCAGGATAAATACATACATAAAAAAAAAAAAATACTCCTCGAAAAAATAATAAGTCAGAGCAGCACGTTTGGGCCAACCCCATCATTAAATAATCACAAAATGTTCTTATCACAGGATTCTGACTTACGAGATGTTTTTTATTTCTATTCCTATTCGTTTATTTGTTTTCTTCTTTTCTCTTTGCCATCACGAGGATCGCGTTAACTTTCGAGCGTAGTGTTATTGCCCCCCCCCTCTCCCTCCCCCACCCCCCCGCCACATCTACTTCAGAAATTAGATGTTTACAGTAATACTTACTCTCAAATGACTTCTGTACCCTCCTCCTATTTACTTTATTTTATACTCTTTTCGTTATTTTGATAATTATTTAATCATTTTGTCATTTCTTTCTCAATATTCAATTTGGATCCAATCCTCTTAAGAAGTTATACGGATTTATATGAGAAGAAAATTTTACGACATGAAAAGTTTGTCGCCATTTGGTTTAGCTAGCAATTCACAAAATTGTCGGGTGAAAGTACAATAAACTGTGGTTAGGGGAACAAACATGTGTAAGTGTATAAGGGCACTAAAATATAGCTATAATCACGGAAGGTAAAGGTTTTTAGCATGATAATTATTTCATTAATTACTTTGTCATTTCTTTCTCAATATTCAATTTGGATCCAATCCTGTTAATAAGTTACGAATTTATATGAGAAGAAAATTTTACGACATGGAAAGTTAGTGACTATTTTGTTTAGCTAGCAACTCACAAAATTGTCAGGTTGAAGTACAATAAACTGTGGTTAAGTGAACAAACATGTGTTAGTGTATAAGAGCATACTAAAATAGCTGTAATCACGGAGAGTAAAGTTTTTTAGCTTTTTAAAAAAGGACTCAGTCTACGGAGTCCATCAAACGAGACGACGGGTCTTTTTCTACGATGGAGTCGAACCCTACCCGATGATCTGTTCCACGTCGCTTCTGATCAGTCAGTGTTGCCAGATTGGGGTGAAAAAGCCGTACGCTTTACATTGATTTAAATGGGGACGATACGGATTTTTACCCTCGATCTGGCAACACTGTGATCAGTGCCGGGAAGTTTGAAACGTTTCCAGAACTAATTCATGATTCTTGGTCTGCAGTTTTTCTTACATCACATCAGAACTTTTTAGTTGACTTACAATCAAACTCATCGTCTTTCTTTATTTGACATCCAATGGGGTAGTTGCAAGGGTCTTAAATGTGTTTTCACAAAGAAAATGAAAGTACTTGATGAGCTAGGAACAAAGATGTCTTTGGTTTCTTTAAATATGTCTCATTATTCTGGAAATGAGATTATTTTGGCCCAGAATACATTGGTTTAAATGGGAATTTCGCATAGTGACGTCACTATGCACACGGTTTTCTGCAACTTTACTCGTGTGTATCTCTAAAACCGGGACACTTAGAAAAAAACCAAAAACACAATTGTTCTCAGCTCATCTAGTACTATATCATTTTCTTTATAAAAAACACAACATTCCAGACCCTTGCAACTGCCCAATTCAGTAAGAGAAAGAAGAAAAAGAAGGAAAAGAAGGAAAAGAAGAAAAATAAGAAAACAAGAACATCTCACTTGATAGCCGCATGTTGAGGTAAGTAAATGAATTATTTCTTCTTCGAGACGAATATGCGTGAATAAGAGACGTCGGTAAAATTAGTATTTCGGGGGCAGGGGTCAGATAAAATGTTGTTTTCGTCCTTCAATTAGAAACCGACAGAAAACAGGATCATTAGAAACGGACACGGATTGGTAGACAAAACAGAAGCGGAGCTAAGGAGAATTGGGGGGGGGGGGGGTGTTATACAAGTCAAACGCACGAGGGTAGTGTGTGTGTGTGTGTGGGGGGGGGGGGGAGAAGGAGTGAGACAGAGGCACATTGATCAATGATCCGAGATGATCCAATCCGCAAGCGTTATTTCAGGGATCTGAATGAGAGGAGCACGGGGCACTATAAATACGGAATGAGGCTGCGCGTTGAGCAGCATGGCGCACAGTAAGAAATTGGTTGTTACTTTCGAAACAAATTCCGAGGGCATAGCCAAAATTTGATCCTGGGAGGTAATGAGCTGCACACTGAAAAAAAGAGTTTAGGTACATGGTACAACCGTAGCAGCCTTTTAAAATATTTTCGCAAAGCAAAAGTTCTAGCTCTACCGGAGCAAAGTGCAGCTGTTTCGGTAGAGCATTAGCAAGAAGAAAGACTGTCACTCTACCGAAGTAGTGCTTCAGTACAACTGCAGCTTTAGTACAATCAATGCAGCCGTAGAGCAATACTTTTGACCTGCGAAGCTTTTTTAAAAGGCTGCAACAATTGTACCAAAACATTTATTTTTTTCTGCAATATTTTTCAAAAAATGGTGTTTATCATTTTTGATGTATTTGTTTCATCAGAGCGCAATGAATCCCTTGCAAGGCTCTTGCTGTACGCAAATGGATCATGAGCAGAATATCTTACAGCTGCAAAAATAACGATACGCCCATGAAAAATGTTTAAAATTTACTCGGCCTTGAAAAAAATTCAACTCAAAGCTCAGATTGACCACGTTTCATCCCGTGACAAATGACACTTACCTAATCCGAGTCGGGAAAACAAAGCTGCTGTATTTGGTTTAGATAGTAAGTATGAATTATAAGGTTGATTTTTGCAAGTTTAAGTTTAAGTTTAAGTTTTGTCTCGAGAAACACGACGATACCGACAAAAAAGCTCTAATTTACTAAACAGCACAAAAATTAGAATTGAATTCAATGTAAAAGTGATGACATTTTCATATAATATCCTGTTCAGGATTTTAGTGTCAGTATCAACATTCAAGTTTTATTTTTATTCTTCTTTTACTAAAAGTGAAAATTTAGCACAGACAAAAATAGGTCCCAAATTCTGATAATATTTCTAGAAACACAACGATAGGCAGTGGCAGATCCAGAAGAGGCACGGGGACACGTCCCCTAATCCCCCCGGAAGCCTCAAATTTTAGTTTTTTTAATCAGAAAATAGCCAAAAATTACTCCCTAGGACGCTTCAAACTTCATAGGTGTGCCCCCCAGAAAAATTTATGGATCCGTCACTGACGCTATTTACCAGACAATGGGGCTCTTGCAAACTTCTTCTAGAAACAAATAAATGGTTCAATCTGATGTAATGACCAGCAAAAATCACGAAAATCACACCGGAAAAGTCTGAAATTCATTAATAAACTCACATAATTGCTTTAACGGCAAGATCGTAATAGCGCTTCAACGCAGGTATCATGGAAGATTCCTGTCTAATCTGCCACTTTCTCTACGGAAACACAGAAATATGTCTCATTTTAGATAGGAATCCCATGATACCTGCTTTAAACCGCCATTATGCCCGATTCTAAGAGTGAATTACGTGATTTTTCAGTGTACTCATCGTCATTTTTACAGGTTTTTATGGAAGAATCAACTCTTCAATCCCCCGCAGCAAAAGTTTGCAAGAGCCCCATTCTGGTGTTACTGATAGAGCATGGAAAAAGTACCAGAATTTCCTATAGAATTTTTCAAGAACTCAGATACGATTACCAGAATCCATTAACAGAACAAGACCTTACCTGGGTTGACATTTTGTATTAGATTCAGGAACAAGAAATAATCCCAGGAACCATAGCTGTGGCTAGGATATTGTCTTTCTCTCTCTCAGCCCACGCAAGCGTTAGAAGAGAATAAAGTGGGGGCTGTCACGTGACCTTAGCCCTTGTTTCTGTCCTTTTCTAACACATGCGTTTAAATGGGCTAAGAGAGGAAAAGACGATATCCTAGCAACAGCTATGCCAGGGACGGATATAGAACAATGTTAGATCACAGAATGAATCTTTTTCTACCATAGGTCATGAAAAAAAAATCATCGAGGACAAAAAAAACCAAAAAGCTAAACTGCTGTGTTATTGATAGTTTCCAAGTAACATGTTGTTGTGCTTCCCTCCAGTAATTTTTTTTTTTTTTTTCGCAGTTCTATACGATATTTCAAGCACAAATTAATAAAGGCATTTTTCTCTATGATATTTCAAATAAAAATAAATAAAAAAAATAAAAAATCTGAAGCAATAAACTTTGGACAAACTACTGTGCGGAGTTACGAGGACGCGAAGAAAGAAACCCTCGCAGCCTCACCTGATACTTGCTTTGTGTTGCGGTGTAACATTGTTTTCCGGATGGCTTATTCGGTTCGGGTGTGTTTCTGAGGCTGTAATTTTCATGAACCGAACCCCCGTGTTAAAATTCAATCACGCCAACCTCTAAAGAGCTGAAACATTTAATAACTTCATTTCTTGGAAAGATGTATTTTTCTCCTCTCTCTCAAATTTAACACACCCTTCGCTCGCTTTGCCTCGGTCGCGGTCGGCTGTCATGCCATGCCCGGGGTGCTTTCAATGTTGCCAGATTTTACGGAGTTAGTCCGTTTATTTCCTATTTGAATCGATGGAAAGTATACAGAATTAAATTGAGATCTGACAACACTGGATGTGAGCCGAGGCGGCTTCAGCTTGAGTCCCTCACAGTGAAACCAGGTCGAAAATCAATTCCAATCCTCGCGATCAGGAGCCTAGACCACAATTCAAAAGTGGAATAACACACAGTTGCCACATTGAGCAAGATTTAAAAAACAAAAACAAAACAAAACAAAAACACACCAGGCATATATGTATTTTCAAATGTGAATCCAAGGGCGGATTTACTAGAGTCCCTATATGTAGAGAGTTAAGACAAGCGGGTAGTCAACTTCTGATTGGTCGATGAGTTTCAGGCTCTACGGACGCCGCCATTGGATGCGATTTTGCACTTTTGTTTACAATCGCAGTTGTTTACCAACGGTATTTTACGGATAAAGAGTTTATTGTCGACGAATCTGTTAATTTTAATCATGATACGCCTCAAGAATGTCTATAAATCCCAAAAAAATTAACCTTTCAAAGAGTAAATAGATGTCGATCTACAAAAGCAGTAAAAGATTACATCGTTCGAAATTCAGCGGCACTGTAATCTTTGCAGTGGACGAAAACACAACAACGGCCCTCAGAATGTAAACAAATGTGCAAAATCGCATCCAATGGCGGCGCCCATGTTTTCACTTGTCTTAACTCTCTACATATAGGGACTCTAGGATTTACAACTCTTGAGGCCTTACGTAATCTTAAATTTGAGGCCCCCTATAGAAAAATGGTAGGATGCCTCGGAAGTCCGGAGGACATCCCCCAGAAAGAATGGAGTTCGGGGTCCGCCCTCTATATTTAAAAAAAAAAAACCATCAAAACTCAGTTTTAAATAGTTTTTTCAGCAAAAATGTTATTTTTTATCCTTCTGTACTTTCTTCCTTTCCTTTTTCTCGCTTTTTCTTCTTTTCTTCTTCCCTTCGTAAAAAGAGGCACCCTTAGGTTAGAGGCCTTAGGTTAGGGGAGTTGCGTTTTTTGCGTAATTTAGTAATCTTGAGAGTTGGTTCCAATGTCGTCCTCTAAATGCACCTTCAAAGGGGGAGGGGGGAGGGGGCATTCCTTCTTGAGCTCCCCACTAGAGTTATAGGGAAATAATATCTAACCAGTGCTCTTCTACTCTAGTGATTGCAAAGCCGTGGATTAAAGACTGCCAAATATAACTTTGAAGCAATTACGTTTTCTGTTCTTTTCCCTCGCCCTTTTCTTTTCCTCGATTTTTTCGATTTTTTTAATTTTTTGTAGTTTCCCTCGTTTTTGCGCCCTCTATGATGTGGCAGCACCTTAGATCTTTAGTTCGGTGGTTAAGGCCCTATTCCACCTGAGACTTTTATCGCCGGATCTAGCGTCAAGAAGCTGAAAACTCCCTTCCACCTAGGCGACTTGACGCGCGTCTCCGATGCAAACGGTACCTCTCACCACTCATTTGTTTACCGAAATCGTCGGTCATTTTTTACGTGGTCTTCGTTACTATTATTATCGCTGTATTGGTTGCAGTTTGCGTTTTTCATTACGTTTTACTATAATCCCTCGGACGAGTCGTGTCCCGTGCGTTTTTACTTTTTCCTCTCATTCTCATTAATAATTGAATGTCATCATGGCTTCTTCGTCATTATCGTTGTAGTGGTTGTAGTTGCCGCTTAAGCCTTTTAATGACGAGTCGTCAAAGAAGTAATAATAATAACAAGAACCGCGGATGATGGTTGTCTTGGTTGTTTTCAGCCGAATTAAAGATGACACAGGGATATTGATGAAACTCGGGAGCTTAACGTTGCACTAGAAGCCAAAAAAGTAGGATTCGATCCTAGTTCTAGCGACTTGACGCTAGATCCCGGATCTTCGCTCCTCCACCTGATCTTCCTGACGCTGACGCTAGATCCGGCGACAAAAGTCTCAGGTGGAATAGGGCCTTTAAGCGCTCGCTGAGCAACTGGATGTAGAGCCCCCCCCCCCCCCAAATGGAGAAGGTATGCGTCATGCGAAGGACCATTTCATCATTTAGTAAACAGTGCTCCTCAAAAATACCTTTACGTTTACGTTGAGTTAACATTTTAAATATATTGATTCGCTTTATTATAAAGTTGTTGAGGAGACTGTGAATTTTTACCAGAACAACTTGGCAACCGTGAATAGAGCCTCCGAGCTGCTATGCTGTACGTCTAAATGGACGTAAAAATATAGGGGCTAATGATATGGTGTTTATTGAATGGTATACCTAGCCACGTTTTTTTTTATCATGGGCATGGATGATGGAGACGTATCCTCTCTATTCGTTAAAATCTAGGAATTAATCTTCAATGACGGTGTCATTCCCTCTAAAATCTGAAAAAGTCATTGGGAAAAGTAAAGAAATAGAAAATAAACCTAAGCAAAATATACACGCTAAAGAGATCAACGATTGTTTTATTTTAATTCGAAGATTCTCGAGTAAACATTTCTTTGCCATCTTGTTATAATAAAATATTATAGAAAATTTAGTTATTTTCAGTTTGCCTCACAATTTGAATGGGTTTGATGGGTACTTTTGCTACAAGAATATAGAACTTTCATTATTACGCAAAATTTTGCGGAAAAAACGATGCAATGGGTCTGTTGCAAACTTTTGCTACAACGATAAAGAGTGTTTCGTCATATGTAAAATCGCCCGAAAAGTCCATTGATGGCATCAGAGAGTCAGGAAATGCGATAATAAAGCCACAAGAGACGTTTAATGAAATCCAAGATGGCGGTAAAATATCGAGCAATATATATGCATGCACTTTTAACATCCAAGGATTGCCAACGTTGACAACCTCACAGCTTCAGAGGTTATGTGTTTATTCACGTTGTGATTAAGTGTGTTCGATATTTTGAGGTTGGCTATCCTTGGATGTTCGTGGTGCATGCATACAGGTTGCTCAATATTTTACCGCCATCTTGGATTTCATCAAACGTCTCTCGTAAGTTTTATACTGCATTTTAAGACTTTCTGATGCCACCAATGGACTTTTTACGCGATTTTACATGAGATTGAACACTCTATAGCGCTGTAGCAAAAGTTTGCAACAGACCCATTATTGAAAACGTTCAAAAAACCACTTATTAGCCCAGGAAACATTCAAATGTTTGTAAGTTCTGTTGATGTTTTTTTATACAAACGCGATAGTTCCGTCTATAGTTGTCCGTCAGTAATCACAGTGTCTAGTGTATAGCGGGGGTTATTTGAAATGGAAGTTATTTCCTGAATCAGTGGGTGGATTTTGAAAGTTTTTAATGTGCGCATTGTTAATTTCACCAAATTTTACGTTAGACGAATGTGTCATCCCAGATAAGAGGGAATATTTAGCCAATATTGTGCCAATATTTTCAACCTTTTCGGGAAAAATATTTAATTAAAAAATATTTTTTCAATAACGCCTGAATATTTTTACAATAAATATTTGCAAACAAAATATTTCAATAATTTTTTACAAAAATCTTTTGTCAATAATAAAAATAAAAATATTCAAAAAATACTCAACGAATATTATTATAAAATTTTATCAATATTTTTGTTTTTAAACTTGTGTGAGTATTATTTGAATATTTTTGATTTTGATATTATTTTAATGCTTACTTAATTAATAATGGAAAAATATTTGATCAGTATTGAAATTTAAAATCTTATTTGTTCAATATTTTGTAATATTTAAGAAATACTTTAAAAAATAATATTGTTTTGTTTAGTACTGATTAAATTTTTTTGCATAATATTTATTTAATGCTCACATTGCAAATACTACTGCATTATTCATTCAATACTTTTACAATTATTATTTGAAAAATACTTAATATTATTTTATTTTTTAAATATTTTTTATGAATATTCTCTGAGTCTTGATTGTAAAATAAAAAATGAATATTAAACAAATACTTTAAAAAAAATACTATTTCTTTTAAAATTTATACAATAATAAAAAAATACTTTCAAATTCATTATTCTAAGAATACTAAAAAGTTAATTATTTATTATTATATTTAAACAAGGTTTCTTTTGTCAATTTGTTTGATGAAGCCTGTTTGCCTGTTTTGGTAGGTTTAAGTTAATTATTACACGGTGCCTCAAGTTCAAAATGTGCATTATAGTTCTTTTTCTTAATTTTCTTAATATGTTAATGTCAAATGATGATTTTTTCTTTGGTTACCAAAAATTTTCTTGTTCACTTTGGTTACGTACATTTTTCTTGTTTAATTAAATTAAATTTTGTTCCTTTAAATTTTTAGTGTTTTTTTATGTTTTTTAAAGTCATGAAAATTTTAGAACAGTTAATTCTCTTTCCTTTCTATTTTTCTCTATGTACTTGCTAAGTAGTGAGTAAAGTACATTGAAATACTATTACTGAATGCTCATCTTGATCCTTGTTAAAACTTTTTCTAGCCTCTTAATTCTTTACCTACGTAGCTGACTTAAAAGTCAGTTTACACTTCTTTCACAAAATATTTGTGGCAGTACATGAGTCAACCAAAGGGGGGGCAATGCACAGATCTTATTCGGATAGTTATGTAGATCCAGCCAAGACCCAACTACCCTTCCAGACCCTGCATGACCCTGCATAATGCCGATTGCAGGAAGAGTTGAAGTTTTGACAGGTATCAATGTGATATGAGAAATACAGTAAAGATGCCTCTAGGGAAATATTAAATAAATATTCAGCAATTATTGAAAAAATATGGCAGGCTGATTATGATTAATTGTATTGTAATGCTATCGAGTCGATGATCAAGTCTGTGTTATTCTTATAGAGGTGTCCTTACGATAGAAACCCTCCCGTCTCTGCTCAAATTCACCGATGACTCCTGAGCTATCAGAGAATGTCCGCAGGGATGGAAGGGTTTTTATTGCAATGACACCACCCATAAGAATAGGTGATCATCGACTCGATAGCATTATCAGAAATACTAAAATTGAAAATAACCAAAAAACATTGACGAAATAATAAACTCCAGAATATCAAAGAAATACTACAAATAAAAACATTAAAAAAATATCCAGGTCGAGAATATCAAAGAAATACTAAAAATGAAACAAAGACAAAATATTAAAGTCGAGAATATCAAAGAAATGCTAAAAATGAAAACATAAAAAAAATACTAAAGTCTACAATATCAAAAAAATACTAAAATTGAAAATATTCAAAAAATATTAAAAATGAAAATACTACAAAAATATTTTGAAAAGACTATGAAAATACTAAGTGATGATTGGTTAAATATTGATTAAATATTGGATAAAGAAAATTTTGAAAATATTCAAAAGAAAATATT